>CM053276.1:59862570-59910030 GCA_028583415.1 Protea cynaroides
CCTATTCCAGGACAGCCATTTATCTTGTACACTGATGCGTCAAGATTGGGTTTAGGATGTGTACTTATGCAAGGAGAACAAGTAATTACGTATGCTTCAAGACAACTGAAGACACATGAGAAGAACTATCCCACTCATGACTTGGAATTAGCGGCAGTAGTACATGCTGTCAAGATATGGAGACATTATTTGTATGGAGAGAAATTTCAGATTAAGTCCGATCATAAGAGTCTCACTTATCTTTTTAATCCGAAGGAGTTAAACATGCGACAAAGAAGATGGCTGAAATTATTGAAGGATTATGATTGAGATATCCAGTATCATCCAGGAAAGGCTAATGTAGTTACTGATGCGCTAAGCAAAATAGTAAGGATAAAATCTCAAGGATAGGTTAACACGACTGCAGCAATGTGTACTATAGGAAAAGTGTTCAATTACGGTGATGAGAAGTACGTGATAGATGCACCGGGTGAATCAACCAACCAAGGGTTTATTCATCGGTTTTCAAATATGTTCGCAACGTTGAAGATTGTACCTGATATAATTGATGAAGTGAAAGCAACTATTAGATCATACCCTTATCTGAGAACGGTACACGAAGACATCGAAAAAGGTAGGACTATTCCTGAGTTCACCTTAGACGATGAAAAGGTATTGAAGTACAAAGGAAGAGTATGTGTTCCTAAAACAAAAAATTTAGACATTAGACACCGACTAATGAAGGAAGCTCACACCACCGCCTATTCGGTACATCCTGGAAGTACAAAGATGTATCATGATTTGAAGAAATTATATTGGTGGAGAGGAATGAAAGCAGATGTAGCTAAATTCGTGTCTCAATGCTTAAATTGTCAGAGGGTAAAGGCTGAACGACAAAGACCTGCAGGACTATTGTAGCGCTGCTAGAACCAGCATGGAAATGGGACTGCATCACTATGGACTTCGTCACCGGATTACCATTGACTCCTCGAGTAGTTAACACAGTTTGGGTGATTGTAGATTGTCTGACTAAGATAGCTCGCTTTATAGCTATACGACCACAGTATACCCTGGAGAGGTTAGCCAAGCTATATATGGATAACATTGTCAGATTACATGGTGTACCTGAAAGCATTGTGTCTGATAGAGACCCACGTTGTACTTCAAAGTTTTGGAAAGGATTGCAAAAGGCTATGGGTACAATGTTGAAGTTCAGTACTGCATTCCATCCTCAGACAGACGGACAGTCGGAGCGTACCATTCAGATTTTAGAAGACATGCTTTGAGCCAGTGTAATTGATTTTAAAGGATCATGGGATGAGAAAATACCATTGATCGAGTTTGCTTATAACAACAGCTATCAGGCTACTATACAGATGTCACCCTACGAAGCACTGTATGGAAGGAAGTGCCGAACTCCTTTATTTTGGAATGAAGTTGGAGAACGTAGCATCGTTGGACCAGAATTTGTTGAATAGACTTGTCGAGTAGTCGACATTATCAAGGAAAGAGTTAGAACAGCTCAAAATTGTCAGAAACAGTATGCAGATACTCGACGCAGAGACCTTGAATTTTTCATAGGTGATAAGGTATTCTTGAAGGTATCACCTATGCAGGGTATAAAATGATTTGGACAGAAAGGGAAGCTAAGTCCGAGATATGTTGGGCCATATGAGATTTTAGCCAAACGTGGAAAAGTGGCTTATCAGTTAGCACTACCACCATCTATGTCAGGTGTGCATGATGTATTTCATATCTCATTATTAACGAAGTACGTCAGAGATCCAATGCACGTTTTGACAGCGGATCCATCAGATCTAACTGATGATTTGACATTTGAACTAGCACCAACTGAAATCACTAGTCGAAAGGTTCAACGACTACGCAACCGTGACATCTACTATGTTAAGGTTACCTGGAGAAGTCGAGATATAGAAGAGATCATATGGGAAGAAGAGAATGCTATGCGGAAGCAATATCCTCACCTTTTTTACTTGGAAGGTATGTACAAATTTCAAGGACAAAATTTTTAATTAGAGGGGGGGAGTTGTAAGACCCGTATCGAACTAACCGGTCTTACCACCTTATACCAGGTCTACCTATCATGGTCGAGCCAAGTGGACCAAGTGCTTGAAGAAATAACAAGACTAGGTATGAGTCTAACCCAAAAACAGTAAATATAAGGGTAGGGTCGCATGCCTAGACAGGTAGGGTCGACCCCACCTCAACAGAAGTCCAACCCATGACTTTTTAGTCGTAGGGTCGGATGACTAAGGAGTGTAGGGTCGACGGCTCCTGCGACCCTATGTCCGACCCTACAATGACAGACAGAAATAAAAAATTAGGAAACTTTTTTAATTCTAAGGGGAACATTCCTAAACTCATTGGGACTTATTATGGAGGGTTTTTCTCTATAAATAGAACGTCCATTAGCCTCTTCCACTCTTTTACAACCCTAATTGAAAGTTAGAGAAAGAGAAAGAAAAGGAAGAGAAGAAGAGAAGGATCCAAAAAGAAGAAGACTAAGGAAGAGAAGGAAACTTCAGAGAAACCTCTGAATAAAGGTATGAAGCTAATTCCTTACCTTAATAAGAGATCCTAGAATAGTTATGAAGAACATAGGATTAGGAGAAACCCAAATCATCCATCCATGGATAAGTTTCAAGAGATTTCATGGAGGAAATCATTATGGACTAGGGATAGTGTATAACTTGTAGTTTTGAGCCATAGAACAATCTTAGAATGGACCATGAAAGTAAGCCAAATGATCCAAACATGAAAGAATGGACTTTAAAATGAAAGGTCGACTCAGAATATGTGTGGTCGCACATAGGGTCGAATGATATCCGACCCTACGAGACCACAGGATCGACCACATGCCCTCAGAAAGTCCCAGGGAGGGTGTGGTCGCACGTAGGGTTGAATGGTATCCGACCCCACGTCTGACCCTATACCCTAGGGTCACAAAAAACTGCTACCCTAGGTGCTACCTTACCTGCGACCCTACGATTTAGGTTAGTCTAAATTTATTCGAATTAATTTTAATTAAAATCTATCAACTTGTTAGACCTTTCTAATGATTTAAAAGTTATTCATAAAGCTCGAACGAGGATCTACACTCAATCAAAGGTGAGGGAATAAGACCTAAACTAATTGGCTAATAATAAACTATTTTCATTTATTGAGTCCAATACCATGTATGATTCTATGATTGTATGATTGTAATGTGCATATCACATGTCATCCACTATTTTTGTTATTACTGTTCATGCATATTTAATTTCGTTTATTATAACATGATGATGATGATGATGCTAGGAATAGGCATGTGAATGTATGTGTGTGGTTAGTGTACTTGATGCGAGTGGACCATAAAGGGGAGGACGTGACACTGTGGTTCATCCTGGTCACCAGACTCTAGCTCTATCTCTACTCAAGTCTTATCCACTAGCATCGTCGTATCGCCATTACCTTAGCAGAACTATTACGTCGTAGGGCATCAGGGGAGGTGGTCTCAGACCGTGTAGTCTCTGACTTTGTCGGGGGGCCTTAGCTCTATCTCTATGGATGTATTGAGGGATGCTGGGGTGAGGTCTTGGATACACTATTTGATATTAGGATTGGTTAGTTCTGAGCCCAGTTTGCAAGCCCTCGCCAACAGTGGCTTACGTATTGGTATGGGTAGAGCATCAGGGGAAGTGTGATGCGATGCGGTCCTAAGCACTTTAGCCCTATCTCTATTCCATGGTGGGTACATGTGGGGGCGGCAATGGTATTTGATCCATTGGGTAGTTCCACACATTCGTGTATAGAGGTGCGGCGACTACCTATCATTTCTATAGCACATTACAAACTTATAAACCAGACCAAAGATATGAATTGAATGCATACATATGTTTGTTGCATTGTTTTGTTTGCTCACTGAGCCGTGATGTGTGCTCACCCTTTCGACGTCGAATGTTTTAGTTGATGAAGTAGGTACGACTGTAAAAGATTATATAAATGCTCCTATGTATGGACATGCGGCAGAGATGGATGCAGAAGTCATGATGGAGTCACATGATTCGTCATGCAAGTGCAACTCTTGCGTCTTCGATTAGATTTTTATTATTAAAGAAATGTAATTGATTATTTTATTTTATTTTATGTCTTAGTCAATGGATAATTTATTTATGTTATCATTCTTAGATTCTCAGTTCATTTAATATATAAGACTTCCGCTATTGTTTATTTACTCTGATTATGGTTGTGGATGTGTATGATTTAAGCAAACGGACACAGCCTATTCGGGATCCTGGTTGAACCGTTGGTTTATTAGCGGTTCATCACACCATTCTGAATAGTATGGAATTGGGGAGTGACAAATATGGCTAATTAAGCGAGTGTTTCAACTTTGTTTACGCTTGGTGGTTAACTTTCGTATTTTGATACATGTAATAGATATTAATAATGTTTTGGTTACTTGGTGATAACTAGACTATTAAATTATTTATCATGTAGACCTCAGTTCATTATTAATAAGACTTTTGCTATTTAATTATTATCTCTGATTATTACTGTGGAATGTGTTTTGATTTAACATGATTGGCACAGCCTATACGAGATCCTGGTTTGAACCGTTGGTTCTTATGACGGTTTATCACACCATTAGTTTGTTCAAAATTGGGGTGTGATACCTATGTTTCCAGTGAACAGAACCGCACCTCATCCAACATTGGAGGAGTAAGAACTTTGGACCTCTTCCTTGCAGCCATTGTCTACAAAAGAAACATATAACAAAATGTATAAACATATGCGACGGGCAAGAAGTAAATAAAGATAGCAATGGATTTGAATGAGAAATTAGTTGAATGATCTCCAAATAGTTGAAATTTTCACAATAATGGAAAAACATGAAAAACATAGAATAATTGGAGAAAAATCCCAAAATGAGCATATAAATGAGATATGAGTGTCTTACCTTTGAAAACCATGGAAAATATGAGGAAAATGCATGTAGATCATTGCATAGTGATGAATAACTCAAACATGGTAGTATGCATCCATATGGAGAAATACTTGGGAGGAAGTTGCATAAAAATGGAAAATACTTGAATGCAAAAGAAAGAATAAATTTTGTCATGACAATTGTGCTATATGCAATGTAGAATATGACATAATCATTTCATAATCACAAGAAATGCATTATGGGGGCATTTGAATGGATAAGAATATGCTAACATTGATTAGGCAGAAAAACTCAAGAAAAAGAAAAAACTAGGGTTTAAAACCAACAATTCCAAACCTTAGAAGAGGAATAGATGATGACAATTGGTAGAAACATACCTAGGAATGATGAGGAAGAAGATTGAACCAAGTGCTGAAGGTTTGGAGTCCACCGGATGCGAAAATCCTATGTCTGGAGGAAAAAAGAAGCTCCAGCCGCTTGGGAGAAAAAATGAGAATGAAAAGTAATAATTTCAAAACCTACGTGGGCTTTATAGGAGGGAAAATCTTTTCCCCATCGGTCGCGATTCCCAATGGAAGTCGCAGCCAGATAGCGAGAATGGATATCCCCACCAGTTGGGTTTTGTGCTTTCAGTAATCGTATCAGTCTGGACTACCGGTCGTGCCACTATCATGACCGGATATCACAACTGTTTAATTCCAGAAGACTCAGTAATAGTTTCGATCGCGAGTCCTAAATGTAATTCTTAAAACTAGACACTGTGATTGGATAAGTGAAATCTTGATATATTATGGAAATTTATGGTTTAGCTATTGGTGTTGTTTCATTCATGTTATATTCCAATATTACTATTATATTGTTGTCGTACAACGTGTTACTAACCGTGTTATGAAGCATTTCATGAATCATTAGCGGTTACAAATGGCAATACCATTCAAATTTATGCACCAATGGATAGGGTGATGACTTTAATCTGAACAATACCCAACCACCCATTTTTCCTCTTGGTGATGGTACTCAAGGGGAAAATATGCTACTGCTACCACCCGAAGCTACTCTAGAGAACATCCCAACAATCATGCGGAACCTAGCTCATACTATGGGAAAAGAATAGCATGAAGTGCTGAGAGAACAGCAGCGGGAGAGCCAAACTCAGCAGTGACAATTTTTGGATGACCTTAGAGACATACTGAGGCTAGCACTGGCACCCCCAGGGACAGCTACTCAAGGAAACAATACCACCACTGCCCCTCTACTTCGAGCCAATGTTGCTAACACTGTTGGGACATCAACAGATCAAAATAAGGTAGCAAATGAGGCCAACTGTACTGTGACAGCTATTCAGAATCAATAGCAGTTCATACCGGTGCCACAACAACATGACCCAACCAGGACTGTGGAGAGGTTCATGAAGATGAAACCTCTAAAATTCATTGGGATAGGGACTAATCCTTTGCAACCAGCAATCTGGATTAAGTCTATTAAGAAGAAGCTGCGTATAATGGCCTATACTGAAGATGAAAAGATTTTGTGCACCGCTTATACACTCGAGGTGAATCAAATACATAGTGGGAGTCCACTCAGCCATTCCTAGCTGCAAAGCATCCCCAGATCACTTGGGTAATTTTAAAGAGGCTTTCTTTCTTTGACAAATGCTTCTCAAGGAGTTTTAGGGATAGGAAGGAGGTTGAATATCTGAATGTGTCCAAGGGGAAAATGTTTGTAGATGAATACCAGCATAAGTTCAAAGAATTGTTCTACTTCACCTCGGCTAGCATAAAAGAAGAAGCAGCCAAGGCTCATAGGTTTACCAAGGGATTGTGAGGTAATATTTGAGCTACTATGGATGCACTGGGAAAGGAGGTATACTCTAATGCCATTCAGACAGCCAAGATCATTGATGCCAGTCTACGAGACTTTTGCACAAAAGGGAACCAACAAGAGGACAGCCAACTTCACTGGCAGAAGGGTAACTAACAAAACCTTTCGTACCACATAAACCGAGGCAAAACCTGCCAGGGCTAAGACGACACCTGTGGGGAACCATTTAGCTGTCCTACCTGTCACTAGTCTCAAGTGTTTCAATTGTGGGGAAACAGGACATTTTTCCAAGAATTGTGCTCAACCTCCTAGAACTGCTCAGATGGGAAAGGTGTATGCTGTTTCAACCAAAGAAGCAGAAGCTTCCCCTGACAAGGTGACAGGTCTACTTATAGTTATTACATTATTGGTTGTGTAAATGAGCTAAATTATAGCAATTACCCTAGGTACTCTAACCATAGCGGGAGTTCCAACAGAGGTACTCTTTGACTCAGGTGCTACCCACTCCTTTATCCATTCTTTAGAGGGAGTATCAAAGGTGATACAAAACCCCTCGAGGTGCCATTGGTTGTCCTATCTCCTCTTCATGCATAAGCGATTCTTAATGAATACCAAGGACCATGCCTAGTCCTAAGAGATGGTAGAAGTTTGGAGGCAAACCTAATTTAACTAAACATGTAAGACTTCGACGTAATTTTGGGTATGGACTGGTTATCTCTACACAAGACAAGTCTCCAATGTGTGGAGAAGAAGTTGTTGTTCGATAAAGGCGATGGGAATACGTTTGAGTTCATAGGGGATAGGAAGCCGAAGAAGAGGAAACTATTCCTTTCTATACTTAAGGCAATTAAAATCTACAAAAAGGGGGGAGTAGGATTTCTAGTATCTGTCCTTGATGTCATTGCAGATAGATCACAGTTAGAAAACCTTGAGGTGGTAAAATAATTTCCCGATGTATTCCCAAAAGATTTACCAGGATTGCCACCAGATTGAGTAACAGAGTTCGTGATAGATGTTACACCCCAATTCTGGTCTAACAAGATTAGTGTGATGAACCGCCAATAAACCAATGGTTCAACCAGGATCTCGTATAGGTCGTACCCACCATATCAAACCATACACACATTCCACATTAATAAACAAAGGTAATAAACAAAGAAGCGAAAGTCTTCCAAATAATGAATTGAAAGTCTAACAGTGATAAATAAGTATTTAATCAAATTATCTCCAAACCACAAGACATAAAAATAAATAATCAATTATATATCTGATGTTCAAATTATAACTAAACTTAAGCAAAAACATATTGGTTGCACTCGCATGATGAATCATGCGCATCTTCTTCAGCTTCTACGTCCATTGCAGCAACGTGTCCATATGTCGGTGCATTCATATATTCTTCAACAGTAGGACCTGTATCATCAACTAAAAATATTCGACGTCGATCATGGCTCAATGAGCAAACAAAACAATGCAACAAACATATGCATGCATTCAATTCATATCTTTGGTCTGGTTTTTAAGTTTGCAATGTACAATAGAAAGGTTTGGTGGCCCCTCCACCTCTATACACGAGTATGTGAATCCACCCAATGGATCAGACACTATTGTCATCCCACATGCACCGACCATGGAATAGAGATAGAACTAAAGTGTTCAGATCAAACACCGCCAACACTTCCCCTGATGCCCTACCCATATCAATACGTAAGCCCCTATTGGCGAGGGCTTGCAAACTGAGCTCGCAACTAACCAATTCTAATGCCAAGCAATGTATCCAAGGCCTCACCCCAGCATCCCTCAATACATCCATAGAGATAGAGCTAAGGCCTCCCGACAGAGTCAGAGAACACACGGTCCGAGACCACCTCTCCTGATGTCCTACGATGTAATAGTTCTACTAAGGTAATGGTGATACGACGATGTTAGTGGGCAAGACTTGAGTAAAGATAGAGCTAGAGTCTGGTGACGAGGTCAAAGACCACCATGCCACGTCCTCCCCCTGATGCTCTACTCGCATCCAACACACCAACCACACACATACATTCACATGCCTATTCCTAGCATCATCATCATCATCATGTTATAAATAAACAGAATTAAATATGCATGAACAGTAATAGCAGGAATATTGGATGACATGTGAGATGCACATTACAAGCATACAAGCATAGAATCAATCATGGCATTGGACTCAATGAAAAATAAATAGTTTGTTATTAACTAATGAGTTTAGGTCTTGTTCCCTTACCTGTTAGCAATACTCGATCTCCTTCCAAGCCTTGAAATTCTCTTTGAATTAATTTAACAGCCTAAAGATTATATGAATTTAAGTTAAGGTTCATATGTAATATGTTACAGTAGTCAAAAATCGAAACAGAGCACTGATAGGTGTTTGATTGGTCCTATGGTCTCATACTGTATCGACCTTATTGCGTATGATCGATCCCCTACGGTCGCATATGGTGCAATCGTAGCTGTGACCATATGGTTTCTAGATCTTTTCGAATACCTATGGTCGATCCTCTAGTCATGCTGGTCATGCTATGGTTTACCGTAGCTGCGACCTTGAGATTTTTATCACAGACTACATGCAATTCGAGCTCTTCCTAGGTCAAATCCTCTACTCTTCAATTGGATTTATTCTAAGGTCATCCTATGGCCATCATTAGTAGTTTCTTATCAACCCTAACCATCAAACTCATCCCTCATGGTTTTCCTTGGGAATTACTCAAGGAATCACATGGATCATGATAGGTTGACATCCCTAATCCACTATAAAATCCTTAGTCTATAGAATTAACATCTTTAGAGATTAGGTTCATACATTTTCCTATGATAGAGAGCCGATCTCTTATCAACAAAATCCTCTCATTAGCTTTTTCTTCTTTTCCTTTTCTTCCTTCTCTTTCCTTCTCTTTCTCTAGGGTTTACTAATGTTTTAAAAGAGTAAAAAAGGGCTGAGGGACGTCCTTTATATAGAGGAAAACTCTCCATATAGAGTCCTCTTTCAATTAGGAAAGCAATCCCTTAGTTTAGGAAAGTTTCCAAAACTCGGAGTCTGATCTGGGGTCTCACGGTCGATGGCTACTGTCACAGAACCCATCGACTGTAGGGTCGAAATCATCAATCGTAGGGTTTTGGATTTGAGATTTTTGTTTCCTTCCTTATGGTCGACCATACTTACCCAGGTATTCGACCATAGTTATGTTTTCAGTATTTTTAACTCGATTCTCATACCTAGTTTGTGATCCATCTTCAACGATTGGTCCACTTGGTCCAGAAATGATGGGAAGACTTGGCACGACATGATTAGACCGGGTTAGTAGAGTGCGGGTCTTAAAACTCTCCCTATAAGACCCACACGTCATGAACTCAGTCTAACCTTACGTTCTCGTGTCGCTACCGGTCTTTCCATCATAATCGACTCAAGTGAATCGATTGTATGAAGAACCACAAGATAAGGTAAGCAACAAGTCAAATTTAGTTGGTGTGGTTGACTGGTTAAGTTTGTGTGGAAGAAATCAATCAAAAATTAAAAACCAATAAATTTTAGACATGTGGTGGCAGTTTTGAGGGGTGTGGTCGATATGTGTGGTCGCACATGAGACCACACACTTGAGACCACACATAGGAGACCACACAATGTGGTCGCATATTTTGGACGTGTGGTCGACGGATTCTGCGACCACACGATACTAAACAGACTCCGTGTTTAGGAAACTTTCCTAATTTGAGGGGGACTCTTTCCTAATTAAAGTGGGACTCTATATGGAGGTTTTCCTCTATATAAGGGACATTCCTTAGCCTCTCTCACTCTTTTAGAACTCAAATTGAAACCCTAAACCTAAGAGAGAAAGAGAAAGGAAGATAAGGGGAAGAAGGATTTGTAGAGAAAAGTTTTCTCTCTCTACAGCAAGCTTAAGGTATGGACTTGACTTTATGGCCTAGATCAGATAGAATAGGTTCTTTTCAAGTTGATGTGTTAAATCTAATGTAATGATTTCGGTTATAGAATTTCAAAGAAAAACCATGAAAAAATAGGTTAGGAATAATTGATAATGAGAAACTGTAGATAATGGTCATAGGATAACCATAGGATGAACCCAAGTGATGAGACGAGGAATCGACTCAAGAAGAATTCGGATTGAGATGAAAAATTGACCAAACATCATGTGGTCGCAGCCTGTAGTCAATCACAAGGTGACCAGAGGGTTGACCACAGCTATTCGAGAAGTTCCCAGGAAAGGTGTGGTTGCATGGTCTGGTCACACAAAATACGACCACAAAGTTTGACCACACAGTGTGTGGTCTTATATATTGCGACCACAGGGTTCGACCACACATGCGACCACATGATGACAGTAAGCATATTTTGAGACCAAACAACTATAACTTGGTAAACTTGAACCCTAACTTAAATACATTAATTATTTAGGTTCCTAATAGATTCAAAGTAACTTCTAAAGCTTGGGAGAGGAACAAACATCGATCAAAGGTGAGGGAACAAGACCTAAACTAAATGGATAATAATAAACTGTTTACTTTGTTGAGTCAAATGCCACGATTGATTCTATGCTTGTATTCTTGTAATGTACATGTCACATGTCATCCAATATTCCTGCTATTACTATTCATGCATATTTAATTCTATTTATTTTATAACATGATGATGATGATGATGCTAGGAATACGCATGTGAATGTATGTGTGTGGTTGGTGTGTTGGATGCGAGTGGAGCTTCAAGGGGAGGACGTGGCATCATGGTCTTTGACCTCGTCACCAGACTCTAGCTCTATCTCTACTCAAGTCTTGCCCACTAACATTGTCGTATCGTCATTACCTTAGTAGAACTATTACGTCGTAGGGCATCAGGGGAGGTGGTCTCGGACCGTGTGGTCTCTGACTCTGCTGGGGGGCCTTAGCTCTATATCTATGGACGTATTGAGGGATCCTGGGGTGAGGCCTTGGATACATTGTATGGCATTAGGATTGGTTAGTTGCAAGTCTAGTTCGTAAGCCCTCGCCAGTATGGGCTTACGTGTTGGTATGGGTAGGGCATCAGGGGAAGGGTTGGCGGTGTTTGATTCGAACACTTTAGCTCTATCTCTATTCCATGGTGGGTGCATGTGGGACGACAATGGTGTTTGATCCATTGGGTGGATTTACACACTCGTGTACAGAGGTGCGGCGGCCACCAATCCTTTCTATAGCACATTGCAAACTTAAAAACCAGACCAAAGATATGAATTAAATGCATGCATATGTTTGTTGCATTGTTTTATTTGCTCACTGAGCCGTGATATGTGCTCACCCTTTCGACATCGAATATTTATAGTTTTTGATGTAGGTCCTACTGTTGAAGAATATATAAATGCACCGATGTATGGACACGTTGCTGCAATGGACGTAGAAGCTGAAGAAGATGCACATGATCTATCATGCGAGTGCAACTCATGTGTTTTTTTATTAGTTTAGTTGTTTAGTTATTGGAACATGTAATTGAGTATTTACTTTATTTTATGTCTTGAGGAGTAATGGAGATAATTGGATACTTATTTATGCTATCACTGTTAGATACTCAGTTCATTAGTATTAAAGACATCCGCTATCATTTATTTACTCTGATTTTGCTTGTAGAATGTATCTGGTTTAATCGAATGGGCACAGCCTATACGAGATCCTGGTTGAACCGTTGGTCTATGGATGGTTCATCACACCATTCTGGTTGGCTCAGAATTGGGGTGTGACACCCCCCTCATATATAAATTTCGTCCTCAAAATTTACACAAACCTTTCAAGTCGAACAAATGAGGATATTTCTTCCGCATAGCGTTCTCTTCTTCCCATGTAATTTCTTCCACATTTTGGCTCCTCCAAGTAACCTTAACGTAATAAATGTCACGGTTGTGAAGACCTTGCACCTTCCGGCTAGTGATTTCAAAAGGTACTACTTCGAACGTAAAATCTTCAGTTAAGTCCAGTAGATCCGCTGTTAACACGTGTGTTGGATCTCTGACGTACTTATTCAATTGTAAGACATAGAATACATCATGTACACTAGACATTGATGGTAATAGTACTAACTGATATGCTACCTTTCCACGTCTAGCTAGAACTTCATAATGTCTAATATATCTGGGACACAATTTTCCCTTCTGTGCGAACCTTTTCAAACCACGCATAGGAGATATTTTCAGAAATACCTTATCACCTATGGTGAATTCAAGATCTTTGCGTCAATTTTCCGCAGATTGCTTCTGACAGTTCTGAGCCACTCGAACCATTTCCTTGATAATGTCGACCACTCGACAAGTCTCTTCAACAAACTCCGGTTCAACAATACTCCGTTCTCCAACTTCATTCCAAAATAAAGGAGTTCGACATTTTCTACCATACAGTGCTTCATAGGGTGACATTTGTATTGTAGCTTGATAGTTGTTATTATAAGAGAACTCTATCAATGGTAACTTCTCATTCCATGATCCTTTGAAATCAATGACACAAGCTCGAAGCATGTCTTCTAAAATCTGAATGGTATGCTCTGATTGTCCATCGGTCTGAGGATGGAATGCAGTACTAAACTTCAACGTTGTACCCATAGCCTTTTGTAATCCTTCCCAAAACTTTGAAGTAAAGCGTGGGTCTCTGTTGGACACAATGCTTTCAGGTACACCATATAATCTGACAATATTGTCTACATAAAGCTTAGCTAACCTCTCTAGGGTATACTGAGGTCGTATAGCTTTAAAATGAGCTGTCTTCGTCAAACGATTTATAATCACCCAAACCGCATCAACTACTCGAGGATTCAATGGTAACCCGGTGACGAAGTCCATAGTGATGCAATCCATTTCCATGCTGGTTCTGGCAGTGGCTGCAACAATCCTGTAGGTCTTTGCCTTTCAGCCTTTACCTGTTGACAATTCAAGCATTGAGACACAAATTTAACTATATCAACTTTCATTCCTCTCCACCAATATAGTTTCTTCAGATCATGATACATCTTTGTACTTCCAAGATGTACCGAATAAGCGGTGGTGTGGGCTTCCTTCATTAGTCTGTGTCTAATATCCAAGTTTTTATTTTTAGGAACACATACCCTTCCCTTTTATCTTAGTACCTTTTCAACATCCAAGGTGAACTCAGGAGTAGTCCTACCTTTTTCAAGGTCTTCATGCACCGTTCTCAGATAAGGGTCTGATTTAATGGCTGTTTTTACTTCATCTAGCAAATCAGGTACAATCTTCAATGTAGCAAACATGTTTGGGAATAGATGAATAAACCCTTGGTCAGTTGATTCATTCGGAATATCAATCATGAACTGCACTTTAACGTAATTAAATACTCTTCCTGTGACACACGCTACAACATTTGTACTAGCTTCTTCTTGAGATTTTGTCATTGCTTTCCTGCTTAGTGCGTCAGCAACTACATTAGCTTTCCCTAGATGATACTGGATATCGTAATTATAATCCTTCAATAACTCCAGTCATCTCCTCTGTCTCATGTTCAACTCCTTCTGATTAAAAAGATGAATGAGACTCTTATGATCTGATTTAATCTGAAATTTCTTTTCATACAAATAATGTCTCCATATCTTGACAGCATGTACTACTACTGCTAATTCCAAGTCATGAATGGGATAGTTCTTCTTATGTGTCTTCAGTTGTCTTGAAGCATACGCAATTACTTGTTCTCCTTGCATAAGCACACATCCCAAACCTAACCCAGACGCATTGGTGTACAAGGTAAATGGTTGTCCTAGGATTGGAATAGTCAAGATGGGAGCTGATATCAATCTAGCCTTCAATTTTTTGGAAACACTCTTCACATTTATCAGTCCAAACAAACTTTTCTCCTTTATTTGTCAGACTGGTGAGAGATACGACGATTCTAAAGTAATCTTCTACGAATCGTCGATAGTACCCAGCTAAACCTAAGAAACTTCTGATTACGGCAACATTCTTAGGTGCTTCCCATTTTACAATGGCTTTAATCCTACTAGGATCCACTTTAATCCCTTCAGCTGATACAACATGGCCTAAGAAAGTAATTTCATTCTGCCAGAACTCACACTTAGTAAATTTAGCGTAAAGCTTCTCCTTTCTTAGTCGCTGCAGAGCAGCTCTTAGATTTGTGATATGAGTTTCTTTGTCCTTGGAGTAGACTAGTATGTCGTCAATAAATACGATGACTGACGTATCCAAAATATCATGGAATACCCAATTCATGAGTTCCATAAAAGTTGTGGGTGCATTATTCAATCCAAAAGATATGACTAAAAATTCATAATGTCCATATCTGGTTTTGAATGTTATCTTTGGAATATCACCTTTCTTAATCTTCAACTGATGGTATCCTGACCGAAGATCAATTTTGGAGTACACTTTGGCACCTTGCAACTGATCGAACAAGTCATCGATCATAGGCAACGGGTATCGATTCTTGATTGTAAGCTTATTCAATTCTCGATAATCTATACACAGTCGAACACTACCATCCTTCTTTTTTACGAACAATACTGGCGCTCCCCATAGTGATATGTTGGGTCAATTATAACCCTTGTCCAGTACTTCCTGTAATTGAACCTTCAGTTCCTTCAGTTCAGTAAGAGCCATTCGATAAGGTGCTTTAGATACTGGTACGGCTCCGGGTACAAGATCTATAACGAACTCTGTGGCTCGGTCAGGTGGTAGTCCTGGTAGTTCCTTAGGAAATACATTTAGAAATTCATGCACAATTTCAATATCCTCCATTCATGGTGCTTCCTTCGTGAGGTCGACCACAGATACTAGATACCCAATTCCTCCTTTCTCGAGGCATTTTCTAGCCTTCAATGCAGAGAGGATGAGCTTTCGTTTACGGGGAAGTTTGGTTCTCATAGAACTAAACTCTGCTCCTTCCTTGTCTTTAAATTTCAGTTTTTTTCACACATAATAGGTTATCGAAGTGTCGAGTTAACCAATCCATTCCCAAGATAACGTCAAAGTCTGTCATCTCGAGTTGGATTAAGGTTGCATCCAAAATCTTCTCGTCGATAAAAACTGGATATGGTCAATAACCTTTGTCTAGTTCTACTTTTAATCTCATAAGTGATCGTACAAGCAGTTTGTAGTCTAAAGGTCTGAGGAGTAGATTTAACTTCTTTCCAAACGATACAGATATAAAAGAATGAGTAGCTCCAGAGTCAAAGTGTACTCTGGTGGGTAAGCCATTAATAGGTACGATACTTATGAATTTCTTCTTATATTAATCTATATGCTCACACAAGGTAGTACAAACGAACGGTTCAGGTCATACCTTTGACCACATTAGGCGATGCGGCAACATCCTCAGAAGTAACTGCGTAAATCTTTCCTTGCTATAGCTGCTTCCTTGGATTAGGAAACTCTCTTAAATAATGTCCTACTTGATCGCAATTGAAGCATTTGACTCCAGCATTACTTTGCTTCTATTGAGTTTGGGCTGTCGGAGTAGTCTTGGCTGCAGCATTCAAGCCTTGAATACGGAAGGGTTTAAATGTCTTTGAGTTCCCTCCATTGTATGAGTTTCCATTGGGCCTCTTTATACCTCTGTTCTGAGAAAAATAACTTTCCCTCTGGCTTGATTCCAGTACTCGAGCAATCTGTACTGCTTCATTATATATTTTGTTTTCTAATCCCAATACATGCTCACGGATGCTTCCTTAAGTCCCATAACAAACCTTCGGGTTTTGGTGTTTTCCTCCTGCATGCTAGAGGGAGCAAAGAAGAATAGTTCTTCATAACGCTACTGATAAGCATCTACTGACATTTGTCTTTGACATAGACTCAAGAACTCCTTTTCCATTTGGTCTCTGAAACTCCTGGGAAAATACTTCTCGAATAACGCTTCTTTATAGATAACCCATGTCAGTTCAGCGTGCTTTGTTAACAGATAACTTCTAGTTGATTTCCACCAGTGGTGTGCGTCACCTTTCAACATAAACATGGCACATAATACCTTATCTTCTTCATTTATAGTCATCATCATAAAGTTTCTTTTCATTTCATCGATCCAGTGAGTAGGCCACAACGGATCTGATGGCTTGTCCATGAATTCCTTCGGCTTTAACTTCAAGAAATGCCCGATTAGTCAGGAGTGATCAAGCTGATACTGTGCATATGCCCCATACATAGGTGGCTGGTACTGATGGTTACCTTGGTTATACCCATTTTGCGGTGCTTCAAGGTCTTACACTTGGCCTTGTACTACTGGTGTTTGCGGTGCTTGGGGTACAGTATTGCTACCACGAAGAGCAGTAGTAGCTTGTCTTGTAGGTAGAGATGTTGAGCTTGCAACTGGAAAAGCAATTCCCATAGCAGCTTGCATGTTGGCTTGCATTTGCTGTATATGCTGCATTTGTTGCGCCAAATTCATCACCACAGTAGCCAAATCTGTAAGTGGTGCAGGTAAGTTGGTTGGGTTGGCTTGGGTGTGAACATTCTGAGGTACAACATTTTGAGCTCCAATATTTCCTTCCTATCCTTGCTGACCTTCATTGTCATTAGTCTCCATAGGTGATGGATATGGGTTTGCATTCTGTTTCCTTCTGCTTACTCTGCGCCCAGCCATTTAAACTCTTGGGTGGTATGTTATTGGCAAAGCTATACATGACGAAATAGAATGGTAGTATTGGGCTAGTCTCATAATGGAAAGCGAGAGAAGAACAAAATTAATAGGCAAAAGTTCAGACAGAATCAAAATGCAGACAACAGTCAGTCATACAGTCGATGGCCTACGGTTGCATGTTGTGCAACCATAGGTGCGACCTTCAAAATCCTGGCAACTTACCGAGAACCTATGGTCGATCATATGGTCGATGGTTTTGGTCGAATTATGTGACCGTATGGTTTAAAATTAGGTTTTTAAACCTGTTTTCGAGATTTTTCCCTCTCATTCTCCTTTCCTTTCCTACGGTCACAACTCAACTCGCCACCACTGAGTTGCTACAGTGTCTACCGTATGAACTTGGTGATTTTTCCATCAATCCACGATCTCCATTTCATTCTTTGAGGTATGTTCTCTACTTTTCTCCATTTTTAAGCTTTCATATCTAGGGTTTTTGCCATTTGTAGGGTTTTCTTCAAATTAATATTTTTCTGACCATAAAAATTTGATTTTTATTGGGGGTTATTGCTATTGGCTACCCAATGGATGAAAGCCCTCAAAAAAAATTTGTGTTTCATCGGTTAGTTTAGTAGAAACCTAAAAATTCTCATTTTTTGACCTAAATTTTGGGGGTTTTTCCCAATTGTCAAAATTTCTTCAAATTCGACCTACCTAGTAAAAATTTTCGATTGTATGAGCCTTACAGGATAGTTTGGGACCTATGTAAGTCCTCCTGCCCAAATGTTTGGGTGAAAAATGAGGCTTTTTCTCATTTTACGTCGTAATGCTATCAAATTTTCAAATTTATCTAACTTGTTTTTCTTATTTTCTTCTCTTGTAGTTATCATGGTTCGCACTAAGGTTCCTCGAGTTCATGACCCACGATGCTTCAGGTCCATTGAAGCAGAGGTGTGATATCCTTGATTTGACTAGAAGAAAGTGGAAGGGGGTTAATGTGCGAGCCTAACCCATTTAGCCCTGTTTGATGTGGAAAGGGCGTTTAGTGACATGGGCTGGTTTCCAGTGATTTTGTACGAGGCTTGCACTCGCTCGGACTTGGTCAAGCAGTTCTACTATCAACTACAGGTAGAGGGTGACTTAGAAGATGTTGATAGGGGTAGAGAGGTTTGGATCACCAGCTGGGTGAAAGAGGTTTTGATCTCTTTCAACTGTCAGGAGTTAGCTGATCTTCTAGGCATCTCGAATGATAGTCAGTTGTTTTACTGTGCACACAGGGAGCCACAATTTCTGTCTACACAGGTGTGTGTAGAAATAGATAACCAAATTCTTAGAGATGACCATTGGGAGATAAAAGCAATCAACCTGCATCCAGAGCCATAGGTCTACTGCAAGATTATCCAGCATAATCTTATTCCCTAGGGCGGGCACTACGAGACAGTCTCACAGCTCACCCAGTACCTATTGTACTATATTTGTACTAGGCAGCCTGTCTGCCTCCCATATATCATTCTTCGGACTATGCACAGAGCTATGTTGCCTGACTCAAGAGGTAACTTATCCTATGGGTGACTGATCTCCACCCTACTCGCTAGTCTACAGGTGGAACTAATGGATGAGAGGATCCTTGAGGACACCTTCTCAGCTGACCTTGATTGGGAGGCCATCAACAGGATGGGCATGAGAGAGATACAGGTCAATGATGATGAGAGGAATGCTATGAGACGTCCTCTCACTCAGGTAGCGACAACAGATGCAGAGGTAGCAACAGCAGCAGCAGAGGTAGCAGTAGAGGCACACGAGAGTGATGATGAGGAGGATGATGATCAGATGTACATGGATGTGGATGCCATCCCTCCTCCATCATCACAGCATTCTACTAGAGCTGGCCCTTCTCGGGCTTCTCATTCAACTGGCCCTTCTCTCCCACTACCAGATGACATGATGGGGCTATTACGTGAGATTTTGAAGGCTCAGCGCATGACTGATTGGAGAGCAAGAGAGCTTCTAGATGCCTAGCGCTCTACAGACCAGCGGGTAAAGGATCTGACAGCTAGTCTCCGAGTGACTCAGACTTAGGTGGCCTAGCTCGCTAGAGTATATGTTGAGGACTATGATAGAGATCGTGAGGCACCTCCTCCTCCAGCACCTCCAGCTCCAAGATATCATTTATTTCTTTTTCTCTTTTTATAATACAGAGTAACTATCCAGATTGTGGACTGTATTCTGATTCAGATGTATCTTGTCTTACTCCCATTTGGATATATATATATATATATATATATATATATATATAATTAGTTTCTCATTTACATATGTGCATTATTCTCTTTTTTTAATTTATGTCTCAAACAACACAAGTGTTTATGGTGTTCTTATTACAACTTTTAATTTTTAATCCTAACTCAGTTCATGACTCATGTGGAAGTAATTAGGTCGATGGGCAGAACATGAGATGCTCTGATACCAAGTTGTCACACCCCAATTATGGTCTAACTAGATTAGTGTGATGAACCGCCAATAAACCAACGATTCAACCAGGATCTCATATAGGTCGTACCCACCATATCAAACCACACACACATTCTACATTAATAATCAGAGATAATAAACAAATAAACAAAAGTCTTACAGATAATGAACTGAGAGTCTAACAGTGATAAATAAGTATTTAATACAATTATCTCTAAACCACAAGACATAAAAATAAATAAGCAATTACATATCTAATGTTCAAATTATAACTAAACTTAAGCAAAAACACATTGGTTGCACGCGCATGATGAATCATGTGCATCTTCTTTAGCTTTTACGTCCATCGCAGCAATGTATCCATATATCAACGCATTCATATATTCTTCAACAGTAGGACCTGCATCATCAACTAAAAATATTCGACGTCAAAAGGGTGAGCACACATCATGGCTCAATAAGAAAACAAAACAATGCAACAAACATATGCATGCATTCAATTCATATCTTTGGTCTGGTTTTTAAGTTTACAATGTGCAATAGAAAGGTTTGATAGCCCCCACATCTCTATACATGAGTATGTGAATCTGCCCAATGGATCAAACATTATTATCGTCCCACATGTACCCACCATGGAATAGAGATAGAACTAAAGTGTCTGGATCAAACACCGCCAACACTTCCCCTGATGCCCTACCCATACCAACATGTAAGCCCCTATTGGCGAGGGCTTGCAAACTGGGCTCACAATTAACCAATCCTAATGTCAAGCAGTATATCCAAGGCCTCACCCTAGCATCCCTCAATAAGTCCATAGAGATAGAGCTAAGGCCCCCCGATAGAGTCAGAGACCATACGGTCCGAGACCACCTCCCCTGATGCCCTACAACGTAATAGTTCTGCTAAGGTAATGGCGATACGACGATGTTAATAGGTAAGACTTGAGTAGAGATAGAGCTAGAGTCTGTTGATGAGGTCAAAGACTACCATGCCACGTCCTCCCCCTGATACTCCACTCGCATCCAATACATCAATCACACATAAATATTCACATGCCTATTCTTAGCATCATCATCATCATCATGTTATAAATAAATAGAATTAAATATGCATGAATAGTAATAACAGGAATATTGGATGACATGTGATATGCACATTACAAATATACAAGCATAGAATCAATCATGGCATTGGACTCAATAAAAATAAATAATTTATTATTATCCAATTAGTTTAGGTCTTGTTCCCTCACCTGTTAGCAATACTCGATCTCCTTCCAAGCCTTAAAATTGTCTTTGAATTAATTTAACAATCTAAAAGTTATATGAATTTAAGTTAGGGTTTATATGTAACATGTTACAGTAGTCAGAAATCGAAATAGAGCACTGATAGGTGTCTGATTGGTCCTATGGTCTCATACTGTATCGACCTTACTGCCTACTGATCCCCTACGGTCGCATATGGTGCGACCATAGCTGCGACCATATGGTTTCTGGATCTTCCCGAATATCTATGGTCGATCCTCTAGTCATGCTAGTCATGCTATGGTAGACCGTAGCTGCGACCTTGAGATTTCTGGTCACAGACTACATGCAATTCGCGTTCTTTTTGGGTCAAATCCCCTACTCTTCAATTGGATTTATTCTAAGGTCATCCTATGGCCATCATTAGTAATTTTTTATCAACCCTAACCATCAAACTCATCCCTCATGGTTCTCCTTGGGAATTACTCAAGGAATTACATGGATCATGATAGGTTGACATCCATAATCCTCCATAGAATCCTTAGTCCATAGAATTAACATCTTTAGAAATTAGGTTCATACCTTTGCCTGTGATAGAGAGCCGATCTCTTCTCAGCAAAATCCTCTCCTTAGCTTTTTCTTCTTCTCCTTCTCTTCCTTCTCTTCTCTTCTCTTTCTCTAGGGTTTACTAATGTTCTAAAAGAGTGAAAAAGGGCTGAGGGACGTCCTTTATATAGAGAAAAACTCTCCATATAGAGTCCTCTTTCAATTAGGAAAGCAATCCCTTAGTTTAGGAAAGTTTCCAAAACTCAAAGTCTGATCTGGGGTCTCACGGTCGATGGCTACGGTCGCAGAACCAGTCGACCGTAGGGTCGAAATAATCGACTGTGGGGTTTTGGATTTGAGATTTTTGTTTCTTTCCTTATGGTAGACCATACCTACCCAGGTATTTGACCATAGGTATGTTTTATGTGTTTTTAACTCGATTCTCATACCTGGTTTGTGATCCATCTTCAATGATCGGTTCACTTGGTCCAGGAATGATGGGAAGACCTGGCATGACACGATTAGACCAGGTTAGTGGAGTGCGGGTCTTACAATAAACCTGCTACTAGGATCGGCACTAGTGTTTATAGCTCCATACCAATGGCACCTAAATAACTGAAGGAATTAAATTTGCAATTACAAGAACTTTTAGATAAAGATTTTATCAGACCTAGCATCTCTCCATGGGGCGCACCTATATTGTTCGTGAAGAAGAAAGACAATAGTTTGCGATTGTGCATAGACTACCGTGAGTTAAACAAACTCACCATCAAGAATCGATACCTACTACCTAGGATAGATGACTTGTTTGACCAACTACAAGGTGATGCGTTGTTTTTAAATATTGATCTTAGATGAGGTTACTGTCAGTTAAAGATCAAGAAGAGTGACATACCTAAGGCCGCTTTTTAAACTAGGTATGGGCACTATGAGTTCTTAGTCATGTCATTTGGATTGACAAATGCTCCAACATCATTTATGGACCTCATGAACCAAGAGTTTCATGATATACTGGATAGCTCAGTAAGAGTCTTCATTGATGACATTTTGATCTACTCTCGCAATGAAGAGGAACATAAGGTACACTTACAACAAGCCCTACAGAGGATGAAAGAAAAAACTCTCTACATCAAGTTTAAGAAGTGTGATTTTTGGCTGAATGAAGTGGCATTCCTAGGTCATGTAGTATCAGTCGAAGGAATCAAAGTGTATCCCAATAAGATCGAAGCTATCATAAATTGGGAAGCACCCAAGACAGTTACTGAGACTCGTAGTTTCTTAGGTTTAACTGGGTACTACCGAAGGTTCATGGAGGACTACTCTAGGATCGTCATACCTCTAATGAAGCTAACCTATAAGGGAAAAAAGTTTATTTGGTCAGACTAATGTGACAGGAGTTTTCAGACCTTGAAGGAAAGGCTAGTCTCAGTTCCCATATTGACCATTCCAAGGCCAGGTAAACCTTTCACCTTATATACTGATGCCTTAAAACTAGGCTTGGGATACGTGCTCATGCAAGGAGATCAAGTCATAGCATATGCCTCATGACAATTGAAGAAACATGAATAGAACAACCCTACTCATGACTTGGAACTAGTAGCAGTAGTTTTTGCTCTTAAGGCATGGAGACATATCTATATGGTGAGAAGTTTCAGATCAAGTCCGACCATAAGAGCCTTATGTACTTATGTACTCAAAAGGACTTGAATATGAGACAACAAAAATGGGTCGAACTGCTTAAGGACTATGATTATGAGATATCATACCACCCAAGCAAGGCTAATGTGGTAGCTAACGCCTTGAGCAGAATGAGCCTAACAAGATTTGAGGAAGGGTCTGAACAAGTTCCAAGATGGACAGCAAGAACCAACACCCATAAGAAGGCACAAATGAAGCTGGACATGTCAGAAGGATCTCTAGAAAATGAGGTCATATGTAAACTTGCAAGCTTGTTTACACCACTACAGATAAAAGCGAAACTAGTTACAGAAGTAATAAGATAGCTCCCAATGGACCCTTACCTTAGAACACTAAAAGAAGACCTACAGAAGGAAAGAATACATCCTAACTTCACTCTCTTAGATGATGATGCACTTAGATTTCAAGGAAGACTCTGTCTCCCAGTGACGGTCGAGGATATTAAGGAGAAAATTCTGAGGGAAGCACATAATGCACCATGCTCAGCTCACCCAGGGAGTACTAAAATGTACCACGACTTGAAGAAGACCATCTGGTGGATAGGGATGAAGGCAAATGTGGTAAATTTTGTATATAAATGCTTAACCTGCCAGCAAGTGAATGCAGCCAATCCAAAAGCTTCAGGATTACTTCAACTATTATCGGTACCAGAATAGAAGTGGGACTGCATTATCATGGACTTTGTTACTAGTTTACCATTAGCACCTAGAACAGTAAATGTTGTTTGGGTAATTGTGGATTGACTCATGAAGACAGCAAGATTTATTGTTGTAAAACCCTATATACCATGTACAGACTGGCTAGATTATACATAAATTAGATAGTTTGACTACATGGCCTGCCACAAAGCATTGTGTCAGATAAAGATCCTAGATTTACCTCAAAGTTTTGGGAAGGACTACAACATGCAATGGGTACTGAGCTAAAATTCAGTACAGCCTTCCATCCTCAGACTGATGGTCAGTTAAAAAGGACCATTCAGATCTTAGAAGACATGCTTTATGCTTGTGTTATCGATTTTAAAGGAGCTTGGGATGAGAAACTACCTTTGATGGAGTTCGCCTACAATAATAGCTACTAGCTAGTATTAGCATGGCCCCATATGAAGCCCTATACGAGAAAAGGTACTAAACTCCTTTATATTGGGAAGAAGTCCGTGAAAGGAGCATCATCGAACTAGACTTTGTTCAAGAAACTTGTCAAGAAGTTGATCTGATCAGAGAAAGAATCAAGGTCGTATAGACTCATCAGAAAATCTATTTTGATGTTAGAAAAAAGGACATCGAGTTTGTTGTGGGAGATAATGTATTTCTAAAGATTTCACCCTTTAGAGGATTAAAGTGTTTTAGCAAGAAGAGCAACTAAGCCCTAGATATGTGGGACCCTATGAGATTATCAAGCGATGTAGAGCAGTGGCCTACTAATTGGCATTGCCACCATCCTTGTCCAATGTAGATGACATATTCCATGTATCCATGCTAAAGAAGTATGTCCTGGATCTATCGCACGTATTAGAGGTAGATCCTCTAGAGTTAAGCGAGGACTTAACCCTTGAACTTGAGCCTCAGGAAATTTTGGACAAAAAGGTTCAGCACCTTAGGAACCGGGATGCATATTAAGTCAAGGTGTTGTAGAAGAACCAGCATGTAGAGGACCTCTCATGGGAAGAGAAAGAGTCGATGAAAAGGAAGTATCCCCATTTATTTGATGATATAGGTAAATGAAATTTTAGGGATGAAATTCTTTTGAGGGGAGGGGGGAGATGTAAAACCCGCACCCAGAAAATCCTGCCAAACTCGGATTTTCTTAACAAGCTAGGATTTTCCACCGCCGACCAACCCGACCCCATGTCAACATGAAGACCAACTAAAACCAGGTATGATCAGTATTATTTTAAAACTTCTAGATTGAGTGCTCTAAAAAACTGGACACCGATCGCGACAAGTCTAGAACAATCCAAGCCAGACACCGCAATTGGTAAAGCTAGAAAGGTTTGCCCGCAAATGCCAATTTCAAAACTCCATTTCAAAATAGTGTGGTAATATTCCTTGGACTTAGGGACGACCCCAATGGGTTCCACTTTACTCCTGACTGATTTAGAGTTAGTGGATGAAGTGGAGAACCTATGGGACTCCTCGGGTTGCCAAATGGCAGTCCATTATAGTCTCTAACTCTCAAGAGGGAGACTCTAGAATCATATAAGCTTCTCCAGAACTCTCTCTTTCTCAGAGTACCATCCCTAAACCTAAAGTTCTAATGCATTCTCAGAGAGAAGAGATAATTGAAGGAGGAACAAAGAGGCAAGGAGGAAGAATTACCTTGGGAAGTCACCAGTGTGTCTTGATACCATAGACAGTTAGTTTGAAACCGCTGTAAGTAAACCCTATCTCCTCTGTAATGGATCTTAACTTAGGAAAGGTTGATGAAACCTTAGATCATCAACCATTAATGAAGCCATTGTCCATTGATGGTTGAGTATCGAAGAAGGTTTCGTCGATTTTGACTCTACATTAATGAAGCCACTGTCCAGTGATGGTTGAGTATCGAAAAAGGTTCCGTCGATTTTGACTCTAAAATGTACCTTACAGAAATTCAAATAAGAAATCCTAGTCTAATTGCTAAATCGATTAATGACTTCACCAAGCCTAGAATAGGATTAATAGTTCCATATTGAAGTCAGGCCAAGGGTTCAACAATGGAGCTTCATAACAAGAAATCTATTGTTGAAAATCCAGATGGGTAAGAATCCCAAACTAACTCTTAGGAGGATGTCCAGTTGCGACTATCGATCGAGATATATGCAACTGGATCCTCGATAGGATGCATTCGAAAAGCCCCTAGAATGTAACCTACCTCGACATCTAGTCATGATACCTGCAGCAGCTGGATATGTAATTAGTTAGAACCAAAAGGGATCTCAAGAGCAACCAGCTTCGACACTGGTCTCAACCAATAGTAACCGAATGGTCACAACTAGTTAGCCCTAGGAAACCTTATATTAGGCTAATTTCCATATACTTAGTATCTGATGAATTTCCCATAGAATAGGTGACTTATACATAACCAAGAGTGACCTTTTGACTAGGAATACCAATTATCTTCAAATCTCAGGTGAGGGAACAGAACCCTTGTCTTATTTGTGGAATGTTTTCTATTGTGAACATGCTTGTGAATGAATTGATTTCAATGTGATAACATGTCATTCAATAACTGTTCTTGCATGCATTTGCATCTATATTATGAATTTCTCCTATTAGTCAAATTACTAGACCATAACATCGCCAAGCTTCTGACCCCGTCCGGTCCCCACTTAGAACATCGTGACTTGGTTAAGTTACCTATGGTCAATGCAAAGCAACATTTGTAAGAAATGGTGCAAGCGTCCCATTCCACCCACCTTCCTCCTTACCATCTTAACCAGACATTAGGATACATCAAGACCAGCTCAGTCTTTCATGGAGAGCTCAAGAGGGGTCCCATCCCACCCCATTTTCAAACCACTACGGGTTTCACTGACCGCATACAAGAGAATGCATATGCATGAGCAAACAATATAGTTTATTAGATGGCATGTTATCAAATACAAGGCATATTATTACTTGCATTACATCATTCAATAAGATAAATAAAAACTAATTTACCAAGCAAAGGTTCAATTCCATTACCTGAGATAGCAGTAGCAAAATAGAGAATATGGATTCTAGAATAGTTTCTCCTAGAATTCTGTTGTACCTTAGATAGCAACAATAACGATAACATTTGTTTATTAGTTTATTGTTTGTCTCTAGCATAGCCTAATAGCTTATTCATACTTCCTAGAAATTTGTTACCATAAATAAAACACCTTACACTTGCTGCCTAGAGTTTCAAATACATAGACATCTTAAACAGCAAGCATATAAGGCATAAACTTTGGTTTTTAATCAAAACTATGGAGTATACCTATGCTAACATATAGTTACAGGTATATGAACACATGGGTAGGTTCATAAAATTCTCAAGAAGATGATATCCAAAAATGACCTTCGTCTAGGGTCGATTTATCGTGAGGCACGTAACTGACTGCACGATCACTAACCATATGCGTATGGCACGTATCTAACCGCACGTCAAAACATGGTCAGAACATGCCAAAACTTCTCCGAAGGGTTTCTAAAAATTTAATAGGCTTAACCAACGAGTTTGGGCTTGAAATTCCCAATCTAACTCATGTTAATGGTTTCGATTCCATTATACACCTTACTAATATTGCTGGATCTGATTTCTATTCTTTAGATCCTTTTTTCCAGCAATACCAGGGATGTGTTCTTTGGGTTTAAATCCATAATAATCTATTTAGATTTTTTATTTGAGTTTGGAAGACTTGGATCTGATCAATAATCCATTAAAATTCCATCTTCTAATATTTTAAGAATCCCAGTTCATCTCTATTTAGATCTATGCTCTGGTTGGATCCTTGAATGAGTCTCAATATTTATTACAGGAGATAATGGTCTGAGAAACATGATCAGGAGGCCCTTTTGGGATTTAATCTTGTTATTTAATTCAAAGAGAAGTAAAGGATAAGGAGATCGATACCCGTATGGATTTCTAGTGTCGGTGTTATCTAGTGGTGATTTTCATTGGTAGCAGAGGCTCCTCCCTCTTCTCTCTTTTGGTTTGCAGAGAATGAAGAAGAGAAGGGATGGAGTACGGCCAATCCCATACTCCATTTATGTTGGAGTGGATTTAGAGCTCCAATCAAGGTGGATTGGAGGATTCCCTCCTCTTTACCGAATTTGAAATGGAGAATGCACCTGGACACTCTTCCCAATTGATCCATTTCGAAACCAGACTAACCAGTGGTCCAAATAAGTTGGTTCTCTAAACCAATCCCGCTACAGGAGGTGCAGCACATGACCGACCGCACCTAGGTGCGACGTGCTGGACCCCTAGTTTAAGTCCTGATTACTCAAGTTAAGGGCTATGTTCAACTAGGTTACCTTTATTACGTTTTTATTGGTCCAGTCCACCTTGGTTTGAATCGTTTGTCATAGTAAGACCTGTTGCATAGTCAAAATTTCAAATTAGGATTGAAATTTTGGGTGCTGATCTTACATGTAAAGTTATGCATGATCATTTAATTTGAAAGCATAACATGAAAGGTTTCGCTACATACCTGATTGAACTTCAACGTCCTTCTTGGCATCCTCCCCTTCTATGTCACTCTTGCTTGAAAGGAGGACTGCTTTAATCTCTTTCTTCATCTTTGTCGATAACTTATGGCATGCCCTCTTCTGTATCTTCTTGGCCAGTAACTCCGAGTGCTTGGTCCAAGGTGTTGTCTTTCTTGTATTACTCTAAAGGCTAGTCGGTGTTGTGGCATTCGGTTCAATTTATGGTCCATCTGAACTCACCTCTCCCTTAAATGCTGTTACAAGTTGGGGGCATTGATTTATGGTGTGTCCCCTTCGTCGACACCATGAACATTGGAGTATCCCCTTAGGGAAATCTCTGATTACCTTCACCCCAGGTCAGGGTTTAATTCCCACGGATGGGCGATAAGTCCAGTAGAACTTCCTGGAGACTTCTTCCTTTGGGGTCAATTCGATCTCTCTCCCTGGTGACCGTTTCATGTCGTCCTTGTGGAAACATAGTTGAGAGATCATTTCTTTACAGATGTCACGGATACTCTTTTTTTTTTTTTTGCTAGAGATCCAAAATATATTAAGGAAAAAAAATACAAAACACCCTAAAAGGATATTAAAACCCCCACCTTCGGCATTACCATCAGCAGGGTCCATCCCGAGTGACCACCACGCTACTAAAATATATATCTCGGTCTGTAGGAAGCATCCCACACCACCTCTTTAGCTACAATGTCAGGGCAACAACCCCAAGATTGAGATTGTCTTTCTTGGGTAGTAAACTTTGCTAACAAATCTGCCACTGTATTTGTCTCCCTCCAGCAGTGTGAAAATTGAATCTGATAAGAAGTCATCTCACGTTGCAAAGCTATCCAATCTTGTTGAACTGCCCATGGCAATGCGTCCTTTTGTATAATCCCCACTACAGATTTCGCATCTGCTTCCACCCATATTTTTTGATAGCCCAACCGTATAGCCTCCTTGAGACCCAACACAATTGCTTTCAGCTCGGTAATAAAATTTATACATACACCATCATCTCTGCAAATGCATAGATTACCTGTCTCGTCTCCAAGCGAATAACTCCACCCGCTCCAGCAATGCCAGGGTTACCCAAACTACATCTATCCGTATTGAGTTTGCACCAGCCATCTATTGGAGATATCCAGAACAATTCAAAAACCTTTGGACTGATTGTGGGTTTCATTGCCAAACCAAAAAAATGCACCAACCCCAGGTCTACTGTAGATCTAACCATACATAGGTCTTGGGTTAAACAATCCTTACACCCTCTTTTAATAACCTCCCAAATATATAAATGACTCACCTTTGCATTTCTATAAATCACATTATTTCTGACCATCCATAAAGATCGCAAAGTGACAAAAAAGATACTAGTCCAAATAGATCGAAGACTCATGGTTCCAGCTTTCCACAACCACCAGCTTAACATCTCTGTACATGATACAAACGTTGGCATACTTACTCCAAATCTAAATGCAATTTCATCCAATAACCGCATTGCAACCATATACTTGAAAAACACATGGTCTGTAAATTCCACTTCCAAATTACATAAAGCACATCTAGAGACAATATACACACCTTTTTTCATAATCACCTCATCCGTCGGCAACCGGTTCATGCACCAACGCCAAGCAAACCATGATAAACCCGGATTCATGCCCTTTCGCCGAACAGCATTAACCCAAAACGGTTTATCCTTCTTAACCCTCAACATGTTCCACCAGGTGATCATGGAAACTCATTTGTTGAGGTGATACCTTTGGTTGTTCTTGCTATCCCCACCAGGTGTAGGGATCTCTTGCAATCATATACTCCATATATGTCTTTGCAACCTCCTTGGGACGTTCCCCCTTGTCAAAATGTCTATTCGCAACTTGGTATATTTTGGTTAACTCCTCTAAGTTTTTCTTACTCTGAGTGAACAGGTTTTTCTCTTCACAGGTGGGCAACCGGGGAACATAGTGAGCTAGGAAAGCTTCTCGAAACAATTCCCAGGTGACCTTCCCATGTTGTTGTTGGAACACAGGTTCTAGGCCTTACCACCATCCATACAATGCTCCTTCCAGTTGACAAGTAGCACAAGCAGCATTGTGGTCATTAGAACAGTCAAGGATTTCAGCTACCTTCTCCATGTTTTGAACCCAGTATGTAGGTTGTGTGGGGTCCTCAAAGTTTCCAGTAAATGTTCTCGGTTTCAATTTCAAAAATTTGTGCATGGTCTATAGTAGAGCCTGGTCTTTCTGCTGCTGCTCTTTCAGCATATCACATTGTTCTTGGCCCATAGTGTGAGTTAGGTTCCTCATGATTGCTAGGTTATTCTCAGTAGTATGTTCGGGTAGTGGTGGCAACATGTTTTCCCTTGGGTGCCATCATCAAGGGGCAGAGTAGGTGGCTATGTGTCGTTTGGGTTCAAATCATCGTCATCTCGACCATTATTGCATGAACCTGAGCGGGTATTTAGAGCCATTCGTGACGGGTAATGATTCCTGAAATGTTTCATAACACGATTAGTGACACATTCTATGATAACAGCATAACAGCAATACTGGAATAGAACATGTAAGAAATGACACCAATATGCAATAGGCAACTAAACATTTTAATTAAATTTTTACTTATCCGGTCACGGCATCCAGTTTTGATAAATTGTGACTGGTACTCGCGATCGTAAACAATTCTAAGTCTTCTGGAACTGTTCGGTCATGATATCCGTTTATGATAGTGGCGCGATCAGTAGTCCAGACCTGTACCATTACCATGGGCAAAATTCCTGACCGTTGGGGATATCTGATCATGATAACCGCTTTGGTTGAGGAATTTTCTCCTCCTATAAAACCCACGTGGATTTTAAACTTTTACTATTCATTCTAACTTTTCTCTCCAATGGTTTGGACTTCTCTTGTCTCCTCCAGACACCAAGTTTTTTGCGTCCGGTGGATTTCAAACCTTCGGCAACCTACTCAAACTTCTTCTACCTTGATTAAAGGTATGATTCTTGGTTTCTAATCATACTTTTCTCCTTTCTAGGGTTTGGGATTGTTATTCTTAAACCCTAACTTTCTCTTTTCTTGAGTTTTTCATTCGCAACTTGTTCTAGCATGTTTTTGTCCATTCACTTGCTTTCATAATGCATTTCTAATGGTTCTAGCTGATCATATCTTGCTCCACATTGCACGTTCCACAAGAGTCATATCAAATTTAGTATCTTTCCTTTTGCATTTGATTTTTCTCCATTTTTGCACAACTTCTCCCAAACTTATTCATATGAATGAAAACTAACATGCTTGGGTGTTTAAATCACTCCCAATGACTATGTGCATGTTCTTCCATGATTTCCATGGTTGTTATCAATGAAACATGGGAGTTCCATTATTCATCAACACAATCATGGGATTTTTATTTTTTTTATTGTGAACATTTCTGTTATTTGACATCACTCTACTGATTTCTTATTCAATCCATTGCCATTTTTATTTGCTTCTTTCTCAACATGTATATTTAACCTTCTTTTTTTTCCTTTTTTTTTTTTTTTTGCTATTTGTTTCTTTTGCAGTCAAATGTCTTCGAAAAAGAGGTCCAGAGTCCATACTCCTCTAGTGTTTGACAATGTACGGTTCCATTCACTGGATACACAAGAGTCTTATCCCTGGTTCGAGAACAAGTTGTTAGAGGCGGGTAAACGGGTGATATTCGAGGACTTAGAGCGGTTCGACGTCTATGCAACTTTTGACGCCATGGGTTGGTCACCAGTTCTACGCTACAGCATCAACACTATGCTAGAGTTGGTGAGATAATTTTACTGTAACCTTCAGGTGGAAGGTTTTGGTAAGTTTGCCATGATCTGAGTATTACTAGCCAAGTGATGGTGTTGACATCTCATTCAACACCAAGTAGTTGGCGGGTCTTTTGGGAATTTCCATAGAAGGCGAGGTGGTTTTTGGAGGTCCAAAAGAGAAGGACTTTCTGACAGAGGGTATAGGACAGAGATTTGGAGTCAAATCCTCATTCCAAGCCATAGGCATCAGTGTACCAACTACTGCCCTCTGCCTAGAGTACACTATTAGAATGTTCAACACAATATTGTTCCTCAAGGCGGCCACTACAACGAAGTGTCACCCTTCTGCCAGTTTCTCACATATCGCTTGATGACTCGTAATCCCATCTGCTTGCACTACATCCTGATGAGGACTATGATCATGGTTATAGAGAGTACCAGTTCTTTTCGTCTGTCATATAGGAGGCTTCTCACACACCTCTTCACTCTATACAACATTGATGTATATGGGGCGCTTGCCATTGACGAGACGGTGGTTACTAACTTTGATTGGTATTGTCACACCCCAATTCCGTACTATTCAGAACGGTGTGATGAACCTCCAATAAGCCAACGGTTCAACCAGGATCTCAAATAGGCTGTGTCCGTTTGCTTAAACCATACACATCTACAATTATAATCAGAATAAATACACAATAGCAGAAGTCTTAATATTAAATGAACTGAAAATCTAACTGTGATAATCATAAATAAAATATCCAATTATGTTGTATCGACCGAGACATAAGTAAATAAAATATCAAATTATATTTCCTTAATGCTCCAAATAAAAATCTAATCGAAAACGCATGAGTTGCACTCGCATGATGAGTCATGTGTCTCCACTATATCTTCAGCATCCATTACAGCAACGTGCCTGTATACGGGAGCATTCATATAATCTTCCACAGTCATACCTGCATTATTAACAAAAAATATTCGAATTCAAAATGGGTGAGCACACATCACGGCTCAGTGAGCAAACCAAACAATGCAACAAACATATGCGTGCATTCAATTCATATCTGTGGTCTGATATATAAGTTTGCAATGTGCTATAGAAAGGTTTAGAAGCCGCTGCACCTCTATACACGAGTGTGTGGAACCGCTCAACGGATCAAACACCATTGTCGCCCCCACATGCACCCACCATGGGATAGAGATAGAGCTAAAGTGCTTAGGACCGCACCGCATCACACTTTCCCTGATGCTTTACCCATACCAACACGTAAGCCCCTATTGGCGAGGACTTGCAAACTGGGCTCGCAACTAACCAATCCTAATGTCAAACAGTGTATCCAAGGCCTCACCCCAGCATCCCTCAATACATCCATAGAGATAGAGCTAAGACCCCCCGACAGAGTCGAAGACTACACGATCCGAGACCACCTCCCCTGATGCCCTACGGCGTAATAGTTCTGCTAAGATAATGGCGATACGACGATGTCAGTGGACAAGACTTGAGTAGAGATAGGGCTAAAGTGTTTAGGACCGCACCGCATCACACTTCCCCTGATGCCCCACTCGCATCAAGTACACTAACCACACACAAACATTCACATGCCTATTCCTAGCATCATCATCATCATCATGTTGTAAATAAACGGAATTAAACATGCATGAACAGTAATAACATGAATAATAGATGACATGTGATATGCACATTACAATCATATAATCATAGAATCATACATGGAATTGGACTCAATAAACAAAAATGATTTATTATTTGCCAATTAGTTTAGGTCTTATTCCCTCACCTTTGCTTGAGTGTAGATCCTCTTTCAAGCTTTAAGAATCACCTTTATATTAATAGAAAAACCTAACAAGTCGATAGACTTTAATTAGAATTCATTTCGACAGTTTTAAGCTTGCTGTAAAGCTAGGGTCGCAGGATGGGTCGCAGGTATCTGAGACCCCAAGGTATAGGGTCGATCATAGGGTTGGTTATCCATCGACCCTAGGTGCGACCATAGCTTCCTTGGACTTCCCGAGAGCTTGGGGTCGATCCTGTGGTCTGATAGGGTCGGTTACCAGTCGACCCTAAGTGCGACCATATGTAATCTGAGTCTACTTTTCATCCTACAATTCACTCTTTCATGTTTGGATCCTTTGGCTTACTTTCTTGGTCCATTCTATGATTGTTTTATGGCTTAAAACTCCAAGTTACTTCCTATACTTTGTTTACAATGATTCCCTCCATGGATTCCCTTGGAATTTTCCCATGGATGGATGATTTGGGTTTCTCCTAGATCCTACCCTCTTTATATACTATTCTAGGGTCTTACACAATTCATGGAGAATGTTTTCATACCTTAGACTTGCTGAATTCAGAGATTCCTCTGAAACTCTTCTCCTTAGCCTTCTTCTCCAACTTTCCTTCTCTTCCTTCTCTTCTCTTTCTCTCACTTTCAATTAGGGTTTCAAAAGAAATGAAAGAGCCTAAGGGATGTCCTATTTATAGAGGAAAACCTCCCAAAATCCGTCCCAACGAGTTTAGGAAAGGTTCCCTTTGAATTAGGAAAGTTTCCTAATTTTCAGTTTCTGTCAGTTTGCCTAGGGTCGATGCTGGGGTTACAGAATCCGTCGACCCTAGGGTCTCAAGTCATCCGACCCTAGGACTCAAAAGTCATGGGTTGTTCCTGCTGAGGTGGGGTTGACCCTACCTATTTAGGCATGCGACCCTACCCTCCATTTTACTGTTTTTGGATCAATTTTGTACCAGATTTTGTGATTTTCTTCACGCACTTGGTCCATGTGGCTCGACCATGATAGGTAGACCTGGTACAAGGTGGTAAGACCGGTTAGTTTGATACGGGTCTTACAGGTATTCCTCACAAAGATGGAGTTGCATGAGGTGGTGTTATTTGATGACGAGTTATAGGCTAGACCACCACCCCTACCTTGATGGCGAGAGGCTCTTAAAGTGGCAGAAGCGATGAGATAGATGATAGCGACGACGAGGATGTACCAGTGGAAATGTTGAAAGAGAGTAGTGGTCTCCCTTCGGGTCTTGCACCAGTTCACGCTACATTGGATGATGTTTTGATGGAGATTCGGGGTATTCGAGCCGGTCAGAGAAAGCAGGCTCACATGGTGGAAAACTAGATCCGGTGGATGTCATTTACTTAGTCCACCTTCTCCACTCGCCTTGATAGCATACAGGCGGCTTTGATGAGAGCGGGTGTCACACCCCAATTCTGATCCAACCAGAACGGTGTGAGTGAACCGTCATTGAACCAACGGTTCACACCAGGATCTCGAATTGGCCGTGTCCACCCATACAAACCAATTACACATAACCACAATCAGAATATAAATATACAGCGGAAGACTTTAAATAGAATGAACTGAGTATCTATTGATAATTTAAATAAATATCTCATTATTCAAACTCAAACACATAAAATAATAATCTTTTATATTTCTTAATACCAAGCAAAAATAACTGAAACAATTAAATAAAAATCCATCACAGGTACACGCAGAAAGGGCACTCGCATGAAGCATCATGCTCATCCTCTCCTGCTTGTACATCCACAACAGCTACACCTCCATACGTCGGAGCGTTCACGTAATCATCCACAGTGTAACCTGCATCAACATCTAAAAACAATGCACATACAAATGGTGAGCACACAACACAGCTCAGTAAGGCAATCAGACAGTTTCACAATATTATGCATGAGTAACAATCATTTTATGCTGTGGTCTGGTTTAAAAGTTTGCAATGTGCTATAGAAAGGTTTGGTGGCCCCCGCACCTCTATACACGAGTGTGTGGCATCGCACAGTAGATCACACTACCACCAACCCACATGCACCCATCATGGGATAGAGATAGAGCTAAGGTATACCCGCACCTCCACTGATACTCTACCCATACCAGTACCTAAGCCCCTACTGGCCAGGGCTCATAAACTGGGCTCGCAACTAACCAATCCTATATGTCAACAATGTATGCTCTATCCCAGCACAGCCGTCTACGGCATAGAGATAGAGCTAGAGCGTGCAGGCCAGGCCGGAGACCACAATACCTCACCTCCCCCGGATACCCTATCTGCAACTAACCCTCTAGGATAGAAACAATACGCAGGTAGACCCTATCCCAACATAACTCCCTACGGCATAGAGATAGAGCTAAAGCATCGTGGACAAGCCAGCGTCGACTCGGAATCCACAGTACCACATAACAATGGTCGGGAAAACATCAATATCGGAGACCACTGTACCACGACCTTCCCCTGATACCCACCCGTACCAAGCATGTTAAGACAGAATACTACAAAAGTGCCAGTGTGAAGAGCGATCCCAGGCCCATGCCCTACTCCACACACCAACGAAAACAATCACATGCCTAACAATCACATCCTATGAATGCATGAACAATAATAATAACTAAAAGTAAAGGATGGCATGTGAATATGCACAAACATCACATCATAGATATTCAATGATTAACAAAGATTTACTGTCCATTAATGATTAGGTTTAGGTCAGATTCCCTTACCTGACGCTCGTTCGATAACTTGCTCCATGTCGCAAGATCCAAACGATAGGTCACAAAGTCCTACAATATTATTAAGGTTTCATTAGAATATATTATTTAGGGTTTCATGTTGGTCGGAAACCAACAGAGATCACAAAACACCCTCACAGAGCTGACCGGTGGCATGTACCGGTCGCAGCTCTGTGGGAAAGACTGGCGACCGGTATGGTCAGCCGGTCCCCATAGACAACCTCCCGAGAGGTAGCGGTCGCAACATACCGGTCGCACTATGTGCAACCGGTATAGTCGACCGGTATGTCTCCGGAAGACCATACATGGGTTTTTTTTCAACTGCCGACGATCATCCTCCATGGATTTTCAGGGTTTCTCCTATCCATTCTAAGTCTAGGCTTTGAGTTAGAGTTATCCCCAACTCATTCAAGTCTCGTTTTGATGAATATCATCTCGAAACTCGAATCTAGGGTTTGACGGCAACTTAGGGTTTATTGGCCAATTTAAGGTTTTAGATCAATACCTACTTTGCATGGTATTGATCCACCCACACAACTAACACAGAATAAGAAGATGGATTCAAGCACTTACCGTTGACAGGCATAGCATGAGCTTCATCAAATGGTAATGGCGGCACCTCCTTCTTCTTCCTAGCTCCTTCTCCTTTCCAAGCTCTTTCTCTTCTCTAGGGTTTGTGAGAGACAATGGAAAGGATTTGAGGAGGGTTAAGGGTGTATTTATAGGCTAGAAATAGGGTTTAGTAACCCTACTAGGATTAGGAAACTTCTAGGATTCGAAATCAGGAAAGCGGGACCCGCAGAGACCAATTTCCAAATTCCCACACATAGCTATGCAGGCCATACCGGTTGACCGGTACCATCGACCGGTATACCTAAAATCAGGTATAATTGGTCGACTTTGGTCCGATTTTGTACCTGTTTGTTATCCGCTTGCCCCGTCTGGCTCGGTGATGATCGGAAGACCTGTCACGACACAAAACCAAGGTTAGACCGGATTTTCAAAGTGCGGGTCTTACAACTCCACCACCCTTAAAAGAAATTTCATCCCGAAATTTGCATATAGGCACTACAACTCCCCCACCCTTAAAAGAAATTTCGGCCTCGAAATTTGAACGTACCTTAATCGTCGAAAAGGGTAGGGTACTCCCTCCTCATCGCGCTCTCTTCTTCCCAAGTAATTTCCTCCACATTTTGGCTTCTCCAATGCACCTTCACATAGTGGAGATCCTTGGTTCGAAGTTGCTGAACTTTTCGGCTTGAGAACAGGAACCACTTCGAAAGTTAAGTCTTCAGTCAAGTCTGGAGGATCAGCGATCAAGATATGCGATGGATCTCTGACATACTTCTTCAGTAATGATACATGGAACACATTATAAACGCTAGACATAGATGGTGGTAGATCCAATTGATATGCTACATTACCACGTCGATTCAATATCTCATATGGTCCCACATACCTGGGGCATAGCTTCCCCTTCTTACCAAACCGTTTCAGACCTCGCACCGGTGATACCTTCAAGAACACTTTGTCACCCACTGCGAACTCCAGATCTCGACGTCGATTATCCGCATAGTGCTTCTATCGAACTTGAGCTGTCTTTACTCTCTCTTTGATTTGATCAATCACTCGGTAAGTTTCTTCAACAAACTCCGGTCCTACAATTCTTCTTTCCCCCACTTCGTTCCATAACAGAGGTGTACGACACTTCTTTCCATAGAGTGCTTCATATGGGGCCATCTGAATTGTAGCCTGATAGCTATTGTTGTAAGCGAACTCGATAAGTGATAGCTTTTCATCCCAAGCTCCTTTGAAATCTAATGCACAAGCTCGGAGCATGTCTTCCAAAATTTGAATAGTTCGCTCTGACTGTCCGTCCGTCTGAGGGTGAAAGGTTGTACTGAACTTCAACTTTGTTCCCATAGCTTTCTGTAATCCTTCCCAGAACTTTTATGTAAAATGGGGATCTCTGTCAGATACTATACTCTCTGGAACGCCATGAAGTTTGACTATATTATCAACATATAACTTGGCCAGTTTCTCCATGGTATACTGAGGTCTGACCGCAATGAATCGAGCTGTCTTGGTGAGCCGATCTACTATAACCCAAACTGCATCCACTGACCTTGGTGTCAAAGGTAGGCCAGTGACGAAATCCATAGTGATACAATCCCACTTCCATGCAGGTTCTGGTAACGGCTGTAGTAAACTCGCGGGTCTTTGCCTTTCCACTTTAACTTGTACAATTCAGACATTGGAACACGAAACGGGCTATATCTGCTTTCATACCCCTCCACCAATATAGTCTTCTTAGATCATGGTACATCTTGGTACTTCCTGGATGTACCGAATATGGAGTGTAATGAGCTTCAGTCATAACTCGACCTCTGATATCGCAGTCTTCGCTCTCAGGTATACATAATCGTCTGCGATACTTGAGTACTTTGTCTGATTCCAAGGTAAAGTCAGGATTGCACGTACCCTTCTCTAAGTCTTCCTGCACTGTCTTGAGATATGGATCCTGTAGGATTGCCACCTTGACTTCATCAATTAGACCCGGTGAGATCTTCAATGCGGCGAACATCATAGTGAACTTATGAATCAAGCCTTGCTCGACTGGATCTTCTGCAGTTTCAATTATATGCTCTTCATCACCTTCGATTGAACTAGAGGCTACGGCACACAATGCAGCATTTGTACTTGGTCCTGCATCCGGTTTCGATGCCCACTTTCTGCTTAAGGCGTCAGCCACCACATTTGCTTTACCCGGATGGTACTGGATGTCGCAATCATAATCTTTTAACAATTCCAGCCATCTCCTCTGTCTCATATTCAGATCCTTCTGAGTGAAAAGATAAGTTAAGCTCTTGTGATCTGACTTGATCTGAAACTTCTCACCGTACAAGTAGTGTCTCCAAGTTTTGATTGCATGAATACCGCTGCCAGCTCCAAGTCATGCGTAGGATAGTTTTTCTCATGTTCCTTTAACTGTCTTGATGCGTAAGCAATCACCTGTTCTCCTTGCATCAATACACACCCAATTCCCAACCCTGAATCATCCGTATATAAAGTAAACGGTACGCTGGGTTCTGGGATGGTCAAGATAGGTGCAGAGACTAGTCTTGACTTCAAAGTCTGAAAGCACTTCTCGCACTCATCTGTCCATATGAATTTCTCTCCCTTCTTGGTTAATCTCGGTGAGTGGAACAAGATCCTGGAGTAATCTTCCACGAATCTTCTATAATAACCAGACAACCCAAGGAAACTACGAATCTCCGCAACAGATTTTGGTGCTTCCCATCCTACTATAGCAGCTATCTTGCTTGGATCAACCTTGATACCATCTTCAGATACAACATGGCCCAAGAAAGCCACTTCCTTCAGCCAAAACTCGCATTTCTTGAATTTTGCATAAAGCCTCACATCCCTCAGCCGTTGTAGGGCTGCCCTCAAATGCGTTGTATGAGTCTCCATGTCCTTAGAGTAAATCAATATATCATCGATGAATACGATGACCGAAGTGTCCAACATATCATGGAACACTCGGTTCATCAGTTCCATAAACGACGCCGGAGCATTGGTCAACCCGAAAGACATAACCGGGAAACTCATAATGCCCATACCTCGTCCCGAAAGCAGTCTTCGAATATCTCCGGCCTTGATCTTCAATTGGTGATACCCCGATTGGAGATCGATCTTCGAGAAAACCTTTGCACCCTGCAGCTGATCGAACAGATCATCGATTCTCGGCAAAGGGTACCGATTCTTGATCGTCAACTTGTTCAGCTCACGGTAGTCAATACATAGCCGAACACTCCCATCCTTCTTCTTGACGAATAATACAGGTGCTCCCCAAGGCGATATACTAGGTCGTATGAAGCCCTTATCCAGCAATTCTTGTAATTGGGTCTTCAACTCCTTTAACTCGGTCGGGGCCATCCCCGTATGGTGCTTTAGACACCGACGCCGAACCCGGCATAAGGGCTATCACAAATTCGTAGCCCCGTCCGGTGGTAAACCCGGGAGATCTTCCGGAAATACATCCGGAAACTCCCGAACCACATCTACATCTTCCATCTTGGGTGACTCTGCCGTGAGATCGACTACAGATACGAGATAACCCACTCCCCCTTTCTCCAAGCATCTCTTAGTTTTTAGGGCGGAGAGGATCAACTTTCGCTTCCTAGATAGCTTAATCCCCGTAAAACTATATTCCCTTCCCTCTTTGTCAGTAAGCACAAGCTTCCTTTCACCACATAAAAGGATGGCCGAATGATGGCCTAGCCAATCCATCCCCAAAATGACATCAAAATCTGCCATCTCAAGTATTACTAGGTTTGCTTCTAAGTTTTGGCCCTCAATACTTACAGTACATGGTCCATAATATTCGGTCAAGACCACTTCGACTCCTAGTGGAGAGCGAACTATCAAGCTTGGGTTCATATGCTTGATTGGTAACTCCATTCGCTTCCCAAAAGAAATAGAAACAAAGGAGTGCATAGCCCCAGAGTCAAATAATACTCTGGTGGGTAAACCAGCTACATTTACAATTCCTGGAATATATTGCCCCATAGTTCTACATGCTCATGCAACTGAAAGAATAAACCAAATAGTAAGGGATAAAGTCGTACCAGTTACCACATCAGGTGATGCGGCTGCCTCTTCAGTGGTGACCACATAAACTCTTCCTTGCTGGGGAGCTTGCTTCTTAGGTAGAGTGCAGTTCCTTGCAACATGTCCCAGCTGCTGACAGTTATAACATTTAATATTTGGGTTGGGTCTAGCGAATTGTGGCACAGGTGGTGCCGGGTTGTTTCTCGCAGGTGTTGTAGCGGTCTGTGCCCTGTATGGGCGGAATGGTCTAGTATTACCGCCACCCGAACTCTCACCAGCGGATCTCTTCACTCCCCTGTTCTGAGCGAAGAAGCTGTCCCTCTGACTGGACTCTATCACCCTCGCAACCTACACCGCCTCATTGTAGGTCTTCTTGTCCAGACCCAAAAGGTGCTATCTGATGCTTCTACGTAGTCCCATGGTGAACCTACGTGTCTTGGTCTCCTCCTCCTGCATACTGGCTGGTGCGAAGAAGAATAGCTCTTCGTACCTCTGCTGATAAGCATCTACGGTCGACTGAGATTGCTGCAGATTGAGAAACTCTCTCTCCATTTGATCTCTGAAGCTCTTCGGAAAGTATTTGTTGAAGAAAGCCACTTTAAACACTTCCCAATCAACCAGGGTATACTTATTCTCCAGGTATGCCCGAGTATAATTCCACCAAGCATTGGTGTCTTCCCTTAACATATGAGTGGCAAACAGAACCTTCTCCTCCTCAGTGCAAGTCATCAGTCGGAAGTTCTTTTCCATCTCAGAAACCCACTGTGCTGGCTACAATGGTTTCCCCGTCCCGCCTCGTGAACGATGAAGGTTTCAACTTCAAGAATCTGTCCACCGACCGCTTTCGGTCATGCTGTCCCTGTGTGTCTGCCCCGTACCATGGTGGTGGATATGGATAAGCTCTCGGGTACGCAGAAGGTGACGGGAACCGATGCGGTGGTGGTACGTTCTGTGCTTGGCCCCTCGGCCTTGGGCTACTCTGCATCGGTTGGGTAGTATTAATTCCTCCCGACTCGGGCGTATTTTCGGCGGGAACTGAACCTGTTGGCCTGAGCATCTTCAGTACTTCGCTAAGAAATTCCTTCTGTTGAGCCTGCATCTGATAGACCAAGTTTGTAACAATGGTCTCAGAATTCCTATGAGGTGGGCTAGGTAAATTTGTCGGTACCTCCGGGACCTGTTCCTGCTCCACTTCAGGACTGGGTTCTCTAACCCGGTCTTGTTCGGCTTGCTCTTCTTCTAGGCGCATCCCGGCCTGATGACGTTTCCGACCCCTTCGACCGTTTCCACCTGCCATCTCAGACTATTTATTTGGATCTGAGAAGAAGACATAACACGTGAGATCATCAATAATAGTGGTGTTAGTCTTGAATAATGCAAGGGAAAATAGTCGAGAAGTAACATTTCAATTTACACAATTTTAGAAATTTTAAATTCAATTTTTCTGGTTCTTTGGGGCGTACCGGTGGCAACATACCAGTCGCACACCTGTGGAAATATGCTGTGACCGGTATAGTCGACCGGTCAGAATTAAAATTCTGGCCGAGACATAGCGGTCGCATGTCTAGGAGATACCGGTCGACACTCTGTATACAGTGTTGCGACCGGTATAGTCGACCGGTCAGAAAATTTTTTTTGACCGAGACATAGCAGTCGCACACCTGGGGTGATACCGGTCAACCGGTATAGGCAAAACCGTCGACTGGTATGCCCAGAATTGACTTTAAAATCGCGAAAAGTGAGAAATTTTCTCACTTTTCTTTCTTTCTCCTCTCCGGTGGCGATTCTTCTCTGCCCAACTGAGTTGCTACAGTCCGGCCGGTACTCTTAGAAGCCGATTTCTTCCATCCCAAGTGTGGAACATCGTCTCCAGGTAGGTCTCTTCCCTCTCTCTCGTATTTTTACAAGTTTCCCATATCGTCTATATGTAGAAATTTAGGTTTTTCTTTGTTCGAGATGTTTTAACCGTAGGAATTCTTTTTCTTCGGCTATGAAAGGGTTTAGGGACCCCCAAGAGCAAAAGCCCTCAACTAATTTGGGGTTCCACCGCATGGTTTTGATAAAAATCGAATTTTTACACTCTTTAACCTAGGTTTTTCAAAAATTTCGAAATTTCTTGATTTTTCTCAAATTCTCAAAATTTCTTATTATAATTGCTTGTGATTGGTTTGTCGAAGAGTGTGGGGGTTACGTAAGTCCTCCTCCCCATGTTTTTGGGTGAGTTCGAGGCTTTTTCCCAATTTATAGCCGTTATGCTGCAGAAATTTCGAAAATTTCTAACTTTTTATTTTGTTTTCTTTTGTTTTGCAGATTTTAAATGGCTCCTAGACGTGCTCTTGGCAAGCGTCCCCACGACTCGAGTTCACGTGCCCCCCAGCCACCAGTTCCCCAATTGGACGAGCACTGGTTTCGTTCTATAGAGGCACAAGCTCGATTCCCGTGGTTCGATAATAAGAGCATTGAATCAGGGAGACGGGTCAACGTGGAATAGTTAGACCGGTTCGACGTGCGAGCGGCGTTCGACGAGAGCTTGGTTGGTTGCCCGTCATTTCATACACCTACACCACCCGTCCCTAACCCGGTTAAGCATTTCTTTGCTAACCCGGGAGCTGCACGGAGATGTGAACGATCCCAACCAAGGTAGGGATTTACGTATCTCCGCTTATGTCCGGGTGTTCCCCATTTCCTTTAACACCCATCAGTGGCCGACCTTCTAGGGGTTCCAAATGATGGAGACCTAGTATATTGCCCTCCCAAAGCGAAGGGTTATCCGACCGAGGACCCGCATCGAGAGATAGCTCATCGGATCCTTAACCCCGGGGCTCCTATGAAGGCGGCTAGCTTGAGACCTGTACCTCGGGTCTAAAGCGCATCATCCAAAGACAACATCGTCCCCAGAGCGGCCATTATGGTGAGTTATCCCAGCTCACTCAAGTACATCACTTACTGCGTCCGCACTGGGAGCGGGTCTCTCTCCCATACCTCATCATTAGGACCATGCATCAGGGCGACCCCGGCCGATCAGGCCAGTAACCTTCCTTATGGTCGTCTCATTACCTCCCCGTTCGTCATCCTGGGCGTAAGCATGAGAGGCGAGGTGACCGTTGAGGACAGTATGACGTCTGATATAGACTGGGACATCATTCAGAGGATGCAGATAGTCAATCTGCCGGTTAGTGACGACGAGTTGGAGGCTCACCCTCGTCCACTTGGGAGAGTAGCAGCAGCAGCAGCAGCAGTCGCGGCCAACGCGGCCTATGCGGCGGAGATGGGTGATGACGATGATGACGATGTAGCCGGGGGAAGCACCGGTGCACGCCCCACGGCCCCGCACCTACACCACCACCATCCGTCCCCACAGCTTGGACCATCTCGACCTCCTCCCGATTCAGTGATGGGTATGTTTATGGAGCTTAGGGACGCCCGGCGGAGATGAGCCGTGACATAGCACGATTGACTCGCAGCCTCCGAGTCACACAGATCAGTGCACCGGCTCGTGGTCGCTTACGAGAGAGACTATGATATAGCAGACCCCATACCTCCTAGGCCCCCTACCCCATGATTTCCCCCCTTTATTTCTTATGTTTTACATATGATCAAGTATATAACAGGTAACCGTCCGGTTTGTGGACTGTACCCTGTAGCACTACATCATTTGATACTTGTTTTCTTATTTAATGAAAGATTTTCATGATTTTTCCTAACTAGTGCATGTGTAAATGTTAAGTTCCACATTTAGAATAGTACATTATTCTCTTTTTTAATCAGTCTCAGGTATCAAACAATGCTTAGGGTGTGTTTTTATTAAGATTTTTAAATTTCCTAACTCAGTTCATCGACCCAGTTAAGTGTAATATAGTCTGTAGACAGAGCCCGAGGGCTCTGATACCAAGTTGTCACACCCCAACCTCGATCCAACCGGAACGGTGTGGAGTGAACCGTCATTGAACCAACGGTTCACACCAGGATCTCGAATAGGCCGTGTCCACCCATACAAACCAATTACACATAACCACAATCGAATATAAATATACAGCGGAAGACTTTAAATAGAATGAACTGAATATCTATTGATAATTTAAATAAATATCCCATTATTCAAACTCAAACACATAAAATAATAATCTTTTACATCTCTTAATACCAAGCAAAAATACCTGAAACAATTAAATAAAAATCCATCACCGGTACACGCAGAAAGGGCACTCGCATGAAGCATCATGCTCGTCCTCTCCTGCTTGTACATCCACAGCAGCTACACCTCCATACGCTAGAGCGTTCACGTAATCATCCACAGTGTAACCTGCATCAACATCTAAAAACAATGTACGTACAAAGGGTGAGCACACAACACGCCTCGGTAAGGCAATCGACAGTTTCACAATATTATGCATGAGTAACAATCATTTTATGCGTTGTGGTCCGGTTTAAAAGTTTGCAATGTGCTATAGAAAGGTTTGGTGGCCTCCGCACCTCTATACACGAGTGTGTGGCATCGTACAGTAGATCACACTACCACCAACCCACATGCACCCATCATGGGATAGAGATAGAGCTAAGGTATACCCGCACCTCCCCGATACTCTACCCATACCAAGACCTAAGCCCCCTACGGCCGGGGCTCGCAAACCCGGGCCTCGCAACTAACCAATCTTATATGTCAACAATGTATGCTCTATCCCGGACACGGTCCTCGGCATAGAGATAGAGCTAGAGCGTGCAGCCGGGCCGAGACCACAATACCTCACCTCCCCCTTGATACCGTATCCAAGAACTAACCCACTAGGATAGAAACAATACGCAGGTAGACCCTATCCCAACATAACTCCCCTACGGCATAGAGATAGGAGCTAAAGCATCGTGGACAAGCCGGCGTCGACTCGGAATCCACAAGACCACATAACAATGGCCGGGACAACATCAATATCGGAGACCACCGTACCACGACCTTCCCCGATACCCCACCCGTACCAAGCATGTTAAGACAGTACTACAAAAGTGCCGGTGTGAAGAGCGATCCCGGCCCATGCCCCACTCCACACACCAACGAAAAACAATCACATGCCTAACAATCACATCCTATGAATGCATGAACAATAATAATAACTGAAAGTAAAGGATGGTATGTGAATATGCATAAACATCACATCATAGATATTCAATGATTAACAACGATTTACTGTCCATTAATTATTAGGTTTAGGTCAGATTCCCTTACCTGACGCTCGTTCGATAACTTGCTCCACGTCGCAAGATCCAAACGATATGTCACAAAGTCCTACAATATTATTAAGGTTTCATTAGAATATATTATTTAGGGTTTCATGTTGGTCGAAAACCAACAGAGATCACAAAACACCCTCACAGAGCTGACCGGTGGCATGTACCGGTCGCAGCTCTGTGGGAAAGACTGGCGACCGGTATGGTCAGCCGGTCCCCACAGACAACCTCCCGAGAGGTAGCGGTCGCAACATACCGGTCGCACTTTGTGCAATCGGTATAGTCGACCGGTATGTCTCCGGAAGACCATACATGGGTTTTTTTTCGACTGTCGACGATCATCCTCCATGGATTTTCAGGGTTTCTCCTATCCATTCTAAGTCTAGGCTTTGAGTTAGAGTTATCCCCAACTCATTCAAGTCTCGTTTCGATGAATATCATCTCGAAACTCGAATCTAGGGTTTGACGGCAACTTAGGGTTTATTGGCCAATTTAGGGTTTTAGATCAATACCTACTTTGCATGGTATTGATCCACCCACACAACTAACACGGATAAGAAGATGGATTCAAGCACTTACCGTTGACAGGCGTAGCATGAGCTTCGTCAAACGGTAATGGCGGCACCTCCTTCTTCTTCCTAGCTCCTCTCCCTTTCCAAGCTCTTTCTCTTCTCTAGGGTTTGTGAGAGACAATGGAAAGGATTTGAGGAGGGTTAAGGGTGTATTTATAGGCTAGAAATAGGGTTTAGTAACCCTACTAGGATTAGGAAACTTCTAGGATTCGAAATCAGGAAAGCGGGACCCGTAGAGACCAATTTCCAAATTCCCGCACATAGCTGTGCA
>CM053276.1:59910530-59972455 GCA_028583415.1 Protea cynaroides
GTCTCTAGGGGACATGGGTGAGACTTTGATTGTGGGTACGGCACAGGTGCAGACTTTTCAATGGGTTCGTGGGTCTACACCTCCCCCATCAAACACTTAGACATTATATATATATATATATATTTTACTTTTGAAGAGTAATGGTTCGGCTCGTGAACCATACTCATTAAGAACAACTGGTCATGTTTTTTGTACTTGTTTATATTTCCCTTTTATGCAAATGTCTTCTTCATTTACATAGCTTCTGGTTTGCATTAATTTCTAATCTTTCCCTAGCCCGTTATGCGTTTGATTATTTAGCACACAGCAACAAATTTCTGGTTTCATAGTTACCAGTTATGATCTTTCAATTTTTATTAGAATTCTAATGCTCAGTCGATAAAAATACAGTGACATTGTCTGTGTTAATATGCATACAGAGCTTAAAGCTCTGATACCAAAACTGTTACACCCCAAATTTACGATATGTAAAATTTCAGAGTTGACTGAACCGATATGCATTTTATGTTTAGTTCGAACTAGAATCACATAAGCGGTGTCATGCCCGTCTCAATCACATCACGACCAATGTCACAATTTATTAATCAGAGTACTATAAATAGTGAAATAACTAAACCAACTAAGCTTTCTATTGATACTTAAATAAAAGTAATAATCATTGTATCAGAATTATTCTTGTTCATCCAATCCACAACCAACAATTTAAATCCGTTCATATCCAACCCCACAGTATTGGGTTATAAAATAGTACTGATAAAAATATATAGAACTAAAACATAAAGTAAATTGAAATAAAACTGCATTGGCTTCCAGTAGTTGACATAGCCTCTCTTGCTTCCTTCACTCGAACATGCATGCATCACACTCACAATCAGCGTCATGTTTGTCTTCCTCCTGAGTCTGCACGTCCATGTACACCATAGAAGAGATAGTCAGAGCATTTACATAATCGACTACAGTGTTTTCTGTAGCATCCACTAAAAAGTTTGTGTACACAAGGGTAAACTCTCCAACTTGAGCTCAGTAAGAAAATAGATAGGCAAATGGCAATATGCATGATCATATTATTATTCGTAATTCACACTATTGGTCTGATATAATGTATGCTTTAGCTATGGGAAGGTCTGACCACACTAACCGAAGTTGACCATAACCTCTATGCACAGGAGAGAATAGGGGCTCACCAGTTTACACCAATAGCCCTGATGTTCCCACGTGTCATCCCAGAGATAGACAGTACTAGGGCAAAGGTTTGGCTAATGACGCGGCAACGAACATTCCAACACCTCCCCCTCTTCCCCTATCCATAGCAAGACTTAACCCCCTATTGGACAGGGTCACATACATGGGTTGTCACACTAGTGATAAATCTACATGTCATCCCTTGTCGTTTCCTCACACATTCCTAACAAGAATCCCAGTCCATCCGTTTTGCCACCCCAAGATGTTGTCATCCCACTAGGGGTGTGAGAACATCACAAGCCAACTATCAATGAGTCAAATTCTGCGGTCTTGAGTCGGATCCAACGGTCCTCGATCGGGTCACCACTGCTCACGATGCACATTCATATTCACACACATTCACAATATCCATAATAAAAGATGCAAATGCATGCAAGCATAATAAGAGGATGACATGTTATCATAATCAAATCAATAAGTTTTCAGAAATAATCAAGTTAGAAACACATTCCACAATAGGACAGGGGTACTGTTCCCTTACCTGAGATTTGCAGACAGTTACTATTCCCAGTCAAAGGGTCACTCTTGGTCACGTTCAAGTCACCAATTGTATAGGAATTTCATTAGTTACTTTGTTTATTCGATCTAGCCTTAACAGGGTTTATGGGGCCAACCGATCACGACTGACCAGTTTCGATTATCAGGACCGGTGGTCGGGATTGGATGCTCTCAGGAACCTTTTATCAGCCCAACCGGTCGAGAGTCCTGTCATAGGTATCGCGACTGGATGTCAAGATAAATAACTTCCTAGGGGCTTCCCGAATGTATCTGGTCGTGTATCTGGTTGAGTATTTCGCGATCGGTATGTCATGACTGGAGCTTCTCCGAGGAGTTGGTTTGGGTCTTTCTTATCCGTGATTCCAATAACGGGTTTCCTGATATGGAACTCCTTTGTAGAGTCCATGACCTAACATCCATATTGTATTTGTCAATCCTATGCTAGGCTTTGTGAAGTTATCATCAATTAATCACATATGTTAGGGTTCACTATTTAAATTTCAGCCAGTTCATTCTAGGTTCAAATTCGATGAAACCTTATCGATGCTCAACCATTAATGGATGGTGGTTCCATTAATGGTTGATGAACCAAGGTTTTATCCTTCCTACTTGACCTAAGATCCAATACAAAGGGTAGCAAGGTTTACTTACAGTGGTTTCGAGCTGCTAATCGATCATATCAAAACCCGACGGTGATTCCCAAGGCAATTCTTCTTCCCAGCCTCCTTATTCTTCCTCTAACTTTCTCCTCTCTCCAAGAACGCGTCAGAACTCTAGGGTTTAGAACGATGCTCTGAGAGAGGTAGGGTTTTGGAAAGAGTTTTAAGGTTTAGGAGTCTCCCTTTTGGGGTAGAACTCCTTGAAGTGTTGGAGACTGTAAGGGACTGTCAATTGGCATCCAGAGGAGTCCCTCAGGTTCTCCACCTCCTCAACCAATTCTAAATCAGTTAGGAGTGGGGTGTGACCATTGGGGTCGTCCCTAGGTCCAATGAATATTCCCACACTAACGTACAATGGAGTTTTGAATTGGTCTTTCGCGGGTAGTCTGTCCAGGCCTTACTGGTTGCGATGTCCGATTGGGACTTTTTGGGACAGGTAAGTCTGGACCGGTGATTGGTTTTGTGAGTTTTTGTCTACAGTTTTAAGTTTGATCGAAATGGTTCATACCTAGTTCAAGTAGATCTTCAAGCTGACATGGGGTCAGGTTCGTCAACGGTGGAAAACCTTGGCACAGTAAGAAAATTCGAGTTAGGTCGGGTTTTACAGCACCACCTGGGGCAAGAAACCTAGGGTTTACTAGGTTCCATTAATGGTGAGAAATCTCCCACCATTAATATGGTCCATTGCAACAAATGAAGAGGAAGAAGGTAGGAGAACTTACTTGTAGGTTGAGGGAATGAAGAAGCAATGGGGCTTGAATGCTTGAAGATCCTCCCCAAAAGTCCTCTTTAGGGTTGCATCAATACCCCTCTACCAAAGTCCCTAGATGTGGGATTTTGGCTCCCTTTTATAAGTGTTGGGGGGGGTTGTTTGTCGAGATCAAACGCTGAGGTGGAGGCAGACAAACGGTGGATGCTGCTTGCATCTACCGATTGGGGCAAAAAGCAACCTTGGGGGCTGGTTCAACACCCAACTGCATGGGTCATCTCGGGGGTTCTTATGAGGCCTCTTACACATATTATAAACTCAGGTAACTTTCATTACCTAGTATCTGGAAATAACCATCGGGTCCCGCGTTGGGTCCACTAGTTGATGGCATGGTAAGACCTGGCACACACATGAAGGTCCAAATTGGTAGGGAATTTTGAGGGCGGGTCTTACATGTAAATCGATCGGTGCGGTTTGAATCAATTTCGATCTAGTATTGCAAGCCTAAAACCAAACCATTGAGAAATGCCCAGTTTCGGTTTTGGTTTTTGTCGAGTCTGCTTAATGGGCTCTTATCGGTCCATTATCGGCTTGTTATTTGTTTAGTTCGGTTCCCTATACATGTTTGTGTGTGTATTGGTTTAATAGGCTCTTATTAGTCAATTATCGGGTTGTTATTGGTTTGGTTTTGATCCGTTAGACCTGTCCAGTTTGGTTTTGATTTTTCATCGATGTTAAAAACCAAACCTAATTCCAATCCAATAAGACTTCAAACCGGTTTGACCCGATTTTGATTATTAGCTCAATTTGACACTCCTACCTGAGATTTGAGTGCAGCATGCATCTGGGAGTTGGACGCTAGGTTAACTTCGGCAGACCCAACAAGACCCATGAGGAACTCGAGTGAATAATATGGTGGGTTCTTATAAAATTGTAACTATTTCATCATCCACCATTCATGTGGTACAAACTTAGGCAAGTTCAGATCCACTGTCAATTTAGTTTGTCCCAATGATCCTAACCATCAATTAAGTGGCTTTTCCTGCATAACCAAAAGTGCTTGAGGGTCCAGTTTTGAAAGCCTAGCGTTCTTTTCCTGCGTTATTTATACTTTATCCTCGCGTTTTATAATTTTCCTGTTCTGATAAAATTCCAAAAGAGTCCCTTTTGTAAACTTCTTGTTCGAGCCCTAGCCCTTACATAATAAGGCAAAGCATAATTTTCGAACAGGCCCTTCTGTTTCTTTTTCTCCAAGACCTCTCTACCTTCTGCCCTAATTCCGAAAAGCCCCTAACCCTAGGGTTTCTGTCTGCTGGAACGTCCCTGCGTCGTCGACTCCGGTAAGCCCTTCATCTCTCTCATTTTCGTTTGTTAGGGTATTCAGTGACTGTTGTATTGCCTCTTTCAATTGTTTTTCTGGGTTAATAAATAAATTCCTGTTCTTCTGGTTCGTTCGTAAACGATTCTTCATTCCATGCCAGTAAATTGATACCATAGAATCATGTAAAGATGTTGAGATATAGTCGTTAAGGATCTGGGGCCATGTAGATCTGTGTAGGCCGTCCCATTGGCGGGGCCTCACTGAGAATCTCTACCTGATCGGGTGAGCAAGCTGCACAAGTTGAGACAGTTGTTGTCGAGCAGCTGAAATGCTTCTTTTGACAACAACAATCGAATCAGAGATGGTGTTGATCAAGTATTGGGTTTACTTGATCTGATTGGTTTAATTCTGGGGCCTGGAGATGTTGGGTCGCTTTGTTCTAGTCTATATTCGTAAATACATCACATGGTGGTGTACTGGTTTTAACGCTAGAGTTTTGAAGTGTGGGCCATGACCTGAGGCTACCTGGTGCTGGTGCTCTTGTGATTAACTGAATTTTCAATCAGGAACTTTTCATTTGGTTGACTCCAATGAATTAGGGTTGCCAATGGATCCAGAAGGGGTCTGGTCGGACGGGAACTTACATAATCGAACCATGTCAACCCGAATTTAAGGAACTTTGAGGCCTGGAGCTAGATATTCAAAAACTGCAACCAGAACTTTGCTATTCAAAGTAAAGAGCTCATACAAATAATTAAAAGAACATGGAACTTTACTCGTGCTTGGTTTCGTCAGTTATTTGCTATGCGTAATGGGTTGAACTTTTCTAATCCAAGCTTGTTCGACACAAGGTGTTGGTCAGTACTCATGTTTCTTATGGAATTATGGAGATGATGCTCTTTATATAGCCCAGCTTAAAAAAAATTAAAATATAAGTTTACTAATTATGATGGGAAATAAAAAAGAAAACTATGTAAATAAACTACTCAAAAATTAAATGTTAGGTATTTAAAAATTTTAAAAAGAGATAACCTAATGGATGTGCTTATTATGTACAAGTATAGATAAAAGAGAAAATCCAAGAGGAGAAAGAACAAAGGCGTGTCCATAAAAAAAGGGCGAGAAAGAATGAAAGAAAAATTATGGGTTTTTGACTGCCAGGTAAGGATGTAAATAGATAGTCGAAGATCCGAATTTGATTCGAATTTGCAACCGTTTATGGGAATCCGAATCAAAGCAATCGGATTCGGATGTGAATTTGGATAGGTGGGATCGGATTTTCATGCGGAGTTGGATATCGCTCAAATGGAATCTGCTCTGACTCGTGTAGATGTAGCCTTAGGTTTAAGTAAAATATTGCATAATAAGTAATATAGGGAATAGGGTTTCCTGAGTTGTGAGTTTCTTACTCTTTTGGGGGGAAATTGAAAACTGAAAAGACTGGGAAGTGACTGGGAGGTAGGGTTACGTCTCTTTTCCCATCTCGGGTGTAGGTTTTCATCTCTTCCCCTTTTTTGCGACTGAGTTACCTGACTCCATCTTGCTGCTTTGCACTATTGTTGGCGACTCATCCTGTGCTTCTTGACGGATCTACTGCGGGCTAAAAGAGTTTCTCGAAAGAAGAGGAATAAAGGTGGATGACGAAGGATTGGTCAAGGAAGGAAGCTGTGTTGGGTTTGTATGAAAAATCAAAGTCGTCAAGGCCCGGCCATGAGTTGTCCTAGCATACCGAATCGAGATGGGTTTTCTTGGGTTTCTGTGTTAGGCTCTTGTTCTGATAATGATCGGATGAAGGTTGATCAAGGAAAAGGAGAGAATCGTTAGGATTTCAGTTCTATTTTCTTTATAAGCATGTAATCGAGACTAGTAGAGATTAGAATTGAATGAATGAATTAAGTTGAGTTATTGGAATGGAATTGTGATCTACTGTAAGTGTTGGGTTTTCCTCCTCACGTGGGTGAGGGGACCCACATGTGAAGATGGAGTCAAAGGCGGTTTGACTACCGCCTCTCCTCCCAGCCCTCATATCGTTCCTTTGTATGAAGTTTCTTAAAATAAAAAAAAAAAACATATATAAATGCCTTATTAAAGGCCGTAAGAAGAAAAGGAGAAAAACTTGCTTTTGAGAAAAACCAAAGAAAAGGCTATGGAACCCCAAGAGCTAAAATAGGATTCCATTCCTTCTCTAGTTCTCTACTACTATTAGTGATTGGAGAGGAAGAAGAAATAGAGACTCTGATTCTTCGTACGTGCGACGTGACAGTATTCTCCCTGTTCAGGGAAGGGAGAAAGGTGACCATTCTTCTCAGTGTTTATTACGTCGGCATTGAGGTGAGAGTATTCTTGTCATTATTGGATTACCACCAATTGTTTTGGTGAGTTATTGTATTACCCAATAGTGGATTATTTCTATTGGAGATTGAAAACCTCTAGCCATGACTAGAGAAGATTGTATTGTGTACCTATTATTATTATAGTGGAGATTTACCTAGATTAGGTCCCGTGATTTTTTCCCTTTCACCTTGGAAGGGTTTTCCACGTAAAAATTGGTGTGTTCTCTTGTGGTTTGATTATCTCTATTTATTTCCGCTGTTATATATCTGTGCATATTTTTGTGGTTGCATATTCCATTGGTTTGCATACAAGAGAGAAAAGTACTCTTGTGTTTTCCCTAACAAGTGGTATTAGAGCCAGGTTCTATAACCGTATGTGAATAATGGATGGAACCCCGACAAGGATGATTAGTTTGAATGGAAGCAACTGGATGATTTGGAAAGCTAAGATGGAAGACTTATTATATTGTAAGGAACTGTACGGACCCGTACAGGGTGAAAAGGCAAAACCAGAAAAATTATCTGACGCCGAGTGGAAGACCTTGGACCGAAAAGCTGTTGGCTTTATTCGGCAATGGTTAGACGACACAGTTTTTCATCATGTTTCCACAAAGACGTCAGCAAAATCACTGTGGAATAAATTAGAAAGTTTCTACGAAAGGAAGACTGCTGGCAACAAAGCGTTTTTTATCAGAAAACTTGTAAACCTGAAGTACAAAGATGAACACTCAGTTGCAGAACATTTAAATGAGGTACAGAGTATTGTGAATCAGCTATCCTCCATGAAGATGCATTAGATGACGAGTTACAAGCCCTATTACTACTCAGTTCACTACTAGACAGTTGGGAGACACTGGTGGTGTCTCTTAGCAATTCTACACCAGATGGAAAAATCACAATGAGTCAAGTAACAGGAAGTCTGTTGAATGAAGAGACAAGAAGAAAGTCTTCGGGTTCATCTCAACAAGATGCACTTATCACAGAAAGCCGAGGGAGAAGCAAATACAAAAAATCTCAAGACCGTGGGAAGTCAAAAGAGAGCTCCAAATCAAGACAAGGAGTCACATGTTACTATTGTAAAAATGTAGGACATATGAAAAAAGAATGGAGAAAATTCAAAAGAGATTCCAAGAAAGGTAATGGAGAAAAGAAGAACGAAGATACTGCTGCCATCAACTCAGATGGAAACACTATTGTTATATCAAGTTGTAAAGAATCTTGTTTTACATCTTCATGTCATGACTCAGATTGGGTTGTTGATACTGGTTCTTCTTACCATGTTACTCCTCGCAGAGAATTATTTACCTCTTACAAGACAGGTGACTTTGGTATTGTAAGAATGGGAAACAATGGTGTTTCAAAAATTATAGGGATAGGTGAATAGGTGATTTGAGTATAGAGACAAATGTTGGATGTAAATTGACTCTCAAGGATGTAAGACATGTTTCAGAATTCTGTTTGAATTTGATTTCTGTAGGAAAATTAGATTGAGAAGGTTATCATAGTCACTTTAGTAATGATTAATGGAAGTTTACCAAAAGTTCTCTAGTGGTGGCAAAAGGAAACAAGTGCTGCACTTTGTATTATACAAAGGTACAAGTGTACGAGATTGAAGTGAATACAGCAGAGGGTGAATCCGCTATAGATTTGTGGCATCGACGACTTGGTCACATGAGCGAGAAAGGGATGCAGATCCTCACAAAAGGCAACCTTCTTCTAGACATGAAAGGTATGCCTCTGAATCGTTGTGTTCATTTTTTAATTGGTAAACAACATTGTGTTACTTTCATGAAGAATTATCTTCATAGAAAAATAAATATTTTGGAATTGGTACATTCTGATGTTTGTGGTCTTATGAAAGTGAAAACACTTGGTGGTGTTTTTTATTTTGTTACTTTCATAGATGATGCTTCTAGAAAAATATGGGCATATGCTTTGAAAACCAAAGATCAGGTTTTGGATATGTTTAAAAATTTTCATGCTATGGTTGAAAGAGAAACAAGAAAATCTCTCAAATGCATTCGTACTGACAATGGTGATGAGTACATTGGTCCATTTGAGAAGTATTGCAATAGTCAAGGTATTCCGCATGAGCAAATAGTTCCCAAGACCCTACAACATAATGGTGTAGCAGAAAGGACGAATCGTTCTATTATGGAAAGGATTGGGTGTATGCTCTCACAAGCAAAGTTGGCACGATGTTATCAGGGAGAAGCAATGCGTACTGCAGTCTACTTGATTAATTTATCTCCATCAGCTCCTCTGAATGGAGATGTTCTTGAGAAGGTGTGGAGCGGGAAAGATGTTTCCTATGCTCATTTGAAAGTATTTGGTTGTAGGGCATTTGTGCACATTCCAAAAGATGAGCGGTCAAAGCAGTGTATTTTCTTGGGATATGTAGATGAAAAGTTTGGATACAAGTTATGGGATCCGGTTGAGAAGAAAGTTATCAGAAGCAGAGATGTTATCTTTCTTGAAGATCAAACAATTGAATACTTCGAGAAAATTGAAAAGCTTCAGCCATTTGTTGATGACTTGATCGATCTTGATCTAGTTCCTCTACCCATGGGACATGATGATGGGAGAAATGTGCAAAATGATAATGATGATGTTCCCATAGATGATACAGGTGATGTGGAATAGGGAGAGCAACCCCCTCTAGAGCCACCAGTTGACCCTCAGTTGAGAAGATCTATCAGGGAGCGACAATCATTTACCAGGTATCCACCAAATGAATATATTATGTTGACAGATGCAGGTGAATCAGATTGCTTTGAAAAAGTACAAATTGATGAGCACAAAGCTGAGTGGTTAAAAGCTATGCAAGAGGAGATGGATTATTTGCATAAGAATCATACTTATGATTTAGTAAAGCTACCTAAGGGTAAGAAGACACTCAAGAATAAATGGGTATTCAGATTGAAAACCGAACAGAATAGATCACAACCAAGGTACAAAGCAAGGTTGGTTGTGAAGGGTTTTGGACAAACAAAAGGAATTGACTTTGATGAAATTTTTTCTCCTGTTGTGAAAATATCGTCTATTCAAGTTGTGTTGGGTTTAGCTGCAAGTTTTAATTTAGAAGTTCAACAACTTGATGTCAAGACAACCTTTTTTCATGGTGATTTGGAGGAAGAGATTTACATGGAGCAGCTAGAAGGTTTCAAAGTTAAAAGTAAAGAACACATGGTTTGTAGATTAAAGAAGAGCTTGTATGGTTTGAAACAGGCTCCAAGACAGTGGTATAAGAAGTTCGATTCATTAATGATGGATCATAAGTACACCAGAACAACAGCAGATCATTGTGTGTTTATTAAGAAATTTTCGGAAGGTGATTTTATTATTCTTCTACTCTATGTTGATGGCATGTTGATTGTTAGACGGGATGTCAATAAAGTTGACAGGTTAAAGAAAGAGTTGAACAAGTCTTTCAACATGAAGGACTTGGGACCAGCACAGCAGATCTTAGGCATGCAGATCTCTCGTGATAGAAAAGCAGGTAAAATTTGGCTATCACAAGAAAGGTACGTACAGAAAGTACTCGAAAGGTTCAATATAGAGAAAGCAAAGCCAGTCAGTTCCCCACTTGTAGGTCATTTTAGATTGAGCAGTGAGCAGGGCCCTTTAACTGAGTAAGGAAGAATATAAATGAAGAAAATTTCCTATGCATCAGCCATAGGAAGTTTAATGTATGCCATGGTGTGTACAAGACTTGATATTACATATGCAGTTGGAGTTGTAAGTAGATTTCTTGCCAATCCTGGCAAAGAGCATTGGGAAGTAGTCAAGTGGATTATGAGATATCTCAGAGGTACATCCAAATCATGTTTATGTTTTGATATTGATAAACCTGTGTTACAGGGATACACAGATGCAGATATTACAGGCGACCTCGATTCAAGGAAATCGACATCAGGCTACCTGTTTACTTTTGCAGGGGGAGCAGTGTCATGGCAATCCAAGTTGCAGAAGTGTGTCGCTTTGTCAACAACAGAAGCTGAGTATATTGCTGCAGTGGAAGCTTGCAAGGAGTTGTTGTGGATGAAGAGGTTCATTAAAGAATTAGGTCTGACACAAAATTGTTTATTGTGACAGTCAGAGTGCCATTCACTTGAGTAGGAATTCTAGTTTCCATTACAAAACCAAGCATGTTGATGTGAGGTATCACTGGATTCGGGATATACTAGAATAGAAGCAACTACAGGTTGAGAAGATTCATACTGACAAGAGCGGTGCAGATATGATGACAAAAGCATTACCCAAGGAGAAGCATGACTTTTGCAGAAGCATGGCAGGTTTGGGTTTGATAGATCTCCGCTCGTGAGTCGGAGGGGGAGTTTGTTGGGTTTTCCTCCTCACGTGGGTGAGGGGACCCACATGTGAAGATGGAGTTAAAGGCGGTTTGACTGCCGCCTCTCCTCCCAGCCCTCATATATTTCCTTTGTATGAAGTTTCTTAAAATAAAAAAATAAAAAAAAACCATATATAAATGCCTTATTAAAGGCCGTAAGAAGAAGAGGAGAAAAGCTTGATTTTGAGAAAAACCAAAGAAAAGGCCGTGGAACCCCAAGAGCTAAAATGGGATTCCATTCCTTTTATAGTTCTCTACTACTATTAGTGATTGGAGAGGAAGAAGAAATAGAGACTTTGATTCTTCGTACGTGTGGCGTGACAGTATTCTCCTTGTTCAGGGAAGAGAGAAAGGTGATCATTCTTCTCAGTGTTTATTACGTCAGCATCGAGGTGAGAGGATTCTTGACATTATTGGATTACCACCAATTGTTTTGGTGAGTTATTGTATTACCCAATAGTGGATTATTTTTATTAGAGATTGAAAACCTCTAGCCATGACTAGAGAAGATTGTATTGTGTACCCATTATTATTATAGTGGAGATTTACCTGGACTAGGCCCCGTAGTTTTTTCCCTTTCACCTTGGAATGGTTTTCCAAGTAAAAATTGGTGTGTTCTCTTGTGGCTTGATTATCTCTATTTATTTCCGTTGCTATATATCTGTGCATATTTTTGTGGTTGCATATTCCATTGGTTTGCATACAAGAGGAAAAAATACTCTTGTGTTTTCCCTAACAGTGAGTGTGGGTTCTCTCTTTCTCTTTTTGCGAATCTGAGTATTCTCTTCCTGGGTATGTTTCTCCCTTAGCTACTCCTTTCCTTCTTTCTAATCTTTCATTTCTTTCTTTCATGTAATTTGCTGCTTTGTCTTGTCTGTACTCTCTCTTTGATGCAAAGAGGAATTTAAGGAAGACTCACACAATAATTCCCTTTGTTGCAGGATATTTCATTATTCTAACCTAGAAAATAGAATTAGAAACTTATAGAAAATTCAACTTATCTGAAAATTCGATCGTTGGTTGAACACCAAACTAGGAGTTGAACTCTAGGATGTGCTTGATAACATACCCAAATTTGAAAATGATCCAGCTAGGGATGAAGAAGTTATGAATGTTCGGAAAACTCCTATCATCAGAAAATGGGTCTGTTGTAACTCTGCTTGACTTGGTTGTAATTTCACACTCTCACGATATATGAATGATCAAGCAGTAGTAGTAATGTTGCAATACTTGAGAGAGAAGGTAGGAGAGAAGTTGGAAAGCAAAAGACAAGAAAACACCAAGGAATGGATCTGTGGTTGAGTCTCACAACCAAAGAGACCCAACCAGAAATTGTAACAGATTTTCTGATTTATCCAAGTTTGTCTCCCTCTTCTCCTTTATTCATATTTATAGAGTTGGATGAATACAATTTATGGAAGGACCAATTTCCTTATAGGAATGTCCAAAAATAAAACATGAATGGGAATAGGAAACTTTAGGAAGTTTCCAAAAACAAACTAGGTGAATTAATTATTCCATAACTTAATTATAGGCTAACCAAATTTAGGAAACAAATCAAACTAACTTTGGAGAAGAGATTGCTTCAGATTCTTTTGGTTACATGTACACAAGCTTGCTGTTTTGGTACAGCTGTACCAGCTCATGTTGGCTTGCGGCTAGGCGTGGCTAATTTTATTATTTCTTTTTCTAACATATACTTGTACTGCATTAGCTCTCCCCTGCATAAAAAAAAACTTGACAACGAGTTTTGAGTTTGTTTAGCATCAACAGGTTGGGGTGAGTATTCAACTTACTTTGAAAACAGAAATCGAGTTGCTATCGAATGTTGGGAAGGAACTCTTCGACCTTGGGACCTCTTGCTTCAAAAAAGTATAGTTGGAGCACACATTCAATATGCTCAACTTCGTAATCATCATCATTAACATTGTTGGTGACATTCATGGCGACACAAGGGATGCTCTTGAAGTCTTCTTGAACCAAGATCTCAATCTTGCTCTTGACCACTTCAGCACATTCTTCAATGGATGACTCTGAAACGATAGAATCTTCCACCATGTGGTTGATTTGGTCTTCAACTTTATCTTCAACAGTAGATTTGGGAGAAGAAACATCGTCTACCTTGAAATTGGTTATTTCTTTTACCGTCTTTGTCTCCTCGTCATATTCGTGATCCACAATAGATTTTCATGCGGGGATTTCATCTTCTTTTGACAGTGCAAAGCTGAATTGAGATTAGATTAAATCAAGTTGTTCCCTTGACCTCTTGGGGAAGTTGTTTGTTATTGCGCCCCCTCTTTCCTGAATGAGAACATCCAATTTACTGTTCATGCGTCCCAACGTCGCAGTAAGTTCTGAGGTTAATTTGAGTATCTTAGCCACTAGTTCAAAGTGTTTGGGATCACTAGGAGCCATGATTGATATGCTAGTGGCTAGTTAAATAGCCAGTTGTTGGAGCACCATAATCATGGAGTCAAGGGGCTGACTAAGAGAGTTAGAACCCTTCGTTTCTAAGCTCTGATACCAATTGATGCAAATGGGAATTTAAGGAAGGATCGCACAATAATTCCCTTTGTTGCAATATCTTTCTTTAATCCAACCTAGAAAAAATAATTAGAAACTTATAGATCATTCAACTTATCTGAAAATCCAACCGTTGATTGAACACCAAATTTGGAGGAGCTGAACTCTAGGATGGGCATACCCAAATTTGAAGATGATCTAGTTAGGGATGAAGAAGTTATGAATGTTTGGAAAACTCCTATCATCTGAAAACGAATCTGTTGCAGCGCTGCGTGGTCTAATTGTAATTTCACACTCACAATATATGAATGATTAAGCAGTAGTACTAATATTGCAATTACTTGAGAGAGAAGGTAGGCGAGAAGTTGAAAAGCGAACGACAAAAAAACACTAAGGAATGGATCTACGGTTGATTCTCAGAACCAAAGAGATCCAACCAGAAATCGTAACAGAGTTTTTGATTTATCCAAGTGTGTCTCCCTCTTATCCTTTATTCATATTTATAGAGTTGGATGAATACAGTCTATGGAAGGACCAATTTCCTTATGGGAATGTCCAAAAATAAAACATGAATGAGAATAGGAAACTTTCCTTAACAGGTTATAGGAAGTTTCCAAAAACAAACTAGGTGAATTAATTGTTCCATAACTAAACTATATGCTAACCAAATTTAGGAAACAAATCAAACAAACTTTGGAGAAGAGATTGTGCCAGATTTTTTGGTTAGATGTACACAAGCTTGCGGTTTTGGTACAGCTGTATCAGCTCATGTTGGCTTGCGGCTGGGCTTCTTGGCTTGGCTAATTTTATTATTTCTTCTTCTAGCATATACTTGTAATGCATCGCTCTTCCTCTTCCTTCTCCTTTATTTCTGTTCCTATTATTCTTCTATTTCTTTTCTATTTAACGGTAGTGGGCAGCACCTGTATATCAGATGGGATCTTCCTCACCTCTGATTCTTTCAACTCCAAATTGGTTGTGATGATATCTATTTGAAGGGAGACCCTACCTGTACAATCTAGTTGCAGAAGTTTGCATGGATTTGTGAGATACCCTAACTGAAACCAGGCCTTTTTTGGGATTTGTCCTGAAACCAGTTCTCACTGAACTCTGAGATCTCTATTAAATCGAGAATTGTTGGTTTGGCTCAATCTAGTAGCCCCAGGCTATTCTAGATCTGAAGTTTCAAGATGCTTGGATTTGATCTGACAGAGTTCTATTGATTTTTCTAATCTGGTTGAGAGTAGGCGGTGGTAACTGGTTAGTTCATTACTTCGGATTCGAATTGGATAACTAAATATCTGGTTGAGAATCGAATTTGAATTCGAATTCGTTTTTTATACATCCTCCTGATTGCGGATCAGATTCGGATGGGTTAATTAGTAAACGGATTTGAATTCGGATAGTGGTGTATTTGATTTGAATTCGATCCATTTATATCCCTATTTGCATGCATGCATTTTTGCATAAGCCTATATGTGTGCCAAATAAGAACAAATTAAGTAGGGCTAAAATTTAAATAAATTGCCCAACATGTACGAAGAAAAAAATAAATCCAACACATACGAAGAATAAAATATATCCAAACTTAAATCAGGCAAAAAAAAAAAAAAAAAAAAGAATCACAGTGTATAGAAAATTTTATCCCAAAATGAATTCCATGAACACTATAATGGCCAGAATTGGCAAGAAGGATGAGTTTGGCGGTAGTGATATGGAGTGCAATTCTAGCAAACCTAGGTTTGCTACATGACATGTGAACTAGGCAAATCTGAACTCTCTAACGGGAAGTGGGGCCGTGAGTTGGTAATTTGTAAAATTTGGGGCCTTAATTCAATTTTATGGTCCCTATGGTATTACACATTTTCCCTTATACTTTTGATGGAACTTAATTGCTGAAAGTTTTTGTGTTTTTCTGACATCTTTTTGTAATTTATTTCAAAATGTGGAAGTCTTACAGGGCTCAAACTTGGGGTTTGGAAGTTCACCCTTTAAGTTTATTAAATGGCAAAGAAGATTTCAGAAAAAAAATATTATATAAAGTAAAGTAAATTCAATAAAATAGAAAATTTAAATACAAAAGTGAAACATTATTTCATATCCATCCTTTTTTTTGGGGGTAAAAGGTCACTTCAACCACTAAAATTGCAGCTATTTCGTCCTTTCCGTAGATTCCTATGCAAGGAAATAGAAGATTCCTATCTATCTTATGACCCATTATATGACTCTTTAAAAAAAGAGGAAAACTTTTAAAAGTTGGAACTCTGAGAAGACTTGTTCACTCACCTTGAGACTTTGAGATGGTTTTGAAAAAAATAAAAATGGAATTTTCTAGAACATATCAAGGTCCCTAAGATTTGAAAGATAATTAAATTCATGCGAACTTGGGCTCTCTTTGTGTGGGATGCTTCCCACAGACCTAGGTATAGATTTTTATAGCATTTTCTGGCCCAAGATAGCCCCTGTTGATGGCAATGCCGAAGGTTGGGGTTTAGCATCTTAAAAGGGTTTTTCTTGTATTTTTTTTTCTTCTCAATGAAATTATAATTCTTAGAAAAAAATGTGTTATTTATAACAAATCATTTACTTTCTTGGCATTGAGATAGTTCGTAGCTCTAAAGGTATGTCTTTCTCAGTAGAAGTATGTTTTCGATTATCTGACTGAAACTGGGATGCTAGGCTGCAAACCTGTCGATATTCCTACGGACCCTCTTCTTAAATTAGCTACCTGTGATGATGCGGATTTTAGTGATGTCCATCGATATCGCCATCTTGGTGACAATCTTATCTATCTCACTGTTACTTGTCCTGGCATTTCCTATTCTGTTGGAGTTATAAGTCAGTTTATGCGGGCTCCAAAACAAGTTCATTGGGAAGCTGCTTGTTGAATTTTGATGTATCTCATGGGAGCTCTTAGTATTGGGTTGCTCTATTGTCCTCATCAAAATATTGATCTTTGTGGTTATTCTGATGCTGATTGGACTGTTATTGATGATGATCGTCGATCTACTACTGGTCATTGTACACTTCTTGGCGGCCATCTTATTAAATGGCGCAGCAATAAACAGATACAGTTGCTTGATGTTGTGCCGAAGTTGAGTATCGTGCTATGACTCAAACTATGATAGAACCATTGTGGGTGAAGAATATTCTCAGTGAATTGGGTTTTTTGATTATATTGCCTATTCCTATGTACTGTGATAATCAGGCAGCCATTAATATTGCTAACAATCCTGTTTTCAAAGAGCATACCAAGCATATCGAAGTTGACTGTCATTTCATTCAAGATGTTATGCGTAATGTGATTTCTACTCTGTTCATTAGTTCTAGTACTCAACTTGATGATATGTTTACGAAGGCATTATTCAAGGCTTTATTTCTTCAAAACTGTTCCATGTTGGGTTTTAGTGATATTTATACTCCATTCTCCAGCTCCACTTTGAGGGGGTGTGTTGAGATTATTGTTTGGTGGTTTAGGTGTCACCTAAACTGATCTAGGTGTCACCTAGTTTGTTATGGTCATTAGTCTTTTCTTTTTCTATAAATATAGCATGGATTAAGGGGGAGAGAACAATCCTCTCCCCTCTCTCTGTTTTTCTCTCTCCCATAATTTTCTCTCTTTTCGTTTCACCTTCTACATTGTTACAGATACCAAAGAGAACCTAAGAGAAGTGAAACACTGGAAATAATAGGGAGACACTGGGTCTGCTTGGAACAAGCAGCAAATGGCGGAAACAGACTATTATTTGAATTGTTCATTAACCAAGAACAAGCACACATGATTTGTTTTCTCTTGATCATTAGATATAGCTTGTACTCACAATTGCAATGGCAATGATGATGATGATGATGATGATGATGATGAGGATAGATGCATCATAAAGATGATGACTTGAAAATTTGGATGAGTACTACCATATTGTTGCTACATACCCTTCTATCAACTATTATGTGCAAGATGTGGTATGATCTTGGAAGCTGGTATTGCTTTTGCATTACTTATGTGCATTTGAATTTGAGTAAAATGTTGACTTTTACATTAATATACGGGTTACCAATTCCTTACACATTATGCAGAACCATGACCTCTGACATTGCATTTCATAGATGTTCTGTATTCTTGAATTGGAATTTGGGGTTTAGAAATATTAGAGAATTGTCTTCCTGAACTGAAAATTTTGAAATTCTTTCTTTGCTATCCTTCTGTTTGGCTGCAGTGGCTGCAGTTTTTGGCATAAGGACATGGCAAGGGGGAAGCTTATATTAATTTGCCAGTCAGGTGGTGAGTTTGTGTCAAACAATGATGGGTCCTTGCAATACACTGGTGGAGAGGCTCATGCAGTGGATGTCCACCAAAGTACCAGCTTTGATGACCTCAAGTTAGAGTTAGCTGAGATGTGGAACTGTGACATCAAAACTATGTCCATAAAGTACTTTCTCCCAAGCAACAGACGCACCCTTATCACTGTGTCTAATGAGAAAGAACTAAAACGAATGATTGATTTCCATGGCAACTCTGTAACCGCAGATGTTTTTATTTTTGGAAAAGAACGTGTTTCACATGATGTATTGAACATGAATGTCAGCAGGTATTTGCCGGAGGTGCATCATCTTTACATGCATGGTTTGTATTCTGCAGGAATTTATATGACACTCTTGCACTTGCAGGGGAAATAGGACAATGGCAGCTGAGCCTGTCAAGCATATTGCTACCTCCACTCGTGCTACTGCTACACTAGTTGGTGCTGCACCTGTTGTCACTACTGCTGTTATGGATGCCACAAATGCCACCCCAGCTGATGCTAGAGCCACCCTTGCTGTTGCTTCTGCTTCTACCCCAGTCACTGATGCTGCCCCTTCTATCAGTGCCCCCACTATTGCTGCTCCTGTCATTGTCACTCCAACTGATGCTACCACTAGTGCAACCTCTGATGCTACAGTCTCCCCTACTACCACCACTGCAACCTCTAACTCTTTCCCCGATTGCACTTCTGGCAGAACCCTTGATGTTGCTACTGATGCAGCTATCCCCAGCTCCACAGGAATCAGTACTATCCCTACCATTCCTACCGATGGTGCCACTTTAAATAATGTCCAACTGCAAAAACGCACTGCATCCTGGACATTCGGTATAAATGGTCTGACTATTGTTGCTGTTGCTGATAATGTTGGGCAGGAAAGGGGCATCGCATCAAAGGAAAATAAAGCCATAAATCCCACTAGTGTTGATGCCGTTGATGATGAGGGACGAAGACACAGTGAAACCTCAATAACTGTCTTCAATAATCCCACTGATGATGTTGTTTCTGATGATGCATGGCTGAAAAGAATTATTGCCACATGGAAAAAGGGTATCAAGGGAGAAGGCCAGCAATTCAAGAGTGTCCATGAATTTCGTGATGTTCTGCGGAAATATTCCCTTGCACATCACTTTGTGTACCAAATGAAAAAGAATGACACTGACCGTGCGACTGCCATATGTAAGGCTGAAGGCTGTTCATGGCGGATACATGCATCATGGATTCCAAGTACTGGATCCTTTATGATAAAGAAGATGAACAAGTTACATACATGTGGAGAGATTGTTGGTAAATCTTCTCATTCAACAAAAAAATGGTTGTCAAGTGTTATAAAGGACAGGTTGCGTGAAACCCCAAATTACAAGCCCAGGGTGATTGCAAGTGACATTTGTCGAGAGTTTGGGATTGAATTAAACTATTCACAGATATGGCGAGGAATGGAGGGTGCTAGGGTGGAACTTCAGGGTTCATACAAGGAGGCATATAATCAGTTGCCTCAGTTTTGTGAGAAGGTGGTGGAGACTAACCCAGGCAGTTTTGCAAGTTTTAACACTAAGGATGACTTAAGCTTCCAACGCCTTTTTATCTCACATTATGCCTCACTCTATGGCTTCCAGAATGGTTGTCGTCCCCTCATGTTCCTTGATTCTACATCATTAAAATCAAAATACCAGGAGATACTATTGGTTGCAACTTCTGTGGATGGGAATGATGGAGCATTTCCAGTTGCTTTTGCTGTTGTAGATGTGGAGAATGATGGTAATTGGCACTGGTTTTTGGAGCAACTGAAGCCGGTTATCTTATCAACTAGAACCATTACCTTTGTGTCAGACAAAGACAAGGGACTTAGGAAATCTGTGCATGAAGTATTTCAGAATGCACATCATGGGTACTGTATCCATCACCTCATGGAGAAATTCAAAAAAAATTTGAAGGGTCCATATCATGGGGATGGGAAGTGTTCTTTGGCCCGAAATCTTTTGGCTGCTGCTCATGCATCAAGACTCGATGGGTTCAGAAACTACACTCAGAAAATAAAAAGTGTCTCTTCAGAAGCTTATAATTGGGTCATGCAGAGTGAACCAGAATATTGGGCAAATGCGCAATTTAAGGGTGAACGGTACAACCAAATCAAACTAGATATTGTAGAGTTGCTCAATTATTGGATAAAGGAGGTGCGTGATTTACCAATAATACAAAAGATTGACACCATAAGCTGTAAGATGATGGAGTTGATCTATACACGTCGAGTGGAATCAAGTAACTGGCATACAAAGCTAACCCCATCAAAAGAAGAGAGACTGAAAGAAGAGAAAATCAAAGCATGCACCCTTAAAGTGTTATTCTCGTCTGATAGCATGTTTGAAGTTCATGATGATTCTATTCATGTTGTTAACATTGACCAATGGGACTGTAGTTGCCGGGGGTGGAAAATTATTGGATTGCCCTGTTGCCATGCTATTGCTGTTTTTAACTGCACTGGTAGGAGTCCCTATGATTACTGCTCAAGATACTTCATGACTGAGGCTTTTGTCTTGACATATTCGGAGTCAATAAACCCAATACCAGATATTGCCAAACCTGTGAGCAAAGAGTCCTCAGATGCAGCTCAAGTACATCCTCCTCACATCCATCGTCCCCCAAGCCAACCTAATAAGAGGAAACGGACCAAATTTCAAGAAACAGTGAAAAGGCCACTACATTGTGGCAAGTGCAATGGAGAAGGACACAATAGAGCTACATGCAAAGAAACATAATAGCTCAATAATGTCCTATATTGTGTATGTAGTTCAGTGTGGTGGTCTCAAGAAACAGCGAAAAAGTCACTTCATTGAAACAAATGCAAAGGAGGACACAATAGACATGCAAAGAAACATAATAGCTTAATAATGTCCTATATTGTGTATGTAGTTCAGTGTGGTGCAGAAAGGCTTTTCACTTCAAAGGTGATCATGTATTATACAGAGGTTATCTGGTTTAGATTAGTGCATTAGTTTTTGAACATGATAATTGGTCATTGAGTAATGTAGTCGTTTTATACCTCAAACCAATTGGTTACATTTTTTTGGTATTAGAACCAGTTTACTACATTCAAGAGAATTTTTTCTTATGGTACTGAAGGTGTCCCAAAACATTATTCTTCTCAAATATCTTAACTATTGTATTCAAGGTCCACCAGTATTTGGTTAAGTTGCAAACATGTTTAGAAAAGGTGATTCACTGGATTTCATCTAGGACAATAATTGCAGCCTTGACTCTTTTATTTGTTGAATATGTTTCTACATCCACATCCAGTAATGTAATGTTCTTATTTTCTGTAGCTTTAATCACTTAGCTGGTTTTATGTTGCCTTTTGAAATAATTTTCTCATCTCTAACTTTTTCTTTTTCAAAATAAAGTGAGAAAATAGATCTCTGAAGCTCAAATGGATTTTGTTGGTAAGCAAAGTATTTTATCAAAGGTTCTTAATGGCAAAGGTTATTGAATAAACTATTTTAATGGCATGGTTTATTGAATAAACTCTCTTTATATACATATTTGTACTTGGACATGTGAGAAACATGGAGATCTTTTGTACTTACACACAAAAAAAAAAAGAAAAAAAAGGATATCTATTGTTGTCAAGGAATCAGGAAATGGTGTCAACATCAATTGGGATGAGCAGCAGCATTGAAGAGTCAGATGTATGCTATATTGCTATAACTGGCTATGGAATCACCTGTTATACATCTTATGTTATATTTTTTCTCTTTTCATTTATCAATAAAAGTTTAGGCCGGTGAGTGAGAATTCTGGTTTGCATCGGCCTAAGGAACAGTGAAAGCTTTCTCATCAAAACTGTCATGTAAACATGGCTTACCCCTGCAAGTCAGTCTAAGTCCATCGCTTGGATGGACAGAAAATGGTGATTATCATGTCAACTAGATGAGTTTACCATCACTCGAGAGCTTAAACATGGAAAATTGTACATAGTACATACAATTAAAACTCTGATTTTTTTGATTCAGTAATCTGATAAAAGCAACTCTGAGTTTCTGTTAATAAAAAATGTTTTCACAGCTCTGCTCATCCCAATGTAGATGAAATCATGAAAGTAAGATGGTATTCAACCTTTGTCTTAGCCCCTAACAAGATCTGTAAATCATCTTTATTTTCCACTTCTGAAATCAGTTGAAATCTGTGTATTTTATAGTTGTTAATTGTTATTTCTAGAGTCAACCATAGCTAGCCCTCCATCAAAGAGTTTACCACGAGCTCAAGTCCATCAAACGAAATGCAGATGAAATGAGCGAGATGGAAATTAGAGCTCAAACAATAGCCCCATGGATGGAAATGCACAATAAAAAGTAGTAGTTTTTGGATATCTGTAAAAACCAAAATTTGTGGAGCTGAATCCAAAACAGTGAAGTCAAGGGGCTGGTACTGTGTTGTCAATGAGAATAATAGAAGTGCCTCTATAGCTAAAAGACCTTATCAGGTTTCCCTCTTTTATCTACATTTTCTCAGGATAATACCAATGTCACATCCCTCTGGTTGGATTTTAGTTTTCCATAAAAGTGTCTGTGGCCATCTTTGTTTGAAGTTCTGATGGAAATCGGCCAATTTGAATGAATCATCTCTCCTTTATTTGATTACTGATAACGTTCTCCTTCTCCTTAATATTTAGCATTTCGTTGATCCTTTTGAATGTTCTTTCGCTTCATTGATGCATTTAAATGATTAGATTGTGGAAAGGTGCCGAGAACAGGACGTTGCTTGCTATAAACTTCTTCAGAAGAATACTGGCCAGGTTCGTTTCTATTTCTATTCAACCATTGTGTTTATTCTCGGAAATCAATTTCATTACTTCTTTGATCTGAAACTGAGTTCTTTTATTCTGTAGCTGCCGAGAGTGCTTACTCTAAAAATCGTCCTTGCATGCAAATAAGTAATTTGATTTTATTTTGGGATAACCTGCCTGTTCACAAAGTCGTACCTTAGTTTTATAATTGCGTTTTTATTTTTTTATTTTTTAGGTTTTGTGTGAATGATAGATTTCCAGAGATTTAGAGAGGAGGATTGTGGAAGCTGAGATGGATTTGACATTGGCCAAGAGTGAAGGATACCTCAAGAACCAGTTGGAGTGGGGTGGATCTTCTGACAAAGAGTCTTGCTGTCCTTGGAGTTTATACGAGATTTGGTAGTTGTTGGGGGAAAATATCCGTTGGAAGCCAATCACAGAAGGTAACCACGTGGCATCCATTTCAACCACAGGATATGACTACGTGGCGGTCATCCAGAACGTTGAAAAGGAATGTATTATGGTAAATCTTAAAAGATGTCTAAGTTCGACCCCTCCCTGATCTGACACAATCTGGAGGTAATGACTAGATAGGGGTAGCTGGGCCATCGATGGGTCACTATCAATGGTCATAAATGCCGACAACAACCATTAATGCTAAATACTCTGATCTGACCCGCCGGATCAAAAGATCTCGATTTGAATCTGCGGAAATGTGAAATATTACTTGGAAACAGAACCATGACAGGGACTGATTGGGAACCCCGAAGAACCTGGCCCACAAAGGGGTCGAAAAGCAATCCTAAGGGGTCGAAAGGTGGCTGACATGATGTAATGATCTATACCAGGGGGTCGAAAGGTGGCTGACATGATATAATGATTTGTACTAGGAGGTCGAAAGATGGCTGACATGATGTAACAGTCTGAACTAGGGGGTCGAAAGTCTACTGGCCTACTGTACCCTATATAGTCAAATCACAAACGGTGGCTATCAGGAACTAACGGGTCTCGAAAAAAGAGGTTTATAATTTATTGAGTATATATATATGTAGTCCTGGAAGGGCAAAATGATATAATGGATGGAAAAGTATTCAAGAATAAAATTTCGTCTCTCTTTGGTAGTTTCTTCCTTCTGTCTCCTCTACCACTATTCTTCCTGCTAACTGTGGCTAACGCATGTTCTTGGAGTCATTGGGAATGTATTCAACTAATCACACCTCAAGAGTCCCCTCTTTAAGGAGCTCTTGAATCTTGGTAGGAGTTCCATACTGTCTGTTTCCCCTTTACGGATTCCATCGACAACAGTTTGACGCCCACCGTGGGGCCTGACGTGTTTCATTAGTTTGAATCTCCCTTTGTTGTCACCATTTTCCATTCTCTTTCTCATCTATCCTAAACAAAGTTTCTAAACACTAGTATGGCACCGGCGGGAAGGACAGAAAGCTCTTACAACTTGCGGGAAACTCAAGCCAGAAGGGCTGAAGCACATATGGCTAGAAACCAGGAGGAGACTGAGGAGGTGGCAAATCCTCAAGACGTGTTTCCTGAAGAGCCAGTAAATGAAGGAGTAGGCGGGTCTAATCCGGATCCAGCCCAGTACGTTTCTAGGGAACAGTTCGATATGTTAGCTCAGCAGTTGGCAGCTCTGACTGAGTTGCTACAATGATGGTCGACAGGGATACCAATAGCCTTTGTGCCCCTGGTGGATGTGCCGGAAGTCCCACCAAGATCCGGACAATCCAGGCATTCTGTACCGCATGCTGCGTCCTCCGGCCTAAGAGGAGAAAGCCCGTTGGAGGACTCTTATACCCGGCCGGGTCGAAGAGGACGATGGGGGGACTCACTGTCCCAGTCTGTTCCCGGGGTTGACCCCACTGAAATCATAGAAAGCAGTCAGGAGTCTTTGGGCATTTCCCACCGCTCGACAGCCTCTTGACAAAGGGGGTCTAGCCAAGGTGCCAGATGGGCTGGAGTGGGAGCACCCACCAAATCGGAGGTGGCGCGAGAGGCCCAAAGGAGGGTCGATGAGGCTAGGCGAGCCCGGGAAGATGCACAGGCACGAGTAGATGCTGGCCAGCGGGCTCGTGCGAATCTCCAAGCAAGGAACCAGGAAGCTAGGAGACTCCAGGAGGACACTCAAGCCCGAATTGAAGAAGCCCGACGCATTCGAGAAGAGGTTCAGGTTAGAAAAAATGCCCCCCAGGCAGAACGGGTGGCGGCTGCACCATCTGTTGCTGCGCCATCGATTGCAGTACCAGCCGCAGCAGTACGAACCACAAATAGCTCTCATGCGGGAAACGAGAACACTGAGAGGTTGGAGTGCCTTGTCAAAGAACTCAACAACCGCGTGTAGCAGGTGGAGAGGGGGGTCGACTCAGCGACTTTGCAGGAGTATGCCACGGAGACAGCCTTGGCGGATGAAGTCATGAATCATCCCCTGCCCTCAAACTTTATTGTCCCGAATGTGGGATGGTATGATGGCAAGACGGATCCCGAGAGGCACTTGGATAACTTTAAGGTAGGAATGGTCATCTATGGCTACCATGATGCCTTATGCTGCAGAGCCTTCCCATCCATCTTGCGAGAAGTTGGAAGAACCTGATTCAACAACCTCCCTCGAAGGTCAGTAAGTACCTTCAAGGAGCTTAGCAGCCTGTTCCTCTCCACTTTTAGGGGAGTAGGGTACAGAAGAAAAATCTATCCCATTTAATGGCGATCCAACAGGGGGATAAGGAGCCATTGCGACAATTCATTACTCGTTTTCTCGGAGTAGCGGGAGAGATCAAGGACCTACAACCGGATGTGGTTGTTTCTACCCTGTCCAAAGCATGCAGAGACTCCAGCTAGTTTTCTCTCTCAACAAAAAGCGTCCACGGACCCATGCGGAGATTTTCAGCCGCTGTGATCGATATGCTTCGGGGGCGGAGGCAGTGGCGGAATTGTCGGCGCCGGCTAGTGTGACCCCCATACTGGTGGATAAAAAGAAGAACGAGGCCCCAGAGAAAGTCCCGAAGGAGGGAGAAACTAGCAAAAAAGCCAAGAAGGAGTTGTATCCCATTCGACCCCCCCAGGAATTCACACCCCTCAATCAAACCATGACGGAGATACTGAATATTAAGAGAGGTGATACCTTGCTGGTTCCACCACCTCCCATGATTGCTCGACCAGAGGAGCGGAACCGTCGGTTATACTGTGCGCATCATCGAGATCATGGCCATGACACCAATTCATGCCGTCATTTAAAAACCCTGGTGGAAGATCTTATCCAGCATGGAAGGTGGACAGAATTTGTGGGCCCAAGGGCCGAAGTGACTCAACTAGAGCCTACTGTGATGCTCCCCCCGCCTCCTCCGGCTAGAGCACCAGAAAATAGAAGAGAAAGGGTCGATCGTGCGCCCCCACCTCCACCCAGATCACCCCCGAGGGGATTCTTGGGCCAGATCGATCTAAGCAACGAAGGATTACAAGAATGGAGAAGTGGATCCCCCGTACCCGGGGTCCGAACAGTTCGATAAAAGAGTCCCCCACGTAAGACAATGGGATGGGCAGGTCCAAAACAAGATTTGGGGTTGGAAGATGATGAATATGTCACACTCAGTCAGCCTGAGTGTATGATGGTGACTGTGTGGCCGGAGCATATGCGGCGGGAAGTGCTCCCGATCGTCATCGAACCAGTGGAGGAAGGAACATTCAAAGGAAAGCAACCTCGAGGAGAAGCAGAGAATCTGGGGGAATCATTTTCTAAAAAATTCAGGTACGATGGGTACATTTACTTTGGAAATGATGATTTAATTGATGTAGTTATTCCCCACGAGGATCCCTTGGTTATTAAAATGGCTATCGGAGAAGAGTGGGAAGTGAGTCGTATTCTGGTGGACATGGGGAGTGCATGTGAAATCCTATACTACGACACTTATCGGAGGCTGGGCTACAAAGATGAGCAATTGCGACCCATTCAGTACTCTCTTTTGGGGTTCAATGGAGAAGGAGTACAAGTAAAATGAGCCATCCAGATCGACACTCGGTTGGGAACTTATCCAACCCGAGTAAGTATTATTATGAAGTACATGGTGGTCGACACACGGTCGAGTCATAATGGTATCCTTGGAAGGACTAGCCTAAATAAGCTGCGAGCCTGCCTGTCAACATATTACTTGCTGATGAAGTTCCCAACCGAGTGGGGGGTGGGGAGTTGCAAAGCAGATCAGTCGGTTTTCAAGAAATGTCACGCGGCATCACTGGCGGCCCTGGATGAAGATCAACCTGTGCAAGTGATACAACTGGACGAGTACCATGATGACTTTCCCACTGAGCGGATTACCCCTGTAGAAGACCTCATTGCGGTACCTTTCAAGGAAGAGCAGCCTGAAAAGACTGTTCTGGTGGGATCTGCTATTCCAGAGAATCAGAGGCAGGAGCTCATCGAGTTCCTGAAAGAAAATTCGAACGTCTTCGCTTGGACACCAGAGGATATGCCGGGGATTCCATGGTCTACCATAGAGCACCATCTCCAGATCGATCCTCACCAGCGCCCCGTGCGACAGAAGAAAAGAGTTGTATTAGTAGAAAAGCAAAAAATCATCGACCAGGAGGTCGAAAAGTTGCTAAAAGCCAGGTTCATTAGGGAAGTATACTATCCCGACTGGTTGGCGAATGTTGTGTTAGTGCCTAAAGCAGATGGGCGGTGGAGAGTATGTACTGATTTTACAGATCTTAATAAAGCATGTCCACAGATTCCTACCCCTTGCCTCGGATAGACCAGCTCATTGATGCAACTGCAGGACATGAGCTTCTATCCTTTTTGGATGCTTATTCAGGATATAATCAAATAAAAATGGCCAAGGAATACGAAGAGAATACTGCCTTCATTACTAATAAAGGCACCTATTGCTACAATGTAATGCCCTTCGAACTAAAAAATACGGGGGCAACATATCAAAGACTTGTCACCAAGGTCTTTGAGAAGCAAATCGGAAGAACCATGGAGGTATATGTGGACGACTTCCTGGTCAAGACAGTAAAGGCAGAGGATTACTTGACAAATCTACAGGACGTTTTCAAAGTGATAAGGCAAAATTCCATGCGACTTAACTCGGTAAAATGTGCTTTTGGCGTGCAGTCTGGTAAGTTCTTAGGTTTCATGGCTTCCCAGAGAGGGATCGAGGCGAATCCTAGCAAGATCGAGGCAATCCAGAGTATGAAAGCTCCAACCACGCCTAAACAAGTTCAAGTGCTCACGGGTTGACTCACAGCCTTGGGGCGATTTCTATCACGATCTGCGGATAGATGTCTTCCATTCTTCAAAACTCTGAAGGGGTCGAAACCGTTCGAGTGGACAGCTGAGTGCGAGGAGGCATTTTGGGGACTCAAGAGGTACCTTTCCTCACCACCTTTACTAATAAAGCCTGAGACTGGAGATACGCTGTTACTTTATCTGGCAGTCACGCCATGTGCCGTCAGTGGGGTATTGGTTAAAGAGGTGGACCGGGTTCAACATCCAGTATACTATGTCAGTAAAGTCTTACTGGACGTGGAAACTAGGTATCAATCCATCGAGAAGTTAGCATTGGCAGTAGTGGTTTGTGCTCGCAAGCTACGACCGTATTTCCAATCTCATTCCATCGTTGTGCTGACGGATCGACCCATAAGCATGTTTTTGGCCAGAGCAGATGTGTTAGGGCGAATGACCAATTGGGCAGTTGAGCTGGGGGAGTTTGATATCAAATTCCAGCCACGACGACTATTAAGGCACAAGCATTGGCAGATTTTTTGATCGAAACCACCTTGCCAGGAGGTGAAGAAGAAGGAGCAAATCCGGAGCGGGCCCTCGAAGAGGCAAAGGTTAAATTTTTTCTCGGCCCTGAAGAACCTTCCTGGGTCATGTATATAGACGGAGCCTCTAACCAAGAAGATGCGGGAGCTGGCATTGTACTTATTAGCCCCGAAGGATTCAAGGTACACACATCAGTGCGTTTCGGGTTCTCAACAACCAACAATGTAGCAGAATATGAAGCCCTCGTTGCTGGACTTAGGCTTGCGAGAAAATTAAAGGTTACTCGGTTGCAAGTATATGACGATTCACAGGTAGTCGTAAGGTAAGTCACTGGCGACTATGAGGCTCGACAGAGCCGCTTGGCTAGATATCTGGCCCTCGTGAAGCAACTCATCGAACCTTTGGAGAAGTTTGTAATGACTAGTGTGCCGCGTGATCAGAATGCGGAGGCAGATGCACTATCTCACCTCAGGTCAAGTGATTTGAGTAGCTTCGACGTTCCTGTATATATTGAGCATCTATCGGACCCTAGTATCGACCCCATGGGAGAAATTTTGCTTGTTGGTGTGGAATCATGCTGGATGGATCCATTGCTCACTTACTTGCGGGAGAATGTCTTGCCGAAAGATAAGAAGGAGGCTCGACGCATCCAAACTCAGGCAGGGTCGTATGTCATTCAGGATGAGGTACTATACAAAAAATCCCATACTTTTCCATTACTTCGTTGTATCCCGCCCTCGAGAGCAGAGTATGTTATGGCGGAAGTACATGAGGGAATTTGTGGGGCTCACCAGTGTGGGCGTACCATGTGTTTCAAAATCATTAGAATGAGATACCATTGGCCCTATATGATGAATGATTGCGAAAGGTACGCTAAAAGTTGTGAAGCATGCCAGAAATATGCTCCTGTATCCCACTGCCCGTCTACGCAGCTACAACCTATCCCCGCATCTATTCCTTTCGCAATGTGGGGGATGGACATACTGGGGCCATTTTCGAAAGCTAAGGGGCAGTTGCAGTATATACTAGTGGCAATCGACTACTTCACCAAATGGATCGAAGTGAAGGCAATGGCGAAGGTCACGGCGCATAACGCAAAGGAGTTCTTCAGATTGGAAGTTTTATATAGGTATGGGATCCCACAGGTGCTGATCACTGATAACGGCCCATAGTTCTCAAGTCGAGTATTTCGAGGGTTTTGTTAGGATCATAATATCGGACACCGTTTTGCCTCGGTAACACACCTAAAAGCTAATGGGCAGACATAAGTTACTAATCACACCTGCTACATGGGTTAGCCAGGCGAGTAGAAGAATAGAGGGGGAAGTGGGCGCAAGAATTGCCTAGTATGGTTTGGTCATATCGAACTACACAGCGGACTGCCACGGGAGCCACTCCTTTCAAATTGGCTTTCGGTTCTGAAGCTGTCATTCCTGTCGAAGTCGTAGAGAAGAGTTACAGGGTGCTGAAATTTCAGGAGGAAACTAATAAAGATATCCTATTGATGGACTTGGATTTAATAGAGGATGTTCGTGAGACCGCTCGGTTGCGAGTGGCAGCCTACCAACAAAAAACAGCGAGATATTACAACTCCAGGGTGAAGAAGAATACGTTTCAAGTGGATGACTTAGTCTTACGAGCAACGGCCGTTACCGCCCCCACTCAGCAGGGGAAGTTGACCCGAAATTGGGAAGGACCATATCGGGTTGTAAAGGTCACAAGGCCTGTGTCGTATCATCTGGAAACAATGGAGGGATCTGCCTTACCGCGCACTTGGCATGCCAAAAATCTTAGAAGATACTATGTGTAAGACATTCATTCTCCCATTCAATAAGAATTTGCTTATATTTAGGCCTAAGGGTCTCGAAAAAGAAAAGGCCTAAGGGCCTCGAAAAAGAAAAGGCCTAAGGGCCTCGAAAAAGAAAAGGTTTAAGGGCCTCGAAAAAGAAAAGGCCTAAGGGCCTAGAAAAAGAAAAGGCCTAAGGGCCTCGAAAAAGAAAAGGCCTAAGGGCCTCGAAAAAGAAAAGGCCTGAGGGTCTAGAAAAAGAAAAGGCCTAAGGGTCTCGAAAAAAGAAAAGGCATAAGGGTCTCGAAAAAGAAAAAGGCCTAAGGGTCTCGAAAAAAGAAAATGCCTAAGGGTCTCGAAAAAAGAAAAAGGCCTACGGGTCTCGAAAAAGGCCTAAGGGCCTCGAAAAAGAAAAAGCCTAAGGGCCTCGAAAAAGAAAAAGCCTACGGGTCTCGAAAAAGAAAAGGCCTAAGGGCCTCGAAAAAGAAAAGGCCTAAGGGTCTCGAAAAAGAAAAGGCCTAAGGGTCTTGAAAAAAAGAAAAGACCTAAGGGTCTCGAAAAAGAAAAAGGCCTACGGGTCTCGAAAAAAGAAAATGCCTAAGGGTCCCGAAAAAGAAAAGACCTAAGGGTCTCGAAGAATTAGTAAAGAAAAAAGCCTCGAGCAAAAAGCCAAAGGGTCCTAAAAGAATGAAGGGTAATGGTCGTACGATGTCAAGCTTAAGGAAGTTTATCAAGTCTAAAATATCGTAAAGTCAGGGGGATAGTGGGGAATCACTCACATCAACAAGTAAGACAAGGTATGAAAACAAGATATATATATATAGATGGCAAAATTGTGTACATATACAGACCAAAGGGTCTCCAAAAAAAAAAGAAAAAGAGAACTATCATCCCTCAGAGGGGCGTAAGTCTTCGGATGCTGCATCAGGATTGTTCGATGGGGCTGAAGGAGCAGGTGTTGATGAGGCTACTTCTGATGGAGCCGGAAGAGAGGAAGAAGCTACTTCGGGTGGAGCATGAGCAGTGGAAGATGCCACAGGAGGAGCCAAACTTGAAGAGCCTACAATCTTGTCCCGGATCACTTTTTGCATCAGCTGGACCCAAGAGAAGTCAAAGGAGGGCAAGAGGGCGGACAACTCCCAATGAACTACAATCAGAGCCTCACGAATGGCTCTGGCCCTTTCTCGCCGGAACATACCCTCCATGTCTTTCGAATCTAGTAGGGCCTTTAGTGTTGCTTCCCTGCTACTCGACAACAACGATTGAGCCTGAGTCAGTTCTACTGTCAAGCGGTCAACCGTGGCCTGCGAGGCAGTTAACTCGTTCCTTAAGGCGTCTTCAGTCATTGAGGCTTGGACCACATCGACCGATAGCTCGTCCTTCTCCGACTGCAGCTTCTCCTTTTCCGCTATCCAGGCGTCGCAAGCAGTTTGTAGATCTAAGACCTCCTTCTCAAACTGGAAGATAAGCTTGCTGTTGGCGACGGCTTGCTCTCGCATGACCTCGTCTGACAGTAGTGGCGCAGATAGCTCCTTCTTGGTAGTCTCATACACCTTGCCCTGAGAAGTGTACTGCTTGTCCAACCGTTGATATCTGAATTTTTCTTCCGAGAGCCACCTTCAGTTCTGGTCGAGAGATGTCTCCAACACCCGACGCTTCAGTTCCACCTCTTGGGCTAGCCCCTCAGCCTTTAAGAATCTTTCCTCGGCTTCCAAGAGCTTCTCGTTTGCTGCCTTCAGCTGGCCCTCCATCTCCGTCTTAGCAATGATGGCCGCATCACGTTCATTTTGTGCTACGACCATCAATCTTTCACTCTCCAGTGCAGCAGCCTGCGCTCCCATCAGCCTCTCCAGCGCAGTCGACAGCATCCTATGGTAATGGTTCGACCCACATATCAGCTGAAACAAGACAGATATCACAAGAATGATGTTAGTACAGTAATATGCATAGAAAAGAAGAAAACAAACGAGGCAGAAGGACATACCTGATAAATGGCTGCGCTCTGATCCCGGTCGATAACCTCCAAGGGGATGGCCCGGAGTGTCTGGGCATCTGACGGAAGCCATGCATGGTGAATGATTTCCCATGCCACCGCACGATTCCGGAGCCCGCTATCCGCGGAGTGTACCCTCCAAGAAGGTGCAAACGGAGGAGGGCCTGCAGTGGTCGAACTGGGCCCAGCAGGAGCAGATGAGCCGGAGGGTAAGGAAGGGGGGTCGACCCCCATCGAATAATTAAGGGCTATTAAAGAAGGTCCTTCGGATGGCGGAGGGAGAGATGTACAAGGGAGGTCCTGGGAAGAAACGGCCAGGACAATCGGGGAAGGGGTAGAAGAAGAAGAATGAACAGGAACAGATATAGAGGTGGCAACCCTTGAGTCGGGGGTTACCATAGGAGGAACAGATGAAGAATCGGCAACCCCAGACTCGGGGGCTGCCGTAGAAGGAATAAAAGGAATAAAAGGGCAAGGAGGGGAAGGAATAGGCTCCTCATTACCTGGAGAGACTGGTGGAGGAGGGTCGACTGGTGCCGGCTCAGCAGGGGGCACAGGGGAAGGTGAGATTAGGGCTTCTCCGGGGAGAAGCACCTGCAAAGCTAGGGGCTCGGGGTGGATCCTCGATAGCACATCCTGAGGGGTATCCTCAGGAAATATGCGACAAGGAACCCTAGGATTCAGCCTCCTTCACTTCATCCGGTGCATTGTCTCAGCGACAGTGGCGGTGTCTTCATCGCCACTCTCTGTAAAAAAAAAAAAAAAAAAAAAAAGAAGATGAAAGGAAAAATTATTAGATCTTAAAAAAAAAAATTAATGCTTACCATCCTCATCCACCTCGATTACGGGGGGTAAAGTAGTCATTTCAGTGGAAGGCGAGGGGTCGACAGAAGGCAGAACTTGTGGGACTTCTGGAATGTTTGAAGGCCCAGGGTCGAGGGAAGAAGGGCCTGCTTCAGAGGGGCCACTGGTTGACGGAAGGGGAGGAGCGCCTTTAGCAGCACTCTCCAAAACCGTCAGTTTGCAGGCCACAGTGACTGCTATCTCTTCCTTTTCCCGTTACTGATGCCTGAACAGCTCGGTCTCCATCAAATCCTCCCAGATGCTGTCATCTAAATCCTCCACTGTAGAACAAGGTAACAGAAATATATTAGAATCAAGCAGGCAGAAAAGAAAATTGAGGTTAGCAGAATTCCAAACTTACACAGACCATACGGGTATGGGAACTGATTGTTGGATAGATTCTTGAATTGAATGGCTCTCCCTCGACCTGCCACCCGTTCGAGGGTCTCCATTTCGAGCGATGTCAGTGGAGGTTCGACCCCTACTGCAGAAGGGTCGATGAACTGCCATCGGTTCCTGATGGGGAAATACTGCCTACCTTGTAGAGTATGACCCCTCCTGATCAAAGCCCCGAAGAATCTTTCTTTCCAGTGGGGGACCGATGAGGGAGTGGTCTCGATCATGGCCGGGATTATGTCTAGGTTTTGACGGAAGAAATAGTAAATTCCGTTAGGAATTTGCGGCTGGTTTGGGCAATAAGGCCATAACAGAACACTCACATCAAAGAAAAATTGGAAAAATCTTAAGGTAGGGGGTTCTCGACACCTAAGGAAGAAGATGATGAAGGAATGAATATGGGCCCAAGAGTTGGGGGTAAGCTGAGTAGGGGCTAAGCCATAAAACCCTAAGAGTTCGAAAACTAAAGGATGGCAGGGGAAGCGGAAGCTGGAGAGGAACATGTTCAGATTCACCACCATTTTGTGGGAATAAGGATGACATGCTGTCTTCCGGAGTGGGGGCCACTAAATCTACTGACCCAGGCACGCGAAAGGTAGCCCTAAGGTCGTTTAGTTTGGAATCAGTCATCACGGACCTCACTGTGGAAGCCACACAGTGTGGACCGACATCCTCGGGGGAAGTTGAGGGAATTGCTCGGATTGACTGCTAGAAGCCTCCCCCTCTGAGCAAATCGTGGAGGAGGTCTGCGCAGAGTGGGTTTGGAGGACCGACCAACAACAGCTTTGTTTCGAGCCATTGGGGGTTGGATAGAAAGCAAAAGTAAAAGGAAAGTAAAGACTTACTTAGATAACACGGCCGGATTCTACAAGACGACTTGCCTCAAAGTGGCCGGAGGAAGCAGAATCGAGTGAAGAAATGAGGGAAGATGTCGCGGCAGAAGCTTGAGCAGAGTTCGAATGCGTAAAGAAGGAAAAAAGGAAGAAGAGGAGGTACTTATAGATTAGCAGGCTGATGGGCTCCAGCTAGGAAGATATAATGATTCTCAAACGAAGCGACGGACAGTGAAGGGGCATGCGCAACTCTTGAGGGGGAAGCGACGCGTGGACGGTTACGATGTATAGTTAGAGATGAGGGATGATCAACAGTCAGAAAGCAATGGTTCGATGGGATTAAAAATGGCCCACAAGCCGACTGGGGGGGACGTGCATTCAAATTTTGAAAAATGGGACAAAAATCATAAGGCTGAAAAAAGGCAGCGGGAAAAAACTGTCACGCATTCATGAGAAGATATTTTCCTCGGTAGATGTGTCTCCTCTGGACGAAACGACTCATGGAGGAGACAAAGGGGTTTTGTTGGGGGAAAATATCCGCTGAAAGCCAATCACAGAAGGTAACCACGTGGCATCTATTTCAACCACAGGATATGACTACGTGGCGGTCATCCAGGACGTTGAAAAGGAAGGTATTATGGTAAATCTTAAAAGATGTCTAAGTTCGACCCCTCCCTGATCTGACACAATCTGGAGGTAATGACTAGATAGGGGTAGCTGGGCCATCGATGGGTCACTATCAATGGTCATAAATGCCGACAACAACCATTAATGCTAAATACTCTGATCTGACCCGTCGGATCAAAAGATCTCGATTTGAATCGGCGGAAAGGTGAAATATTACTTGGAAACAGAACCATAACAGGGACAATGATTGGGAACCCCGAAGAACCTGGCCCACAAAGGGGTCGAAAAACAATCCTAAGGGGTCGAAAGGTGGATGACATGATGTAATGATTTGTATCAGGGGGTCGAAAGGTGACTGCCATGATGTAACAATCTGAACTAGGGGGTCAAAAGTCTACTGGCCTACTGTACCCTATATAGTCAAATCACAAACGATTGCTGTCAGGAACTAACGAGTCTCGAAAAAAGAGGTTTATAATTTATTGAGTATATATATATGTAGTCCTAGAAGGGCAAAAGGATATAATGGATGGAAAAGTATTCAAGAATAAAATTTCGTCTCTCTTCGGTAGTTTCTTCCTTCTGTCTCCTCTACCACTATTCTTCCTGCTAACTGTGGCTAACGCATGTTCTTAGAGTCATTGGGAATGTATTCAACTAATCACACCTCTGGAATCCCCTCTTTAAAGAGCTCTTGAATCTTGTTAGGAGTTCCATACTGTCTGTTTCCCCTTTACGGATTCCATCGACAACAGTAGTCGGTTGAACTAGAAATGTACAAATGGTCTTGGATGCCAAGAGGTTAGTTGGGATTCTCTACTCTCCTCCTTGAGTTTTTATTTTTTACTTCTTACTGAAGATTGTATTAGTGGTGGCAAGGGGAGGGTTACATCTCAATTTATGCTCAAACCTTACTAGGGTAGGATCTTTCAACCAGCCCAATTCAAATTTAACACTTTAACCACAAGTAAGAATGATAGAATTTGACAAATAATTACTACACTTCAAATCTATTTAATAGAATGCTTCGAAACTTGAAAACAATGATTCTTAGGATATGAGAAACAATATTCCAAAAGATGAAGTTGATCCAACGGGCGGGTTCGAAACCAATCTTGCCCGTAGGTCTCAGACATGTATTTTAGCAGAACTAGAATCATAGAATTATAGAAAAACTCACTTATCTTGAGATCCAGCCATTAGAAAGGATTCAAATTTGGAGGGACATGTCTTTGGGATATACATGATAACATATCTAAATTTGAGAGTCATTTGACCACTACAGAAGAAACCAAAAGATCTCAAAAATTGACTATCCTGTTGACTCCGCCCAAAGATAGATCAGATTGAGAAAACCTGGTTGTATCTTCTTTCCAGATGTGTTATAAGTCTCAGAAATAGCAGCAAAAATATCATAACAAGGTAGAGAAGAAGTATAACTCAATAACAAAAACAATCCTTAGAAAACATAAACAAAAATGTGTGGTTGAGTCTCACAACCTTGGGAGACTCAATCAGAATTTTGAACACAAAATTTCTGATTTCTATTAAGTCTACCTTCATTCTCCTCCTTTATTCATATTTATAGCATTAGAATGATTATAAACTATGGAAGGATTAATTCCATAAAAGAATATCATAAAATAAACAAAACTAAGGTTGTCTTTGGTATCATTTTTGTTTTTGATTTTTTTTATTTTTTCAAAAAGTATTTTTGAAAACCATTTTTGCTAAAAAAATAAAAAGTTGTTTGGTAGCTATAATAAAAAATAGATTGCAGAATGAGAAATAGATTTGGTATGCCTATGTCCAAAAATAATTTTTATAAAAAGAAACCAACCACAACCCAAACAATTAACCACCAAAATCTCAATTTGGGAAGACCAATAGGTAGATCATAGATCATTAAATCATTAATGAAATCAAAGTTCGGATGAAGCAATCTCAAATAATTAAAATAATTAGTTTGGTATAGATATGTTTAGAATAATTTTTTTTACAGTGTTGTTCTTCAACCTTACATCTCCTCTGACAAAAAAGAAATTCTATATTGTCCAAAACTGAGCAAAATTAATAGTTCTTGTGTAAGACCCGCACACCACGAAACCGGTCTAACCTTACATTCTCGTGTTGTGATCGATCTTCCCATCATAATCGGCTCAAGTGAACTAATTGTATGAAGAAACCACAAGATGAGGTAAGCTACAAGTCAAATTTAGTTATTGTGGTTGACTGTTTAAGTTTGTATGGAAGCAACCAGTCAAAAACTAAAAACCAGTAAAGTTTGGGCCTATGGTGGCAGTTTTGAGGGCTACGGTCGCACTTATGGTCGACCGTAGGACCTATGGTCACATGTTTTGGTTGTATGGTCGACGGTTTATGCCACCGTATGATCGATCGTACGAACCCAGAACTGACTCCTTGTTTAGGAAACTTTCTTAATTCGAGGAGGACTCTTTCCAAATTAAAAGAGGACTCTATATAGAGGTTTTCCACTATATAAGGGACATTCCTTAGCCTCTCTCACTCTTTTAGAACCCAAATTGAAACTCTAAACCTAAGAGAGAAAGAGATAGAGGAAGAGAAGAAGGAGATTTAAAGAAGTAGGCTGAGATGAAGGTTTGCAGAGAAAAGTTCTATCTCTCTACAATAAGCTTAAGGTATAGACTTGACGCTGTAGGATAGATCAGATAGGATAGGCTCCGTTCCATCAAGTTGATGTATTGAATCTAATGTAACGATTTCGGTTATGAATAGGTTAGGGATAATTGATAAAGATAAACTGTGATTAAAGACCATAGAATGATTTTAGTATGAATCCCATTGATGAGCCAAGAAGAGGAACTCATGTGAGAAGGAAAAATCAACCTGACTACGTATGGTCGCAGCTATGGTTGACCATAAGATGAGAAAAGTATCAACCACAGCCATTTGGGAAGAATTCAGGAAACATACGGTCACAAGTACGGTCGCATGTAATTCGACCATAGGGTATCGACCGTATGTCTTATGGTGGCATATATTGCGACCATAGCATTGACCATAGGATAACAACAAGTATATTTTGAGACCAAACAAGGTTTTTGACTACTGTAACTTGATAAATTTGAACCCTAACTTAAATACATTAATTGTTTAGGTTCCTAATAGATTCAAAGTGACTTCCAAAGCTTGAAGATGAACAAACATCAATCAAAGGTGAGGGAACAAAACCTAAACTAATTGGCTAATAATTAGCTATTTTATTTTATTGAGTCCAATGCAATGATTGATTCTATGCTTGTATGTTTATAATATGCATCTCACATGTCATCCAATATTACTGTTATTACTGCCCATGCATATTTATTTTTATCTATTTATAACATGATGATGATGATGCTAGGAATAGACATGTGATTGTATGTGTGTGGTTAGTGTGTTGGATGCGAGTGAAGCATCAGGTGGAGGACGTGACATTGTGGTTCATCCTGGTCACCAGACTCTAGCTTTATCTCTACTCAAGTCTTGCCCACTGACATCGTAGTATCGCCATTACCTTAGCAGAACTATTATGTTGTAGGGCATCAGGGGAGGTGATCTCGTACCCTGTAGTCTTCAACTTTGCTGGGGGGGCTTAGCTCTATCTCTATGGACGTATTGAGGGATGCTGGGGTAAGGCCTTGGATACACTAGATGAAATTTAGGATTGGTTAGTTGTGAGTCCAGTTTGCAAGCCCTCGCCAATAGGGGCTTACGTGTTGGTATGGGTAGGGCATCAGGGGAAGTGTTGATGGTTTGTGATCCAGACACTTTAGCTCTATCTCTATTCCATGGTGGGTGCATGTGGGATGACAATGGTGTTTGATCCATTGAGTGGATTCACATACTTGTGTATAGAGGTGCGGGGGTCATCAAACCTTTCTATAGCACATTACAAACTTAAAAATCAGACCAAAGATATGAATTGAATGCATGCATATGTTTGTTGCATTGTTTTGTTTACTCACTGAGCTCAAGTTAGAGAGCTGACCCTCGCACGCAAAATTCTTTTTAGTTTCTGATGTTGCAGGTACTACTATTGAAGTTTATATGAATGCGCTTACCTATGGACAAGTGACAGCTATGGACGAACAAGCTGTGGAGGACGAATATGGCTCGTCAAGCGAGTGTTTCAACTATGTTTACGCTTAGTGGTTAACTTTCATATTTTGATACTTGTAATATGTACCAATTATGTTTTGGTTACTTGGAGATAACTTGTTAAATATTTATTTATCATTGTTAGACCTCTGTTCATTATTAATAAGACTTCCGCTATTTACTTTATTTACTCTGATTATTATTCTGGAATGTTGGCACAGCCTATACGAGATCCTAGTTGAACCATTGGTTCTTATGACGGTTCATCACACTACTGGTTAGTCCAGAATTGGGGTGTGACAACTTGGTATCAGAGCTCTCAGGCTTTGTCAATCAAACCCGAATACATTCACAATTGTGTCTATGAACTAAGTTAGGATAAACTTAAAAGCTTTAATACAAACACACTATAAGCACCCGTGTTGGTTAAGACAGAACTTAAATAAGACAATAATTTACATATAAGAGGTGGAACCATATGTATATATAGACAGGAGAAAAGGAAAATTTAAATGTATTTTGATAAACAAATAACATAGGGTATGGTCTATAAGTTGGATAGTTTTCTGAATATACAAAGAGTATAGTACAGTAGCAAGAAGGGAGTATCTGTAAAGCAGAAAAACTAGAATATCGAGTGGATACCGACAAGATGTAAAACTCGAGGTATGATAGGGGAAGAAGGAAAGTGGCTAGTAATGCCTAAATCCCTGCAGGGGTAGAGGGAAAGATCTCGGGCCAGATCCAATAGAGATAGAAAAACAATGGCCATACACCAAAAATAAGAGTAACTATAAAAGGAGATAAAGCTATACTCCTGGGTGACGTGGAGTGTCACATCCCAATTTCGTACTATTCAGAATGGTGTGATGAACCGCTAATAAATCAACGGTTCAATCAGGATCTCGAATAGGCTGTGTCCGTTTGCTTAAACTATACACATCCACAACAAAAAAATTAGAATAAATACACGATAGCGGAAGTCTTTAATATTAAATGAACTGAGAGTCTAGCTATGATAAAGTAAATAAAGTATCCAATTATCTCCCAAAAGGACTAAGACATAAATTAAAATAATTAAATTAATTACATTGTCTGTATAACTTAAACCAAATCTAATAAAAAACACAGGAGTTGCACTCGCATGATGAATCATGCGACCCCATCATCAATTTTGCCTCCATTGCCGCCGCATGCCCGTATGTTGGAGCATTCATATGATTTTCCACTGTCGTACCTGCATCATCAACTAAAAATATTAGAATTCGAAAAGGGTGAGCACACATCACGGCTCAGTGAGCAAACAAAACAATGCAACAAACATATGCATGAATTCAATTCATATCTTTGGTCTGGTTCATAAGTTTGCAATGTGCAATAGAAAGGATAGGTGGCCGCCGCACTTCTATACACGAATGTGTGGAACCGTCCAATGGATCAAACACCATTGCCGCCCCCACATGCACTCACCATGGAATAGAGATAGAGCTAAAGTGCTTAGGACCGCACCGCATCACACTTCCCCTGATGCTCTACCCATACCAATATGTAAGCCCCTGTTAGTGAGGACTTGCAAACTGGGCTCGCAACTAATCAATCCTAATGTCAAACAGTGTATCCAAGGCCTCACCCCATCATCCCTCAATACGTCCATAGAGATAGAGCTAAGGCCCCCCCGGCAGAGTCAGAGACTACATGGTCCGAGACCACCTCCCCTCATGCCCTACGACGTAATAGTTCTGCTAAGGTAATGGTGATACGACGATGTTAGTGGAAAAGACTTGAGTGGAGATAGAGCTAGAGTCTGGTGACCAGGCTAAACCACAGTGTCACGTCCTCCCCCTGATGCTCCACTCCATCAAGTACACTAACCACACACATACATTCACATGCCTATTCCTAGCATCATCATCATCATCATGTTATAATAAACGAAATTAAATATGCATGAACAGTAATAACAGAAATAGTGGATGACATGTGATATGCACATTACAATCATACAAGCATAGAATCATTCATAGTATTGGACTCAATAAATGAAAATAGTTTATTATTAGCCAATTAGTTTAGGTCTTGTTCCCTCACCTTTAGTTGAGCATAGATCCTTGTTCATGCTTTATGAATCACTTTTAAAATCACTAGAAAGACTTAACAAGTCGATAGATTTTAATTAGAATTAATTCCAATAGATTTAGACTAACAGAAATCGTAGGGTCACAGGTAGGGTAGCACCTAGGGTAGCAGTTTCTACGACCCTAGGGTGTAGGGTCATAGGTGGGGTCGGATACCATTCGACCCTATGTGCGACCACACCCTCCCTAGGACTTCCCGAGGGCATGTGGTCGATCCTGTGGTCTTATAGGGTCGGACATCATTCGACCCTACGTGCGACCACACGTATTCTGAGTTAACCTTTCATTCTAAAGTCCATCCCTTCATGTTTGGATACTTTGGCTTACTTTCATGGTCCATTCTATGATTGTTCTATGGCTTAAAACTATAAGTTATACACTATCCATAGTCCATAATGATTTCCTCCATAGAATCTCTTGGAACTTGTCCATGGATGGATGATTTGGGTTTCTCCTAATCCTATATTCTTCATAACCATTCTAGACTCTCCTATTCAGGTAAGGAATTAGGTTCATACTTTAATTCAGAGGTTTCTCTGAACTTCCTCCTCTTCTTTAGTCTTCTTCTTCAAGTTTCCTTCTCTTCTTCTCTTCCTTCTCTTTCTCTTTCTCTCACTCTCAATTAGGGTTCTAAAGGAGTGAAAGAGGCTAAGGGACGTCCTATTTATAGAGGAAAATCCTCCATAATAAGTCCCAATGAGTTTAGGAAAGATCCCCTTTTGAATTAGGAAAGTTTTCTAATTTCTGGTTTCTGTCTGTCATCGTAGGGTCAGACGTAGGGTTGCAGAATCCGTCGACCCTACACCTTCCTACTCATGCGACCCTACGACTAGAAAGTCATGGGTTGGACTTCTGTTGAGGTGGGGTCGACCCTACCTATTTAGGCATGTGACCCTACCCTCTTATTTGCTATTTTGGGTTAGACTTCATACCTGGTCTTGTGATTTCTTCACGTACTTGGTCCACTTGACTCGACCATGATAGGTAGACATAGTACAAGGTGGTAAGACTGGTTAGTTCGATACAGGTCTTACAACTCCCCCCCTCTTATTAAAAATTTTGTCCTCAAAATTTGTACATACCTTTCGAGTCTAAAAGGTGAGGATATTGCTTTCGCATAACATTCTCTTCTTCCCATGTGATCTCTTCAATATCTCGGCTCCTCCAGGTGACCTTAACATAGTATATGTCACAGTTGTGTAGATGTTGAACCTTTCGACTAGTGATTTCAGTTGGTGCTACTTCGAATGTCAAATCATCAGTTAGATCTGGTGGATCTGCTGTCAAAACGTGCATTGGATCTCTGACGTACTTTTTTAATAATGAGATATGAAATACATCAAGTACACTTGACATAGATGGTGGTAGTGCTCACTGATAAGCCACTTTTCCACGTTTAGCTAGAATCTCATATGACCCGACATATCTCGGACTTAGCTTCCCTTTCTGTCCGAATCATTTTAAACCCCCCATAGGTGATACTTTCAAGAATACCTTATCACCTACGATGAATTCAAGGTCTCAGCGTCGAGTATCTGCATACTGTTTCTGACGACTCTGAGCCGTTCCAACTCTTTCTTTGATAATGTCGACTACTCGACAAGTCTCTTCAATAAATTCTGGTCCAACGATGCTATGTTCTCCAACTTTATTCCAAAACAGAGGAGTTCGATACTTTCTACCATACAGTGCCTCATAGGGTGACATCTATATAGTAGCCTGATAGCTGTTGTTATAAGCGAACTCGATCAATGGTAGTTTCTCATCCCATGATCCTTTAAAATCAATTACACAGGCTCGAAGCATGTCTTTTAAAATCTGAATGGTATGCTCCGACTGTCCGTCTGTCTAAGGATGAAATGCAGTACTGAACTTCAACGTTGTACCCATAGCCTTTTGCAATCCTTTCTAAAACTTTGAAGTATAGCGTGGGTCTCTATCGGACACAATGCTTTCAGGTACACCATGTAATTTGACAATGTTATCCACATATAGCTTGGCTAACCTCTCCAGGGTATACTATGGTCGTATAGCTATAAAACGAGCTGTCTTAGTTAGACGATCTACAATCACCCAGACTTCGTCAACTACTCGAGGAGTCAATGGTAACCCGGTGACGAAGTCCATAGTGATGCAGTCCCATTTCCATGCTGGTTCTGGTAGCGGCTGCAATAATCCTGCAGGTCTTTGCCGTTCAGCCTTTACCCTCTGACAATTTAGGCATTGAGACATGAATTTAGCTACATCTGCTTTCATTCCTCTCCACCAATATAATTTCTTCAAATCATGATACATCTTTGTACTTCCAGGATGTACCGAATAGGCGGTGGTGTGAGCTTCCTTCATTGGTCAGTGTTTAATGTCCAAATTTTCTATTTCAGGAACACATACTCATCTTTTGTACTTTAGTACCTTTTCATCGTCCAAGGCAAACTCAGGAGTCATCCTACCTTTTTCGATGTATTCTTGTACCGTTCTCAGATAAGGGTCTGATTTAATAGCTGCTTTCACTTCATCAATTATATCAGGTACAATCTTCAATGTTGCGAATATATTTGAAAATTGATGAATAAACCCTTGGTTGGTTGATTCACCCGGTGCATCTATCACGAACTGCTCATTACCGTAATTGAACACTTTTCTTATAGTACACATTGCTGCAGTCGTGTTAATCTCTCCTTGAGATTTTATCATTGCTTTTCTGCTTAGCTCATCAGCAACTACATTAGCCTTTCCTGGATGATACTGGATATCGCAATCATAGTCCTTCAATAATTCCAGCCATCTTCTTTGTCTCATGTTCAACTCCTTCTGATTAAAAAGATAAGTGAGACTCTTATGATCTGATTTAATCTGAAATTTCTCTCCATACAAATAATGTCTCCATATCTTGACAGCATGTACTACTGCCGCTAATTCCAAGTCCTGAGTCGGATAGTTCTTCTCATGTGTCTTCAGTTGTCTTGAGGCATACGCAATTACTTGTTCTCCTTGCATAAGTACACAACCTAAACCTAACCCAGACGCATCAGTGTACAAGATAAATGGCTGTCCTGGAATAGGAATAGTCAAGATCAAAGCAGATATCAATCTAGCCTTCAATGTTTGAAAACTTTTCTCACATTTATCAGTCCAAACAAACTTTTTTCCTTTCTTAGTCAAGCTGGTGAGAGGTACGATAACTCTGGAATAGTCTTCTACGAATCGTCGATAATACCCAGCTAAACCTAGGAAACTTCTAATTTCTGCAACGCTCTTCGGTGCTTCCCACTTCACAATGGCTTCAATCTTGCTGGGATCCACTTTAATTCCTTCAGCGGATACAACATGGCCTAAGAAAGCGACCTCATTTAACCAAAACTCACACTTTGTAAATTTGGCGTAAAGCTTCTCTTTCCTTAATCGCTGTAGAGCGGCTCTTAAATTCATGACATCAGTTTCCTTGTCCTTGGAGTAGACCAATATATCATCAATAAACACAATGACTGACGTATCCAACATATCATGGAATACTCGATTCATGAGTTACATAAAAGTTACGGGTGGATTAGTCAATCCGAAAGACATGACTAAAAATTCATAATGTCTATATCTTGTTCTAGATGCTGTCTTTGGAATATCACCGTCCTTAATCTTCAACTGATGGTATACTGACTGAAGATCGATCTTGGAGAACACCTTGGCACCTTGCAACTGATCAAACAAGTCATCGATCCGAGGCATGGGTACCGAATCTTGATTGTCAACTTATTCAATTCCCGGTAGTCTATACACAGTCGAACGCTACCGTCTTTCTTCTTTACAAACAATACTGACGCTCCCCATGGTGATATGCTAGGTCTGATGTAATCCTTGTCCAGTAATTCCTGTAACTGTACTTTTAATTCCTTCAATTCAGTAGGAGCCATTCGATAGGGTGCTTTAGATATTAGTGCAGCTCCGGGTATCAGATCTATAACGAACTCTGTCGCTTGGTCGGGTGGTAGTCCTGGTAGTTCTTCAGGAAATACATCTGGAAAGTCATGCACAACATCAATATTCTCCATTCGTGGTGTTTCCTTGGTGAGGTCGACTACTGATACTAGATACCCAACTCCTCCTTTCTCGAGGCATTTCCTAGCCTTTAATGCAGAGAGGATGAGTTTTCGTTTACGGGTAAGTTTGGTTCCCACAAAACTAAACTCTGCTCCTTCCTTGTCTTTACATGTCAGCTTCTTTTCTGCACATAATAGGTTTGCAAAATACCGAGCTAACCAGTCCATTCCCAAGATGACGTCAAAGTCTGCCATCTCTAGTTGAATCAAGGTTGCGTCCAAAGTCTTCTCGTCAATAAGAACTGGACATGGTCCATAACCTTTTTCTAATTCCACTTCTAATCCCATTGGCGATCGTACAAGCAGTTTGTAGTCTAAAAGATTTCAGGGGTAGATTCAACTTCTTTCCAAATGACACAGATATAAAAGAATGAGTAACTCCAGAATCAAAGAGTACTCTAGCGGGTATGCCATTAATAGGTACGATACCTGTGATTTGTTTTAGTTTTAGTCTACATGCTCACACATTGTAACACAAAATGAAAGGTTCAGGTCATACCTGTGACCACATCAGGCGATGCGGCCGCATCCTCAGATGTAACAGCATAGACCTTTCCTTGCTGTAGCTGCTTTCTAGGCTTAGGACACCCCCTTGAATAATGTCCTACTTGGTTGCAGTTAAAGCATTTTACTCCTTCATTGTTTTCTTTTGTTGCGGTTGAGTTGCTGGAGTAGTCTTGGCTGTAGCATTGAAGCCTTGAGTACGGAAGGGTTTAAATGTCCTTGTATTCCCTCCGTTATAAGAATTCCCATTTGGCCTCTTGATACCTCTATTCTGAGCAAAATAGCTTTCTTTCTGGCTCGACTCTATTACTCAAGCAATCTGTACTGTTTCATTGTAAACTTTCTTCTCCAGTCCCAGAACATGCTCACGAATGCTTTCCCTAAGTCCCATGATGAACCTTCTGGTCTTTGTATTTTCCTCTTGCATGCAAGCGGGTGCAAAGAAAAACAGCTCCTCATAACACTGTTGGTATGCATCCATAGTCATCTGGCCCTGATATAGACTCAGGAACTCTCTCTCCATAGAATCTTTGAAAATTCTGGGGAAGTACTTCTCAAAGAATGCCTCTTTATATATAACCCAGGTCAATTGGGCGTGCTTTGTTAACAGATAAGTCCATGTGGACTTCCACCAGTGGTGTGCATCGCCTTTCAGCATGAAGGTTGCACACATCACTTTCTCCTCCTCATTTACTATCATCATCATAAAATTTCTTTCCATTTCATCAATCCAGTATGCTGGCCACAAAGGATCTATTGGCTTACCATTATATTCTTTGGGCTTCATCTTCAGAAAACTCTCGATCAGTCGGGAGTTGTCCAGCTAATACGGAGCATAGGCCCCATACATAGGTGGTTGGTACTGGTAACTGCCTTGAGCTACCTCGGGATTATGCACTGGAGCCTGCATAACTGGCATTTGGGGTGCATGGGGTACCGTGTTGCTTCCCCCCGATACTGTGCTAGCCTACCTGTTGGCATAGGTGTCGTATGGGCAGCTAGAAAAGCCATTCCTATAGCAGCTTGCATATTGGCTTGCACCTGCTGTATTTGCTGCAGCTGTTGTGCCAAGTTCATTACCGCTGTAGCCAGATCTGTAGGTGGGGCTGGTAAGTTTGTAGGATTTGCCTAGCCACTAGCCACTGGCGGTGCCATATTCAGATTCTCTTGTACCTCAGGATTTACATGGCTGTCTTCCTCCACAGGTGGTGGTGGTGGAATTGGGTTACGACCTCATCTGGTCACTCTACGCCCAGCCATTTCCTATCCTGGTGGTGGTAGTGTCTGAAAAACAGTCATAGAACATGTGAGGCAATCATTATAAGTTGTTCCCAAGTCAAAATCCAACTAATCAATATAAATTTCCAATTTTTCAAGTCATTCTGACAAAATACTGTTTTTTCCATCGTAGGGTTGATGGTAGGGTCGGTCCTTATGCGACCCTAGGGTATGCGACCCTAAAAACACTGTCAGCTCACCAAGAGCCTAGGGTCGATGGTAGGGTCAGTATATGTCCGACCCTAGGTCCGACCCATGGTTCTCTGTCAGATCACCGAGAGCCTAGGGTCGATTGTAGGGTCTGTCGTAGGGTCGCACATTTTGGTTGAATTCTGCGACCCTACGATCCAAAATTAGGTTTTTAAGCCCGGTTTTGGATTCATTTCCCATTCTTTCTCCTTTCTTCCAACTCAACTCGCTTCCCCTGAGTTGCTACAGTATCGACCCGTAGGGTTTGGTGATTATTTCTTCCGTTCACGACTCCCGCTTCGTCTCTTCAGGTATGCTCTCTACTATTTTCCATTTTTAAGCTTTCTAAACTAGGTTTTCGTCCATTTACATCGTTTTCTTCAAATTAAATTTTTTTTAACCGTAAAAATTTAATTTTTATTGGGGGCTTTTGCTATTGGTCACCCAATGGACGAAAGCCCTAAAAAATATTTGAGTTTCATCGGTTGGTTATCGAAAAACTTAAATTTTTCCTATTTTTGACATAATTTTCGAGATTTCTCAAATTTATTGAAATTTCTTCAAATTCGATCATTCTAGATTAAATTTCCAACTGTATTAGCCTTGTAGGATGGTTTGAGACCTATGTAAGTCCTCCTGCCCAGTTGTTTGGGTGAAAAGTGAGGCTTTTGGCCAAATCATGCCATTACAATGCCAAAATTTTAAGTTTTTCACCATTACTAATATCTTGTTTGTTCTTCTGTGTCTTGGCAGATAGTATGGCTCATACCAAGGTTCCTAGGGCCATGACCCCGTTTGTTTCCGCTCCAACGAGGCCGAAGCTCGGTATGCTAGCTACTAGCGTAAGAAAGTAGAAGAGGGTTGCTGTGTGAACTTGGCTAGTCTAGCCTTGTTCAACATGGAGGGGGCATTTGGTGACATGGGCTGGCATCCTGTAATCACCTATGAGGCTTGTACTCATCCCGATTTGGAGAGGCTATTGCAATCTCCAGGTAGTGGAGGATCGCAATGACACAGAGAGGGGTAGGGAGCTCAGGATCACTAGCTACGTCAAAGGGATAGAGGTTTCATTTAACTGCCAGCAGTTGGCTGATCTTTTGGGCATATCAAATGATGACCCTTTGGTGTACTGTGCTCCCAAGGAACCCCAATTCCTTTCTTTGCAGATGCATGCTGAGATCGATAGTCAGCTCATTAGGGATGATCGCTGGGAGATGAAAGCGATCAACTTACGTCCAGAGCCTCGGGTGTACTACAAAATTATCCAGCACAACCTGATTCCCTCGAGTGGACACTATGATAGGATTTCACAGTTGACTCAGTATGTCCTCTACTGTGTTTGCACCAGGCAGCCCGTCTGCCTTCCTTATATTATCATCCGGACGATGATCCGTGCTACGCTGCCTGGTCAGTTAGGCAACCTGCCCTACGAGCGTCTGATCACTACACTGCTCACCTGCCTATATGTTGATTTAGTAAATGAGAGGATTCAGGAGAAGACCTTCTCATCGAATCTTGACTGGGAGGCCATCTGTAAGATGGGTATGCGGGATGCTCAGGTCAGTGATGATGAAAGGAATGCTCTGGTGCATCCTCGTACTCGAGTTGAGGTAGCAGACGCTGAGGCAACAGTAGCAGTAGTAGGAGCAGAGGTCCATGGGGGTGATGCTGAGGATGAGGATCGTATGTTCATGGATGTAGATGCCATACCTCCTCCATCACCTCAACATTCTACTGGAGTTGGTCCATCTCGGGCTCCTTCACACACTGCTGGTCCTTCACGCCCACCCTCTGATGATGTGATGGGGCTACTGTGTGAGACTAAAGAGGCCCAGCTCACGTCGGATCAGCGGATGGTCGAGCTGGCAGCTAGTTGTAAGCACCCCATTTTTGCCAACTTCAGCATAAGTGAACCAATATGGCAGGTTTTCGGCCTTTAACACAAAGGTTTGTGATTCTCTAATGAACCCCACAGAAGGGTCATGGGCTATTACCTACTTGGATGAATATGTCGTGAAATTATCTTCAAAATGAGACCGGAATCATCAAATTCTGACATCAAACAAGGAAGATATCTCAGTTTGAAAATGCAAGGGCATTTACATAATTATCGTACGATGTATGCATTATCATTCAAACTTCAAGACATCATATCTTGGTCATCTGATATCAGAATCAGATGATTCAAAGGCCAATATTCTTTATTTTCAGTCCTCTTCAAAATGGACAAGAAAAATCTCGAGTAGAAGTCTCCGAAGGGTCCCATGCAAAATTACACATGGAAATGGTCATTTAATCTTCGAAAATTCATATTTTGGTCACCCCACATCCAAATCAGGTAATTTCAGTTTCATTATGTTCCATTTTTAGTACTCTACAAAATGGATGTAAAGGATTTCTGGTAGAAGTCTCCGAAGGATCTCATGCAGAATGATCAACCAAATCATCGATAATTGGCCTGCTTAAACTTCAGAAATTCATAAGTTGACCATTTTATTTCCAAATGTGATGATTCAAATTCCAATATTCCTCATTTTTAGGCCCCGTTTGATAACACTCCACCTCCTTAGTTCTTAGCTCCGAAGCTAATCCGGAGTAGAATGGCGATTGATAAACAAGGTTAAAGTTTTGACTCCCATGGAGTGAACGCTCCAAAAATGCCTATGGGAGCTAAAAAATTGGAGCTAAAAAAATTTACTTCTCCTGCTCCGGAGCTATTACCACTATCGACTGTCATCACCACCACTCACAAGCGCCACCATCCCCACCACTACCCACAGCTGCCACCACCACCACCCTCCACCCACCACCACTACCACCACCCTTCACCCACCACCATCGCCTCTGCCCACCACCATCACCCCCACCACTTACCACCGATGCCGCCACCACCACCCACCACCCACCACCTACTACCACCACCTACCACCACTATCACCACCCACCGCCACCGCCACCACCACCCACCACCACCACCGCCACCACCCATCCCCACCGCCGCCACCACCACCCACCAGCACCACCACCACTACTAGCACCCTCCCAAATTGCCACCAACACCACCACCACTAAACAATATTTTAGAAGCATTGTCTTTTGATTTTGGAGTAGTGTTATCAAACACCATTCTACTCCAAAAATCCTGACTCTGGAGAAGAAGTGAAAAATGACTCCGGACCAGAAGTAGCTCCATGGGAGCTGGAGTGTTATCAAACGGGGGCTTAGTGTTCTACAAAGTGAACGTAGAAAATTTAGAATAAAGGCTATCGAAAAATTTCATGCGGAATGACAGTGGAAATGGCCCATGAAATGATAAAGAGAGAAAACCCTGTCAATCCAGTCAACTCAGCTTAACCCAAGCCAGTCTTAGCCCAACCCTGTTAATTCAAGTCATTCTCGGTCCAATCCAGCTCAGTTTAAGTCAATATAGCCCAGTCAACTTAAGTCAGACTAGTCTAGACTAAACCGATTCGTCCATATGCATAGTGCCATATATATATATGTAATATATTATATACTATATATATTAATATGTATGTTATTATATATTATTATGTATATTTTATGATATATTATTGTATAAATGTACATTATATGTGTCAAGAGAGACTAACCAAGATTAGAAAAGAAAGAGAGGATTCTAAAGAAAAGAAAAAAAGATATAGAAAGCAACTCGGGAAATAAATTTTGGAAAGAAATAGAATAGGAAAGAATTAGAAAATTGGGATAGGAAAAGAGATTGAGAGGTAATCTGAAAAGAAAAAAAAAGAAAAAAAATAATTAAAAAGGAAGGGAATCCAAAAAGAGAATGAAAAAGAGAGAGTGGGGGAAGAAATTGAGGAGGAGAAGAGAGAGGATTATGGAGAGGTGTCGAAAAAGAGAGTGGGGGAAGAAATCAAGACCGACCAAGATTAGGAAAGAAAGAGAGGATTCTCATGAAAAGAAAAAAAAGATATAGATGCAAGTCGGGAAATTTTTTTTGGAAGAAAATAGAATAGGAAAGAATTGGAAAATTGGGATAGGGAAGAGAGATTGAGAATAAGAAAAAGAAAGGAAGGATGAGAGATTGAGAGGCAATCCGAAAAGAAAAAAAAGAAGAAAATTAATTAAAAAGGAAGGGAATCCAAAAAGATAATGAAAAAGAGAGAGTGGGGGAAGAAATTGAGGAGGAGAAGAGAGAGGATTATGGAGAGGTGTCGAAAAAGAGAGTGGGGGAAGAAATCAAGATCGGCCAAGATTAGGAAAGAAAGAGAGGATTCTAATGAAAAGAAAAAAAAAATATAGAAAGCAACTCGGGAAATAAATTTTGGAAGGAAATAGAATAGGAAAAGAATTGGAAAATTGGGATAGGAAAGAGAGATTGAGAATAAGAAAAAGAAAGGAAGGATGAGAGATTGAGAGGCAATCCGAAAAGAAAGAAAAGAAGAAAAAAGTTAAAAAAAGAAGGGAGGAGTCGGTAGAGAAGGAGAGACGGTTATGAAAAAAAAATATAATAAAAAAAGGTGGAATGAAATCGGAGAGGGGAGGAAGACAAGGGGGAGAGATAAAAAGATAATAAAAAGAGAGAGTAGAAGGGAGAAAAATAAAGAAAGAAAAAAAATTCAGAAAAGGAGGAGAAGGAAAGAGGGATCGTGGAGATTGGAGAGAAAAAAAAAGAGAAACAAGAGAAGGAGGAGATCGAGAAGAGGAAAGAAGCTGAAAGAGAAAAATAAAATAAAATAAAGATCGAGAAGAAGCTGAAGAAGAGGGAGAAGAAGAAGAAGGCAGAAGAAGTGGGAAAAGAACCAACCTACGTATTCCAAGTATGCCGTCTTCCCCATTCTTATTTTCTTTCGTTTTCTTTATATGTTGCAACCATTTCCACCAACCATGGTTGAAATCTGATCTGCCACCCTCTAATGAGCATCCCTTATCTATCAATGATTGAACCCATGATTGTGATAGGTTTAAATCTGAATTTTATCATAATGAATCAAGTTGTTTGGATACATAATGAATTGGAGTCATTGATGTCAAATTGTTTTGATCTTAAATTTGAATATGGCCAATGATCATGAATCTTTATGTGATGAAAATGAAACATTGATCATGGATCTTTATGTGATGAAAATTAAACTTTGATCATGGAATTTTATGAGATGATTTGGAATTTTAAGTGATTGATCCAACCATGCTGGAATTTAATATGTTTGATCGTACCATGTTTGGATGTGATGAAAATTGATCCCCATCGGATTCTTGAATTTATAAGATTGATCCCATCACATGCTGGGAATCATTTACGGAATTGATCCGATCATGTTGGAATTTTATGTGAATGAAATATGGCCATTGATCTTAGAATTTCAATGAATTGAATATGGACCATTGATTTAGAATTTTAATGAGTTGAATATGGACTATTGATATGAAATTCTCATGTGATTAAATTATGGCCTTTGATCTTGAGCCATTGATTGATAAATCTGATCCCCTTTGATGATAATATTTTATTTGGATCATATGATGATCAAATATGGATCATTGGATGTTGGTTCTAATTTTGAACCATTGGATGACATAAAGATGTGATTTTAAGCAATCTAAACCATTAGATCTTGATCATGATTGTTTTAAGGAAATATGAACCATTAGATCTGGATCATGAGTGTCTTAAAGCAATCTAAACGGTTAGATTACCATCAATAGTGATTTATACCGTTGAATTTTTCATCATGAGTGTTTGGATGCTCATTGCTCATTGCCATTTTTTAGATGCTCATTGCCATGTTTAAATGCTCACTACTATATTTGGTCTTGCCATACTTAGAAGATAGCATACTAGATCATGCCATATAGGCTCTTGCCTTATTTACAATGCATGCCATATTTGAGAGATTTTTAACAATCTTACTATATGTGAATTTTTTGCCATAAATGTGTTATATGCCATATTTAGATGAATAATTTATTTTTGGCAATAACTTACTTTCTACTGTACCCTAGTCGAACTGCCTTATTTGTACACATAACAAACATATTAGGTGTGGGGACGTGCATTTAGGCACCCACATTCTTGGGAAGACCATAATGGGAATAATAAAAGTCTTAACAAAGAAAGAGAATGCTTTCCCAAACCTTCCAAAATTAGAATTGAAGATAAAAAGGGTAGCTCAGAACGATTTTGCCCTTCGATAAACCCTAAACCTAAAACAGGTTCTAAACCCAAAACCTAGAACAGGTTCTCACATTCTAACCTAGAACAGGTTATTCCATCATTCCCGTACATGGATTCTGATTCCTAGGGTAAACCCTAGGATACGTAGGCCATTTGGGAGAAATCCAAATTCGGATCCACACCTTAGTCCACTTGGACCATTCATAGATCCACTAGGATACCCAACCATTTCAACCCAATTCTCGAACTACGTGGATTCTGATTCCTAGGGCAAACCCTAGGATACGTAGGCCATTTGGGAGAAACCCAAATTTGGATCCAAACATTAGTCCACTCGGACTATCCATAGATACAATAGGATATCCGTCCTCATTTTAACCCAAATAGGGTTATCTACATTCCAACCCAGATAGGGGTATCCACATTTTAACCCAGATAGGGTTAATCTATATTTCAACCCATAAAGGGTTATCTATATTTTGACCCAGAAAGGGTTATCCATTCTTATATCCACTAGGACTATCTATCAGTCCACATGGACTATCCAGATCTAACCCTTAGGGTTTCTTAGCCTTTCAAGCATAAACTTCAACTTGAACAAAGAACTTAATCAAGCACAAGCATAAATTACAATCATAATCTTTAATCACACCTGAACTACGATGGTGAACCTGATTTATGATATAATTCCGAAATACGTAGGCAATCTGATGGATACAGATTCGGTTCAATGATATCAAACCACTTGGTTTGGTTCGGTTTAACAAATAGAGTCTAGCATAGGAAAGGTATAGGAGACCGATTTCGATAGGGCGGTTTGGGTGCCTAACCCTTTCCCATAACCATAACCTGACGCTTACCCAATCTCTGATGGACCAGAAAATCCAATCTAAGGGTCATGAGTCAATCGAAGTCTTATCTAGGGTGAGATTTCACATTTCTAAGGTCCTAGACCTTAATCTAGGTGGAAACTTCCAAAAGATTTCCATCTTTGTCCTCACAGTGGCGACTCCGCTGGGGATATAAACATCAAACTCCTAAATAAAAACTTTCCTTGTGTGAATTGGATGCTAGATTTTAGAATACTATATTTATGCTTGTATAATATTGCTTTGGGGGGAATGGGTTCAGTCCCACATTCGTGCGAGTAGCCGAACCAGGTCCCATGTAAATGGGGCAGCCCGTTAGGCGAAGCACACAGCCTTGGCCTGTACTTTGTGAGACCACGACCGGTGAGCAGCCTCTAACGAGCATTTCTTGGGTCCGCCTGGGAATGCGTTATGCTACTCCACGTCGCTTGGATCCTTGCAACATAGTATATAAAGGGAATGGGGGCCCATTATTCATCGTGCATTCGGTGATAGGTTACCCCGTCCTCGTCAAGGTGACCTTTTTTGTCCTAACCCAGATTGTAGACCAATGTTTGTTATTTTTGGTTCATCCCTGAACCGACCCAGTAAAGTCTGCTTAACCATGACATCCATGTTCGAGACGTCGAAGTTCTGCCCGTTTTTGTCCTCGATTGGTCAACATGTTAGAATCTACACGATGAGCATCTTGAACTCTCACTCATTGGGAGTATGAGGTATGTATACACCTGTTCTACATCATAGTAGACGGTCACTATACACCCCTCCATTAAGTAAGCTCAATGTGTCAAATCTCTCATTGTTAACTCATCGGTTTCGAAAAACGAACAGAAAATCCCTGTCAAGACATAGATACCATGGTCAAGAAGAAATTTACTAGTTTGTTCATCCATGAACCGCTTTTGCTAACCATCCCTAATAAGGACGACGGATTAATATATCCATTTCAATTTCATCGAATTCGGTAATCCAATTGGCCAGACCGTGGTACCACTAATTATCCATTTTGGAATCACGAGGTACAAAGACTGAACACATGGCTTAATCAAATTCAATTAAATTAACTTGGATAATGTTTACCCGATTACCCTTATGAAGGAGCTAACTCTTGTTTGGTTGAGTCATCCAGGATTGTGTATGTAACTTCTTTCCACTCCCGTTATCTTAGAGTCCTAATATTTATCACTTTTGGGTTCTTTTTCGGTACCAGCCAAGGAGTCAGCCCAAACCACAACCATTTCTACCTCTTGGATAAGAGATCCCATTACTGGGAGGTTGTCTAGGGTATACACACTAAAGCCAGTTAGTCCCATCTCAACCACATCAACTGAATCAATGGCTGAAGGATCAAACCAAGTCCCAAGCACTATGGATGCTAGGATGGAAAAGATGGAGGATACCATGGGAACGATAGCTGCCTCAATAAGGATATACAATTACAATTGCAGGCTCAAGGGTCGACCTCTGAAAGGGTAAATATGGCACCCCCACAAGGACTGGGTACCCCTAGCCCAGCTGTTTGAAAATTTTTCGTAAACCCTGCATTCGAAGATATGGAAGGTGCCATATCCCAGAAACAATCCATCGTTCAGGCTACCCCAGTGACCAAAAATCGAAGGAAGAAGATGGCCCATACAGTGATAGACTGAGTCAAGTGGAAAAAAATACTAAGGGGCATGAAAGGAGTAGAAAGTCAAATCATTGATGCCGAAGGGTTATGCTTCCTTCCAGAAACTAAGCTGCCTCCCAAGTTTAAATGGATCACCGAGAAATTTGATGGAACTAGAGATCCCAGGACCCATATAAGGTCATTCAAGGGCCTATTGAAGCAAGGCGAAGGATTTACCGATTAGCAGTTAGGACAAGCATTCCAATTCTCACTCACAGGCGGGGCTCATCGATGGTTGATGAATCTGAACCCATCACAGATACATTCATGGTCAGCTATCACCAAAGCATTTATCAGTTTCTATTCCTACAACACAGAGATAGAGACTCACCTGTAGGCAACTGGAAACCATGGTCCAAGTACAAGGAGAGACATTCACGGCCTATTTAACTCGGTTCAGAAGTGTTGCAACAAACCTTTGGGATCGACCCTTTGAAAGAGATCAAGTGCAGATAATGATGAGAGATTTAAGTGGGTCATATAAAACATACATCTTCGGCTAGGCCATCCTATCATTCGAAGGGCTCGTGGTTGCGGGACAACAAGTGGGGGACGCCATAACCCGAGGAGATATATTATCGGGAAAGTCAGAAAGGTCAGAAGGGGCGTCGAATAGAAGGGCGTACCCAACATGAAACCCAGGAAATCAATCTGTAAAGCAAACAGCTAATACCAATTCTGAACCATTGATCTTGGGAAGTTCAAGTTACACCCCACCACAGCAAGCAAGGCCAAGGAGGCAGTTTACCGATTTGGGGATGACCCGATCCAAGGCACTGGACAAATTAATACAAGCCAAGAAGTTGACAGTGCTCGTCCCTCGTGCACCTCCATGTCCTCTTTCATCAAATTTTCGTATGGATCTTTTCTATAAGTACCACAATCAACATGGGCATGACACGGACAATTGCTACACATTAAGGCATGCCATACAGGATCTATTGGATTCCGATAAATTTAAGGTCCAGCCTCGACAAGTGTCAGTGGCGAATAATCCCCACCCTCACCACAGCATCAATTTCATAGATTAGGGAGATAAGCCCTTAGACCTTATGCCAGTCATGGAAGGAGTAAGCAATATGGTTGTCACATCTGGTGACGAAGTAAACATGTTGGGTAGCCATCAACAAGAAGAATAAGAATATGATTTCTATTTCCCGGAAGATTCAACACACCTTATAACACAAGCACAAGAAGAAGAAGATGAAGAACCATTCATCATCTACCTCTCAGATGAGGAGATAGAAGTAGATCAAGTTGACAATCGTTTCCTTGAGATGGAGATCATATTCCCAGAGGACAAGCAAGAAGTAGTAGAAACTAGAATAGGGAAGAACTACAAACCATCCCACCTGATGGTAAATGATCCGGCCCAAGCCGTAAGAGAGAAAGGTAAAGGACCTGCCAACCAACCAGAACCTCCAAACCCGGTTTTGAAACAACTATAAAAGACCCAAGCCAATTTATCCATTTGGGAGCTTCTGATGGCTTCCAAGGGCCATAGGGATGCGGTACTAAAATCCCTAGCAAGCATTCAGGTCCCAGTTTCAATGGAGGGAGAAGAACTAGCCATGCTAGTAGGGGGTAGATATGCCATTAATGCAATTGTTTTTGGAGATGCAGATCTTCCTCAAGGAAGTAAGGATCACTTACAAGCTCTGCATATTACCATCGGAAGCCGGGGCAAGAGCATTTTTCAAGTTTTGGTTGATAATGGGTCAACCTTAAATGTATTCCCTTTCCGTACCTTCAAGCATTTAGGCTTCAGCGAGTCAGAGTTGAAACATTCGGATATGACCATTAAGGCGTATGACAATACCAAAAGGGCTATATTGGGTGTCTTCACAGTACCAATTCAAGTAGGACAGGCTGAGTTTGAAACAGAGTTCCAAGTCATTGATATTTCTGTCTCATTCAGCATCTTTCTGGGTAGGCCTTGGATTTATCAGGCCAATGCGGTGGCATCTACTTTATACCAGAAGATTAAATTCGTCCACAAGGGTACAACTGTGACAATACACGCAGACTCTGCAGCTGTGAATACATTGGCCACTGGACAGAATGATGAAAAGTCACAAGGGGATACAAGGTAGGATTTCTCTCTCGGAGGGTTCCAGGTTGACAACATCTTAGCCACAACTGAGCTAGATCTTACAGGTACGCATCTTCCCTTTCCATTTCGTCAATTACTTAACATGCTCTACTTTCCAAGTATGGGCCTTGGTTCCCACCAACATGGTGATGTCACTTTCTTATCTCTATTGGTCAATGAGTATAGATTTGGATTGGGGTATACCCCCACCAAAGGGGATCTGAAAGTAATAAAGCAAAAGCAGAGGAGAGCTGACGAAGGATTTTGGATGCTCGCGAGGATAAAATACAAGTATAGTAGTTAGTATGATAGCAGCAGAATAAGATCATCAGACAGAGCTAGTGGAGGACTGGCGACCTCAAAGGATGGATGAAGCAGTCTATCAAGCAATATCTGAGGGGTTGTACAATGTGCAGGATAACCAGTTTTCAAAGACCCTCAATGGGTATTTTGTCAAAGAAGGAGAGGACAACATCTATTGCAGATTTTCAGAACCTTGGTTCAGTACTCACCTTCAAAAGCAAGTACCCGGGTTCGAAATATTCCATGATCGTACCCTTGATTGGGAAGAGCTCGAGCAAGTCTAGATCCAAGAGTAGAATAAGGAGCAAAAATTCAAGACAGAAGTGATCAATATCAGCAAACTGTTCGATGACAATCAAGTGATGACGCTCACCGGTGAAGACCAAGATAGGAGTCCCGATGTACAACAATTTACCCTACCCATCAATGGAATAATCCCCAATTGGAGTTGTATTGATAATTTCGTTTACCCAAGGGGGTTGTCATGTAATCCACATATAGTGACTATGTCTGAGCCTAGGGTCCTTAGGTCTTTAATTAAGATTGAGTCCTTTTCAAATTTTGAGTCCGTTCCACTTGGAACCATTTCCTCTGTACCTCTGCTTTCGAATATGAATAAAGATGATATTTTGAATTACTCTGCGTCTACTTCTTCCATTCCTTCTCCTTCTAACTCTAACATTGAAAATAATGAGAATGATGAACCATTTCCTGAAATATTACAATCCATCCTAGCCTCGGAGGAGAAGTAGGCTCAACCTGTCGGCGAAGACTTCAAAATAATTAATCTCGGTTCAGCAGAGAATTCTCGAGAAATAAAGATCGGTGCTACCTTAACGGAAGGAGAAACCAAATAAATGACGGAATTACTGATGGAGTTCCAAGAAGTGTTTGCCTGATCCTATGAAGATATGCCTGGCATAGACCCTGAAGTTGTACAGCATAAGATACCTTTGGTCTCGGATATAAGGCCATATAAGCAGAAGCTGAGGCGGTTAAGGCCTGAATGGACCCTTAAGGTTAAAGAAGATATCATGAAGCAGTTTGATGCAGGATTCTTAGAGGTCTCGAAGTACCCAGAGTGGTTAGCAAATGTGGTCATTGTACCTAAAAAGGATGGAAGACTGAGGGTGTGCATTGATTACAGAAACCTAAATAAGGCCAGCCCCAAAGATGACTTTCCATTACCAAAGATAGACATCCTAGTGGATAATACTGCAAATCATGCTCTTTTATCCTTCATGGATGGATTCTCAGGGTACAATCAGATAAAGATGGCACCTGAAGACAAGGAGAAAACTGTCTTCATAATAGACTGGGGCACCTACTGTTACACTGTGATGCCATTTGGGCTGAAGAATGCGGGGGCAACTTATCAAAGATTGGCTACTACAATCTTGCACGACCTATTCCATAAGGAGGTTGAGGTGTATGTAGATGATATGATTATAAAATCGTTCACCAGAGAAGGTCACATCCCGGCGTTAAGGAAGTTCTTTGAGAGGATCAAGCAATACAAACTAAGGCTTAACCCCAAAAAATGTGCATACGGGGTTATAGCAGGAAAAATGCTAGGTTTTATGGTCACCCAAAGAGGAATCGAGATTGATCCAGCCAAGATAAAAGCCATCTATGAAATGCCATCTCTTCAAACAGAAAAAAATGTAAGAGGTTTCTTGGGAAGACTTCAATACATCAACCGGTTTATTGCACATCTCACCGCAACATGTGAACCAATTTTCAAGCTACTCCGCAAAGACCTGCAAAAGGACCCTCAATTTTAGATGGCTTTTGACAAAATTAAGACATATCTGTTGAACCCACCAGTCTTAGCTCCACCAGTGCCGGGAAGACCACTACTCCTCTACTTGTCAGTATTAGAGGGTTCTATGGGATCAATGATAGCCCAGCATGTTACAGATGGAAAGATAGAAAATGTAATATACTACTTGAGTAAGAAATTCACAGGATATGAAACCAATTATACACAGCTGGAGAAGACATGCACAGCCCTAGTCTGGATAACAAAGAGATTGAGACATTATATGTTATCCTACAAGGTCATACTTATTTCCAGAATGGACCCCCTGAAGTATCTATTTGAGAAACCGGCTTTAACAGGAAGGTTGGCTAGGTGGCTATTGTTGTTGTCCAAATTTGACATCACATACACTATCAAAGGGAGCGTAATCGCAGAACATCTATCAGCTCTACCGGTTGAAGATAACCTCAGACATTTAGAGGATGTATTCCCAGATGAAGAAGTCTATACAACTCAAGAAGAGTGGAAGAATGACACATGGATAATGTTCTTCGATAGAGCCGCAAATCATATGGGATACGGAGCCGGCATCTTGTTCATAGATCCTGAAGGGGAATTTATGCCATTTTCATTTAGATTAGACTTTGACTGCACAAACAACATTGTAGAATACGAAGCATGTGTCATGGGACTGAAAGCAGCTTTGGCCATACGGGTCAGCAGATTAAAGGTCTATGGTGACTCATCAATTGTTATCTACTAAGTCAGAGGGGATTGGAAAACCAAAGACGAGAAGCTGATACCTTATCAACAATGTGCAATAATCATGGCTCAGAAGTTCAGGCAAATTGAATTTGACTACTCCCCAAGAGATACCAATAAGTATGCCGATGCATTGGCCACCTTGGATTCAATGATTGGGAATGATCCTTTGGGACGTATCAAACCCCTAATCCTAGGGAAGAGAGTACGACCAGTCCACTTAGAAGAAGTGAATGCATTGACAGTCGATGGCCGGCCATGGTTTGCTCCTATCATATATTTCATCAAGGAAGGAAAGTATCTAGTGGAACCTACAACAGGTGAGAGGAAGTCTCTTAGGCGATATGCCTCCCAGTTCATACTATGCGAAGATATCCTGTACAAAAGATCCCATAAAGGAGTGCAGTTAGTCTGTATCGACGAGGAACAGGCGCAAAATGTCATCGAGCAAATCCATCAAGGAATATGCAGACCTCACATGAATGCTAGAATGCTTGCAAAGAAGATTCTCAGAATGGGATATTATTGGAACACAATGGAAGTAGACTGTTCAGAGTTCGTAAGGAAATGTCACAAGTGCCAAATCCATGCTAATTTGATACACGTTGTAAGCACCCCATTTTTGCCATCCCAGCTAAACAAAGCCCTGCGGGCGTGTGGACAACAAAAGGAGAAAGATGATCGAAAGTTTGGATTTTTGACTGCGAATTTGAGGAAGTTTTCAATGGGTCTGTGAATTTGAGGAAGTTTTCAATGGGTCCACAGCAAGGTCATGGGTTATAATTTTGCATGGATGCATAGGTCATAGAATTATCTTCGAAATGAGACCAGAATTGCTCAATTCTGATATCAAATGAAGAAGATATGACCATTTTAGTCGGATGATACATATAAGGGAGGTTTATGAAGTTACTATAAATAATCCCAGGGGCCTTCGTGCAAATTATCCTAAGTCGGATCGTTTGAATTTCAAATCATCATATCTTAATCATCCGACATCGGATTCAGATGATCCCAAGAC
>CM053276.1:59972955-60324570 GCA_028583415.1 Protea cynaroides
ACGTGCCTCCAGCAGAGTTGCATACTCTTAGCTCTCCATGGCCTTTCTCAACCTGGGGCATAGATGTGATCGGAAAGGTTCACCCTAAAGCTTTGAATGGGCATGAATTCATCTTGGTCGCCATCGTTTATTTCACAAAGTGGGTAGAGGCACAGTCATACGCCAAGCTCACAGCAAACAAAGTGGCTAAATTTCTACAAGAGTATATCATATGCCGGCATGGAATGCCTCAGTCTATAATCTCAGATCAAGGACAACACTTCAGAGGGAGAGTCCAAGAATTATGTGACAAGTTCCACATCAAAAGGCACCGGTCCTCTCCTTACCATCCACAGACAAATGGGGCAGTAGAGGCGGCCAGTAAAAATGTCAAGATTATCCTCCAGAAGATGGCAGAGTCTAATGTTGATTCGGCAGACAAACTACCTTATGCACTTTGGGCATACAGAACATCCATAAGAACTTCCACTGGGGCAACGCCGTATTCACTAGTATATGGTATGGAAGCAGTCCTCCCAGTAGAAATAGAGGTGCCATCACTGAGAGTCTTGATAGAATGCAAGATTCCAGAAGCTGAATGGTTGCAATCCAGATATGACGAGCTGAACTTCATGGATGAAAGAAGAATGAAGGCAGTGGATAATGTAAGAAAATAACAACAAAGAATGGCAGCAACCTTTAACAAAAAGGTGCGTGTTCGTCACCTGACAGTAGGGGACCTGGTATTGAAGGAACAAAGAGCACATGTCCATGACCCTAGGGGCAAGTTTCATCCTAATTGGAGCGGACCATTCATAGTAAAAGAAATCTTACCGGTGAAAGCTATTCGACTGGTCAACATGGAAGGCGTCAAGTTACAATACTTGACCAACTTGGATCAAGTAAAGAGATATTATGTGTAGCCTCTACACTCTTCAAAAAAAAAAAAAAAGAGATGTAGAAGGCTTGTCTCTCATCTGCTGACATCAATAACGGACATCAATCAGTTGAGGAACTTACCAACATGGTGGACTAGATTCTCCACTGGGGCACAATGCCTTTCACCCAGGAATGGTTCATCTTATCATCATAATCAAGGAAAGAATTTTCTGTTTGTTGGCTAAACTCTTTCATCCGTCTATCTATCCAACGGATTTCCCAAGAATTACACATCAAAGCCCATCTTTCACATCATTTGAAATAAACTCTCACGAGTATATCAATCTGAAAAATTATAAATAAAAAAAATCTGGCTGGACCCTTATCTGTCATTCATTACATCCGACGGCGTCCCAAGATTCCAATAAGCCCATCCTTTCTCAAGCCAATAAAATGGGATCTTCTAGGTAAGATAAGCCCATTCTACATGAACAACCAGAAACTCCTCCAGGCGGTAAACCCACCTGGACAGTTTCTTGTCAGTCCCATTTGGACCTCCACTTTAGCTCATCATGTCTATAGATTTAAGTACTTAAAACACAGATAGAGTCAATCATATGTATACATTTCATGTGTAATCTTCTAAGGGCATTTCAATATATCCAAACAATTACAATTGAAGATAATTCCAATGATTCATTTTTAACTTCTATTTGTATGTCGGGATTCCTACAGGTCACACCCGAGAGGCTGACAATACATTGATCCATCGAATAGAATTACAGAGATGGACAGGGCACTGAAAAATTGGAGCTAGCATATTGAGTTCACCGAAGATAGCTCTTTCTTGCGGAAGCATCAACTGGAGGCACTTCCTTAATTAACAACCATAAAATTATGCTCAGACCTTTTGAAAGCAGCCACTCAATGTTGGGATCCAACAGTTCATGTCTTCAGGATGGGAGAAGTCAAGTTATGCCCAACTATAGAAGAATTCAGAGATTGCCTCCTACTCACACCTAAGCGGAAGATCTTCAAGCCATGTCCAGGAAAAGATTACAGGCATGAGATACAGGATTTTTTTAGTTGGGATAAGAACGAAATGTGTCATTTTGTACAAGATCAACGGCTACAGATAAAGTGCATGATTAAGTCATATGCTCATACAAGTTCAACAAAGAAAGAAGCACAGGCTCAGAGAAGACATGTTTACCTATACTGTAGCATAGCCCGACTATTGCTACGAAGTTGCACAGATTCAGAATCTCCAGTCATAATAGATCTCATCAAGCATGCGAGACAAGGTTTTGACATCATCCCTACAGTGTTGGACGAGACATTAAAGGGCCATGACTTCATGGCAACTCATCAAGATCAGTTTGAGTTGGACAATTTCAGCGGATCACCATATCTTCTTCAAATTTGGTTAACAGAGAGGTTAGGATTAGTTGAGGAATATGAAGCAACGACCCTCAACCCTTTTCAATTGGCAAAAAGAGAAAATCCTATGACTTATCAGATAGACACAGACTGGTTTAGCCGCCTCAAAGAAATAACCACAGCAGACATCAGATGGAATGCACTTGGTGGAAGCAAGAGCGGGTTGTCACAAATACAGAGAATAGTTTGCATGTCCGGTTCATGGGGTTGACTCATACTTCATTCTATTCCCCAACAAGGTTACCTCAGTAATTCAAAATCCCAGCAAGCACCAACAGAGAAGTGACTGATTGTGAACTTCCTATAAAGTTGACATTAGATTTGGTTGATACCATTGCTCGTGAATGGGGTAATCGAAATGTTCAAACACTCCCAAGAGTTGCACCAATCAAGAAACCAATAGCATTTTAGGTTTTTTTTTGAATTCTAGTGTGTTTCATGAACTATTTCTCTTAGATTCAACGAAGAAACGTTTGATTCAACATAATCATTCATATGCTCTATGAAATTTTCAATGTTTCGATAAATGCAGGTACTCAAACCAGAATCTCAATCAAAGAAAAGACAATAAGTCTTACATCCAGACAAATCGAAGCCGAGCCCAAGCTCGTGCGGTCAGCCTTGTATCCGCAGCCTAGCTGCATACAAGAAGAGGTTCCAAGCCTAAAAATGAGCCTTGTATTCATAGCCTAGCTTCATACAAGAAGAGGTTTATCAGCCTACAAATGGATCAAGCTGGGTTCAAGCCCGCACATACCTTGCATCATGAGTTCCACCTCAGTAAGAAGAGGTTCCCAGCCTACAAATGAGCCTTGTATTCATAGCCTAGCTTCATACAAGAAGAGGTTTATCAGCCCACAAATGGATCAATCCAGGTTCAAGCCCGCACATACCTTGCATCATGAGTTCCACCTCAGCAAGAAGAGGTTCCCAGCCTACAAATAAGCCTTGTATTCACAGCCTAGCTTCATATAAGAAGAACAATCGTCAATTTTCCAAGAAGAGCAAACCTTCTTGCCAGTCGAACTACGTTCTGGGCTTGATTTCTAGGACACCCTTAGAATACGTAGGCAGTTTAAGACAAATATCCCTAAGTGCAGCCCAATAAACAATCTCACTCATATCCCAAAAATATGGTTTTTTATCTTCTGCCTTCAATTGGTAACAATCTCGGCTAAAGAGGGGCATCTTTAAGCACCCCATTTTTGCCAACTTCAGCATAAGTGAACCAATATGACAGGTTTTTGACCTTTAACCCAAGGGTTTGTGATTCTCTAATGAAGCCCACAGAAGGGTCATGGGCTATTACCTACTTGGATGAATGGGTCGTGAAATTATCTTCGTAATGATACCGGAATCATCAAATTCTGACGACAAGCAAGGAAGATATCTCAGTTTAAAAGTGCAAGGGCATTTATGTAATTATCGTACGATGCATGCATCATCATTCAAACTTCGAGACATCATATCTTGGTCATCTGATATCAGAATCAGATGATTCAAAGGTAAATATTCCTTATTTTTAGTCCTCTTCAAAATGGAAGTGAAAAATCCCGAGTAGAAGTCTTCGATGGGTCACATGCAAAATTACACTTGGAAATGGTCATTTAATCTTTGAAAATTCATATTTTGGTCACCCCACATCCAAATCAGATAATTTTAGTTTCATTATGTTCCATTTTTAGTTCTCTACAAAGTGGACATAAAGGATTTCCGGTAGAAGTCTCCGAAGGATCCCATGCAGAATGGTCAACCAAATCATCGATAATTGGCCTGCTTAAACTTCAGAAATTCATAAGTTGACCATTTTATTTCCAAACGTGATGATTCAAATTCTAATATTCCTCATTTTTTGTGTTCTACAAAGTGAATGTAGAAAATTTAGAATAAAGGCTATCGAAAAATTTCATGCAAAATGACAGCGGAAATGACCCATGAAATGATAAAGAGAGAAAACCCGATCAATCCAGTCAACTCAGCTCAACCCAAGCCAGTCTTAGCCCAACCCAGTTAATTCAAGTCATTCTCGGTCCAGTCCAGCTCAGTTTAAGTCAATCCAGCCCAGTCAACTTAAGTTAGACCAGTCTAGACTAAATCGGTTCGTCCATATGCATAGTGCCATATATATATGTAATATATTATATACTATATATTAATATGTATGTTATTACATATTATTATGTATATTTTATGATATATTATTGTATAAATGTACATTATATGTGTCAAGAGAGACCGACCAAGATTAGGAAAGAAAGAGAGGATTCTAATGAAAAGAAAAAAAAGATATAGAAAGCAACTCGGGAAATAAATTTTGGAAGGAAATAGAATAGGAAAGAATTGGAAAATTGGGATAGGAAAGAGAGATTGAGAGGCAATCCGAAAAGAAAAAAAAAGAAAAAAAATTTAATTAAAAAGGAAGGGAATCCGAAAAGAGAATGAAAAAGAGAGAGTGGGGGAAGAAATCAAGACCGATCAAGATTAGAAAAGAAAGAGAGGATTCTAATGAAAAGAAAAAAAAGATATAGAAAGCAACTTGGGAAATAAATTTTAGAAGGAAATAGAATATGAAAGAATTGGAAAATTGGGATAGGAAAGAGAGATTGAGAATAAGAAAAAGAAAGGAAGGATGAGAGTTTGAGAGGCAATCCGAAAAGAAAAAAAAGAAAAAAAAATAATTAAAAAGGAAGGGACTTTGAAAAGAGAATGAAAAAGAGAGAGTGGGGGAAGAAATTGAGGAGGAGAAGAGAGAGGATTATGGAGAGGTGTCAAAAAAGAGAGTGGGGGAAGAAATCAAGACCGACCAAGATTAGGAAAGAAAGAGAGGATTCTAATGAAAAGAAAAAAAAGATATAGAAAGCAACTCAGGAAATAAATTATGGAAGGAAATAGAATAGGAAACAATTAGAAAATTGGGAAAGGAAAGAGGGAATGAGAATAAGAAAAAGAAAGGAAGGATGAGAGATTGAGAGGCAATCCGAAAAGAAAGAAAATAAGAAAAAAATTTAAAAAAGAAGGGAGGAGTCGGTGGAGAAGGAGTAACGGTTGTGGAAAAAAAATATATAAATAAAAAAAGGTGGTATGAAATCGGAGAGGGGAGGAAGACAAGGGGGAGAGATAAAAAAAATAATAAAAAGAGAGAGTGGAAGGAAGAAGAATAAAGAAAGAAAAAAATTCCGAAAATGGAGGAGAAGGAGAGAGGGATCAGGGAGATTGGAGAGAAAAAAAAAGAGAAACGAGAGAAGGAGGAGATCGAGAAGAGGAAAGAAGCTGAAAGAGAAAAAATAAAAATAAAATAAAGATCGAGAAGAAGCTGAAGAAGAGGGAGAAGAAGAAGAAGGCTGAAGAAGTGGGAATAGAACCTACCTGCGTACTCCAAATAAGCTGTCTTCCCCATTCTTATTTTCTTTCGTTTTCTTTATATGTTGCAACCATTTCCACCAACCATGGTTGAAATCTGATCTGCCACCCTCTAATGAGCATCCCTTATCTACCAATGATTGAACCCATGATTGTGATAGGTTTAAATCTGAATTTTATCATAATGAATCAAGTTGTTTGGATACATAATGAATTGGAGTCATTGATGTCAAATTGTTTTGATCTTAAATTTAAATATGGCCAATGATCATGAATCTTTATGTGATGAAAATGAAACATTGATCATGGATCTTTATGTGATAAAAATTAAACTTTGATCATGGAATTTGATGAGATGATTTGGAATTTTAAGTGATTGATCCAACCATGCTAGAATTTAATATGTTTGATCGTACCATGTTTGGATGTGATGAAAATTGATCCCCATCGGATTCTTGAATTTATAAGATTGATCTCATCACATGCTTGGAATCATTTACGGAATTGATCCGACCATGTTGGAATTTTATGTGAATGAAATATGGCCATTGATCTTAGAATTTTAATGAATTGAATATGGACCATTGATTTAGAATTTTAATGAGTTGAATATGGACCATTGATATGAAATTTTAATGTGATTAAATTATGGCCTTTGATCTTGAGCCATTGATTGATAAATCTGATCCCTTTGATGATAATATTTTATTTGGATCATATGATGATCAAATATGGACCATTGGACGTTGGTTCTAATTCTGAAGCATTGGATGACATAAAGATGTGATTTTAAGCAATCTGAACCATTAGATCTTGATCATGTGTGTTTTAAGGAAATATGAACCATTAGATCTGGATCATGAGTGTCTTAAAGAAATCTAAACGGTTAGATTACCATCAATAGTGATTTATACCGTTGAATTTTTCATCATGAGTGTTTGGATGCTCATTGCCATTTTTGAGATGCTCACTGCCATGTTTAGATGCTCACTGTCATGTTTGGATGCTCATTACCATGTCTAAATGCTCACTGCTATATTTGGTCTTGCCATGCTTAGAAGATAGCATACTAGATCATGTCATATAGGCTCTTGCCTTATTTACAATGCATGCCATATTTGAGAGATTTTTAACAATCTTATTATATGTGAATTTCTTGCCATAAATGTGTTATATGCCATATTTAGATGAATAATTTATTTTTGGCAATAACTTACTTTCTGCTGCACCCTAGTCGAACTGCCATATTTGTATACATAACAAACATATTAGGTGTGGGGACGTGCATTTGGGCACCACATTCTTGGGAAGGGCATAATGAGAATAATAAAAGTCTTAACAAAGAAAGAGAATGCTTTCCCAAACCTTTCAAAATTGGAATTCAGGATAAAAAGGGTAGCTCAGGATGATTTTGCCCTTCGATAAACCCTAAACCTAAAACAGGTTCTAAACCCAAAACCTAGAACAGGTTCTCACATTCTAACCAAGAACAGGTTATTCCATCATTCCCGAACTACGTGGATTCTGATTCCTAGGGCAAACCCTAGGATACATAGGCCATTTGGAAGAAACCCAAATTCGGATCCCCACCTTAGTCCACTTGGACCATTCATAGATCCACTAGGATACCCAACCATTTCAACCCAATTCTCGAACTACGTGGATTCTAATTCCTAGGGCAAACCCTAGGATACGTAGGCCATTTGGGAGAAACCCAAATTCAGATCCAAACCTTAGTCCACTCGGACTATCCATAGATCCAATAGGATATCCGTCTTCATTTTGACTCAAATAGGGTTATCTACATTCCAACCCAGATAGGGGTATCCACATTTCAACCCAGATAGGGTTAATCTATATTCTAACCCATAAAGGGTTATCCATATTTTGACCCAAAAAGGGTTATCCATTCTTAGATCCACTACAACTATCTATCAGTCCACATGGACTATCCAGATCCTAATCCATAGGTTTTCTCAGCCTTTCAAGCATAAACTTCAACTTGGACAAAGAACTTAATCATTCACGAGCATAAATTACAATCATAAACTTTAATCACACCTGAACTACGATGGTGAACCTAATTTTCAAAATAATTCTGTAATACGTAGGCAATCTGATGGATACAGATTCGGTTCAATGATATCAAACCACTTGGTTTGGTTCGGTTTAACAAATAGAGTCTAGCATACGAAAGGTATAGGAGACCGATTTCGATTGGGCGGTTTGGGTGTCTAACCCCTTCCCATAACCGTAACCTGATGCTTACCCAATCTCCGATGGACCAAAAATCCAATCCAAGGGTCATGAGTCAATCGAAGTCTTACCTTGTGGTGAGATTTCACATTTCTAAGGTCCTAGACCTTAATCTAGGTGGCGACTTCCAAAAGATTTCCATCTTTGTCCTCACAGTGGCGACTCCACTGGGGATATAAACGTCAAACTCCTAAATGAAAACTTTCCTTGTGTGAATTGGATGCTAAATTTTAGAATACTATATTTATGCTTGTATAATATTGCTTTGGGGGGAATGGATTCAGTCACACATCCGTGCGAGTAGCCGAACCGGGTCCCATGTAAATGGGGCAGCCCGCTAGGCGAAACACACAACCTTGGCCTGTACTTTGTGAGACCACGACCGGCGAGCAGCCTCTAACGAGCATTTTTTGGGTCCGCCTAGGAATGGGTTATGCTACTCCACGTCGCTTGGATCCTTGCAACATAGTATATAAAGGGAATGTGGGCCCATTATTCATCGTGCATTCGGTGATAGGTTACCCCGTCCTCATCAAGGTGACCTTTTCTGTCCTAACCCAGATTATAGCCCAATGTTTGTTATTTTTGGTTCATTCCTGAACCGACCCAGTAAAGTCTGCTTAACCATGACATCCATGTTCGAGACGTCGAAGTTCTACCCGTTTTTATCCTCGATTGATCAACATGTTAGAATCTACACGATGAGCATCTTAAACTCACACTCATTGGGAGTATGAGGTATGTATACACCTGTTCTACATCATAGTAGACGGTCACTATACACCCCTCCATTAAGTAAGCTCGATGTGTCAAATCTCTCATTGTTAACACGTCGGTTTCAAAAAATGAACAGAAAATCCCTGTCAAGACATAGATACCATGGTCAAGAAGAAATTTACTAGTTTGTTCTTCCATGAACCGCTTTTGCTAGCCATCCCTAATAAGGATGACGGATTAATATATCCATTTCAATTTTATCGAATTCGGTAATCCAATTGGCCAGACCTTGGTACCACTGATTATCCATTTTGGAATCACGAGGTCCCAAGGCTGAACACATGGCTTAATCAAATTCAATTAAATTAACTTGGATAATGTTTACCCGATCACCCTTATGAAGGAGCTAACTCTTGTTTGGTTGAGTCATCCATGATTGTGTATGTAACTTCTTTCCACTCCCGTTATCTTAGAGTCCTAATATTATCACTTTTGGGTTCTTTTCCAATACCAGCCAAGGAGTTAGCCCAAACCACAGCCATTTCTACCTCTTGGTTAAGAGATCCCATTACTGGGAGGTTGTCTAGGGTATACATACCAGTTAGTCCCATCTCAACCACATCAACTGAATCAATGGCTGAAGGATCAAACCAAGTCCCAAGCACTATGGATGCTAGGATGGAAAAGATGGAGGATACCATGGGAATGATAGCTGCCGCAATAAGGGATATACAATTACTATTACAGGCTCAAGGGTCGACCTCTGAAAGGGTAAATATGGCACCGCCACAAGGACTGGGTACCCGTAGCCCAGCTGTTTCAAAATTTTTCATAAACCCGGCATTCGAAGATATAGAAGGTGTCATACCCCAGAAATAATCCATCGTTCAGGCTACCCCGGTGACCAAGAAATCGAAGGAAGAAGATGGCCCATACAGTGATAGACTGAGTCAAGTGGAAAAAATACTAAGGGGCATGAAAGGAGTAGAAAGTCAAATCATTAATGCCGAAGGGTTATGCTTCTTTCCAGAAACTAAGCTGCCTCCCAAGTTTAAATGGACCACCGAGAAATTTGATGGAACAGGAGATCCCAGGACCCGTTTAAGGTCATTCAAGGGCCTATTGAAGGAAGGCGAAGGATTTACTGATGAGCAGTTAGGACAAGCATTCCAATTCTCACTCATAGGCGATGGTTGATGAATCTGAACCCATCACAGATACATTCGTGGTCAGATATCATCAAAGCATTTATCAGTTTCTATTCCTACAACACAGAGATAGAGACTTACCGTAGGCAATTGGAAACCATGGTTCAAGTACAAGGAGAGACATTCACGGCCTATTTAACCCGGTTCAGAAGTGTTGTAGCAAAGCTTTGGGATCGACCCTCTGAAAGATATCAAGCGCAGATAATGATGAGAGGTTTAAGTGGGTCATATAAAACATACATCTTTGGCCAGGCCATCCTATCATTTGAAGGACTCGTGGTTACGGGACAACAAGTGGAGGATGCCATCACCCGAGGAGATATATTACCGGGAAAGTCAGAAAGGTCAGAAGGGGTGTCAAATAGAAGGGCGTACCCAGCAAGAAACCCAAGAAATCAATCTGTAAAGCAAATAGCTAATACCAATTCTGAACCATTGATCTTGGGAAGTTCAAGTTACACCCCACCACAGCAAGCAAGACCAAGGAGGTAGTTTACCGATTTGGGGATGACCCGATCCAAGGCTCTGGAAAAATTAATACAAGCCAAGAAGTTGACAGTGCTCGTCCCTCTTCCACCTCCAAGTCTTCTTCCATTGAATTTTCGTATGGGTCTTTTCTGTAAGTACCACAATCAGCATGGGCATGACATGGACAATTGCTACACATTAAGGCATGCCATACAGGATCTATTGGATTCCGATAAATTTAAGGTCCAGCCCCGACAACTGTTAGTGGCGAATAATCCCCACCCTCACCACTGCATCAATTTCATAGAATGGGGAGATAAGCCCTCAGACCTTATGCCAGTCATAGAAGGAGTAAGCAATATGGTTGTCACATCTGGTGATGAAGTAAACATGTTGGGTAGCCATCAATAAGAAGAAGAAGAATATGATTTCTATTTCCCGAAAGATTCATCACATCTTATAACACAAGCTCAAGAAGAAGAAGAAGAAGAAGAACCATTCATCATCTACGTCTCAGATGAGGAGATAGAAGTAGATCAAGTTGACAATCGTTTCCTTGTGATGGAGTTTATATTCCCAGAGGACGAGCAAGAAGTAGCAGAAACCAGAACAGGGAAGAACTACAAACCATCCCACCTGAGGGTAAATGATCCGGCCCAAGCCAGAAGAGAGAAAGGTAAAGGACCTGCCAACCAACCGGAACCTCCAAACCAGGTTTTGAAACAACTACAAAAGACCCAAGCCAATGTGTCCATTTGGGAGCTTCTTATGGCTTCCAAGGTCCATAGGGATGCGGTACTGAAATCCCTAGCAAGCATTTAGGTCTCAGTTTCAATGGAGGGAGAAGAACTAGCCATGCTAGTAGGGGGCAGATATGCTGTTAATGCAATTGTTTTTGGAGATGCAGATCTTCCTCAAGGAAGTAAGGATCACATACAGGCTCTGCATATTACCATCGGATGCTGGGGCAAGAGCATTTTTCAAGTTTTGGTTGATAATGGGTCAACCTTAAATGTATTCCCTTTCCGTACCTTCAAGAATTTAGGCTTCAGGGAGTCAGAGTTGAAACCTTCGGATATGACCATTAAAGCGTATGACAATACCAAAAGGGCTATATTGGGTGTCTTCACAGTACCAATTCAAGTAGGACCGGCTGAGTTTGAAATAGAGTACCAAGTCATTGATATTTCTGCCTCATTCAGCATCCTTCTGGGTAGGCCTTGGATCTATCAGGCCAATGCGGTGGCATCTACTTTGTACCAGAAGATTAAATTTGTCCACAAAGGTACAACTGTGACAATACACCCAGACTCTGCAGCTGTGAATACATTGGCCACTGGACAGAATGACGAAAAGTCACAAGGGGATACAAGGCAGGATTTCTCTCTCGGAGGGTTCTAGTTTGACAACATCTTAGCCACAACTGAGCCAGATCTTACAGGTACGCATCTGCCCTTTCCATTTCATCAATTACTTAACATGCTCTACATTCCAGGTATGGGCCTTGGTTCCCACCAACATGGTGATGTCACTTTCTTATCTCTATTGGTCAATGAGTATAGATTTGGATTGGGGTATACCCCCACCGAAGGGGATCTGAAAGTAATAAAGCAAATTCAGAGGAGAGCTGACGAAGGATTTCGGAAGCTCTAGAGGATGAAATACAAGTATAGTAGTCAGTATGATAGCAGCAGAATAAGAGCATCAGACAGAGCTAGTGGAGAGACTGGCGACCTCAAAGGACGGATGAAGCAGTCTATCAAGCAATATCTGAGAGGTTGTACAATGTGCAGGATATCCAGTTTTCAAAGACCCTCATTGGGTATTTTGTCAAAGAAGGAGAGGACAACATCTATTGTGGATTTTCAGAACCTTGGTTCAGTACTCACCCTCAAAGGCAAGTACCCGGGTTCGCAATATTCCATGATCGAACCCGGGATTGGGAAGACCTTGAGCAAGTCAAGATCCAATTGTAGAATAAGGATCAGAAATCCAAGACAGATGTAATCAATATCAGCAAACTGTTCGACGACAATCAAGTGATGACGCTCACCGGTGAAGACCAAGATAGGAGTCCCGATGTACAACAATTTACCCTACCCATCAACGAAATAATCCCCAATTGGAGTTGTTTTGATAATTTTGTTTACCCAAGGGGGTTGTCATGTAATCCACATATAGTGACTATGACTGAGCCTAGGGTCCTTAGGTCTTTTAATAAAATTGAGTCCTTTTCAAATTTTGAGTCCGTTCCACTTGGAAACATTTCCTTTGTACCTCTGCTTTCGAATATGAATAAAGATGATATTTTGAATTACTCTGCGTCTACTTCTTCCTTTCCTACTCCTTCTAACTCTAACTTTGAAAATGATGAGAATGATGAACCATTTCCTGAAATATTACAATCCATCCAAGCCTCGAAGGAGAAGAAGGCTCAACCTATTGGCGAAGACTTTAAAATAATTAATCTAGGTTCAGCAGAGAAACCTCGAGAAATAAAGATCAGTGCTACCTTGACGGAAGGAGAAACCAAACAAATGACGAAATTACTGATGGAGTTCCATGAAGTGTTTGCCTGTTCCTATGAAGATATGCTTGGCATAGACCCTGAAGTTGTACAGCATAAGATACCTTTGGTCTCGGATATAAGGCCATATAAGCAGAAGCTGAGGCGGTTAAGGCCTGAATGGACCCTTAAGGTTAAAGAAGATATCATGAAGCAGTTTGATACGGGATTCCTAGAGGTCACGAAGTACCCAGAGTGGTTAGCAAATGTGGTCATTGTACCTAAACAGGATGGAAGACTGAGGGTGTGCATTGATTACAAAAACCTAAATAAGGCCAGCCCCAAAGATGACTTTCCATTACCAAAGATAAACATCCTAGTGGATAATACTGCAAATCATGCTCTTTTGTCCTTCATGGATGGATTCTCAGGGTACAATCAGATAAAGATGGCACCTGAAGACAAGGAGAAAACTGTCTTCATAACAGACTGGGGCACCTACTGTTACACTGTGATGCCATTTGGGCTGAAGAATGCTGGGGCAACTTATCAAAGAATGGCTACTACAATCTTGCACGACCTAATCCATAAGGAGGTAGAGGTGTATGTAGATGATATGATTATAAAATTGTTCACCAGAGAAGGTCACATCCCGGCGTTAAGGAAGTTCTTTGAGAGGATCAAGCAATACAAACTAAGGCTTAACCCCCAAAAATGTGCATTCGGGGTTATAGCAGGAAAAATGCTAGGTTTTATGGTCAGCCAAAGAGGAATCGAGATTGATCCAGCCAAGATAAAAGCCATCTCTAAAATGCCATCTCCTCAAATAGAAAAAGAAGTAAGAGGTTTCTTGGGAAGACTTCAATACATCAACCGGTTTATTGCACATCTCACCGCAACATGTGAACCTATTTTCAAACTACTCCGCAATGACTAGCCAAAGGATTGGAACCCTTAATGTCAGATGGCTTTTGAAAAAATCAAGACATATCTGTTGAACCCACCAGTCTTAGCCCCACCAGTGCCGGAAAGACCACTACTCCTCTACTTGTCAGTACTAGAGGGTTCTATGGGATCAATGATAGCCCAGCATTATATAGATGGAAAGACAGAAAAGGCAATATACTACTTGAGTAAGAAATTCACAGGATACGAAACCAATTATACACAGCTGGAGAAGACATGCACAGCCCTAGTCTGGATAACAAAGAGATTGAGACATTATATGTTATCCTACAAGGTCATACTTATTTCCAGAATGGACCCCTTGAAGTATCTATTTGAGAAACCGGCTGTAACAGGAAGGTAGGCTAGGTGGCTATTGTTGTTGTCCAAATTTGACATTACATACACTACTCAGAAGTCTATCAAAGGGAGCGTAATCGCAGAACATCTATCAGCTCTATTGGTTGAAGATAACCTTAGACATTTAGAGGATGTATTCCCAGATGAAGAAGTCTACACAACTCAAGAAGAGTAGAAGAATGACACATGGATAATGTTCTTCGATGGAGCTGCAAATCATATGGGATACGGAGCCGGTGTCTTGTTCATAGATCCAGAAGGGGCATTTGTGCCATTTTCATTTAGATTAGAATTTGACTGCACAAACAACATTGCAGAATACGAAGCATGTATCATGGGACTGAAAGCAGCTTTGGCCATAGGGGTCAGCAGATTAAAGGTCTATGGTGACTCATCAATTGTTATCTACCAAGTCAGAGGGGATTGGAAAACCAAAGACGAGAAGCTGGTACCTTATCAACAATGTGCAATAATCTTGGCTCAGAAGTTCAGACAAATTAAATTTGACTACTCCCCAAGAGATACCAATAAGTATGCCGATGCATTGGCCACCTTGGCTTCAATGATTGGAAATGATCCTTTGGGACGTATCAAACCCCTAATCATAGAGAAGAGAGTACGACCAATCCACTTGGAAGAAGTGAATGCATTGACAGTCGATGGCCGGCCATGGTTTGCTCCTATCATAGATTTCATCAAGGAAGGAAAGTATCCAGTGGAAGCTACAACAGGTGAGAGGAAGTCTCTTAGGCGATATGCCTCCCAGTTCATACTATGCAAAGATATACCATACAAAAGATCCCATGATGGAGTGCAGTTAGTCTGTATCGACGAGGAACAGGCGCAAAATGTCATCGAGCAAATCCATCAAGGAATATGCGGACCTCACATGAATGCTAGAATGCTTGCAAAGAAGATTCTCAGAATGGGATATTATTGGAACACAATGGAAGCAGACTGTTCAGAGTTCGTAAGGAAATGTCACAAGTTCCAAATCCATGCTAATTTGATACACATGCCTCCTGCAGAGATGCATACTCTTAACTCTCCATGGCCTTTCTCAACCTGGGGCATAGATGTGATCGGAAAGGTTCACCCTAAAGCTTCGAATGGGCATGAATTCATCTTGGTCGCCATCGATTATTTCACAAAGTGGGTAGAGGCACAGTCATACGCCAAGCTCACAGCAAACAAAGTGGCTAAATTTTTACAAGAGTATATCATATGCCGGCATGGAATGCCTCAGTCTATAATCTCAGATCAAGGACAACACTTTAGAGGGAGAGTCCAACAATTATGTGACAAGTTCCACATCAAAAGGCATCGGTCCTCTCCTTACCGTCCACAGACAAATGGGGCAATAGAGGCGGCCAATTAAAATGTCACGTTTATCCTCCAGAAGATGGCAGAGTCTAATGTTGATTGGGCAGACAAACTACCTTAGGCACTCTGGGCATACAGAACATCCATAAGAACATCCAATGGGGCGACGCCGTATTCACTAGTATATGGCATGGAAGCAGTCCTCCCAGTAGAAATAGAGGTGCCATCACTGAGAGTCTTGATGGAATGCAAGATTCCAGAAGCTGAATGGTTGCAATCCAGATATGACGAGCTGAACTTCGTGGATGAAAGAAGAATGAAGGCAGTGGATAATGTAAGAAAATACCAACAAAGAATGGCAGCAACCTTTAACAAAAAGGTGCGTGTTCGTCACTTGACAGTAGGGGACCTGGTATTGAAGGAACAAAGAGCACCTGTCCATGACCCTAGGGGCAAGTTTCGTCTTAATTGGAGTGGACCGTTCATAGTAAAAGAAATCTTATCGGGGAAAGCTGTTCGACTGGTCAACATGGAAGGCGTCAAGTTACAATACTTGACCAACTTGGATCAAGTAAAGAGATATTATGTGTAGCCTCTACAATCTTCCAAAAAAAAAAAAAAAAGATGTAGAAGGCTTGTCTCTCACCTGCTGACATCAATAACGGACATCAATCAGTTGAGGAACTTACCGACATGGTTGACAAGATTCTTCAATGGGGCACAACGCCTTTCACCCAGGAATGGTTCATCTTATCATCATAATCAAAGAAAGAATTTTCTGTTTGTTGGCTAAACTCTTTCATCCGTCTATCTATCCAACGGATTTCCCAAGAGTTACACATCAAAGCCCATCTTTCACATCATTTGATATAAACTTTCACGAGTATATCAATCTGAAAATTTATAAATAAAAAAAATCTGACTGGAACTCTTATCTGTCGTTCATTACATCCGATGGCATCCCAAGATTCCAATAATCCCATCCTTTCTCAAGCCAATAAAATGGGATCTTCTCGGTAAGATAAGCCCATTCTACATGAACAACCCCAAACTCCTCCAGGCGACAAACCCACCTGGACAGTTTCTTGTCAGTCCCATTTGGACCTCCACTTTAGCTCATCATGTCTATAGATTTAAGTACTTAAAACTTAGACAGAGTCAATCATATGTATACATTTCATGTGTAATCTTCTAAGGGCATTTCAATATAACCAAACAACAACAATTGAAGATAATTCCAATGATTCATTTTTAACTTCTATTTGTATGTCGGGATTCCTACATGTCACACCCGGGAGGCTGACAATACATTGTTCCGTCAGACCGAATTACAGAGATTGACAGGGCATTGAAAAATTGGAGCTGGCGTATTGAGTTCAGAGAAGATAGCTCTTTCTTGCTGAAGCATCAACTGGAGGCACTTCCTCAATTAACAACCATAAAATTATGCTCAGACCTTTTGAAAGCAGTCGCTCAATGTTGGGATCCAACAGTTCATGTCTTCAGGATGGGAGAAGTCAAGTTATGCCCAACTGTAGAAGAATTCAGAGCTTGCCTCCTACTCACACCTAAGCGGAAGATCTTCAAGCCATGTCCAGGAAAAGATTACAGGCATGAGATACATGATTTTTTCAGCTGGGATAAGAAAGAAATGTGTCGTTTTGTACAAGATCAACGACTACAGATAAAGCGCATGATCAAGTCATATGCTCATACAAGTCCAATAAAGAAAGAAGCACAGGCTCAGAGAAGACATGTTTGCCTATATTGTAGCATAGCCGACTATTGCTACGAAGTTGCACAGATTCAGAATCTCCAGTCATAATAGATCTCATCAAGCACGTGAGACAAGGTTTTGACATCATCCCTATAGTGTTGGCCGAGACATTAAAGGGCCTTGACCTCATGACAACTCATCAAGATCAGTTTGAGTTGGACAATTTCAGCGGATCACCATATCTTCTTTAAATCTGGTTAACAGAGAGGTTAGGATTAGTTGAGGAATCTGAAGCAATGACCCTCAACCCTTTTCAATTGGCAAAAAGAGCAAATCCTATGGCTTATCAGATAGACACCAACTGGTTTAGCTGCCTCAAAGAAATAACCACAGCAAACATCAGATGGAAATGCACTTGGTGGAAGCAAGAGCGGGTTGTCACAAATACAGAGAATAATTTGCATGTCCGGTTCATGGGGTTGACTCATACTTCATTCTATTCCCCAACAAGGTTACCTCAGCAATTCAATATCCTAGCAAGCACCAACAGAGAAGTGACTGATTGTGAACTTCCCAGAAAGTTGACATCAGATCTGGTTGATACCATTGCTCGTGAATGGGGCAATCGAAATGTTCAAACACTCCCTAGAGTTGCACCAATCAAGAAACCAATAGCATTTTAGGTTTTTTTTGAATTCTAGTGTGTTTCATGAACTATGTCTCTTAGATTCAACAAAGAAACATTTGATTCAACATAATCATTCATATGCTCTATGAAATTTTCAATGCTCCGATAAATGCAGGTACTCAAACCAGAATCTCAATCAAGGAAAAGACATCAAGTCTTACATCTAGATAAATAGAAGCCGAGCCCAAGCTCGTGTGGCCAGCCTTGAATCCGCAGCCTAGCTCTATACAAGAAGAGGTTCCAAGCCTACAAATGAGCCTTGTATTCACAGCCTAGCTTCATACAAGAAGAGGTTTATCAGCCTACAAATGGATCAAGCCGGGTTCAAGCCCACACATACCTTGCATCATGAGTTCCACCTTTGCAAGAAGAGGTTCCCAGCCTACAAATGAGCCTTGTATTCATAGCCTAGCTTCATATAAGAAGAGGTTTATCAGCCTACAAATGGATCAAGCCGGATTCAAGCCCGCACATACCTTGCATCATGAGTTCCACCTCAGCAAGAAGAGGTTCCCAGCCTACAAATGTGCCTTGTATTTACAGCCTAGCTTCATACAAGAAGAACAATCATCAATTTTCCCAGAAAAGCAAAACTTCTTGCCAATCGAACTACGTTCTGGGCTTGATTTCTAGGACACCCTTAGAATACGTAGGCAGTTTAGGACAAATATCCCTAAGTGCAGCCCAATAAGCAATCTCACTCATATCCCAAAAATGTAGGTCTTTTATCTTTAGCCTTCAATTGGTAACAATCTCGGTTAAAGAGGGGCATCTATAAGCACCCCATTTTTGCCAACTTCAGCATAAGTAAACCAATATGGCAGGTTTTCAGCCTTTAACCCAAGGGTTTGTGATTCTCTAATGAACCCCACAGAGGGGTCATGGGCTATTACCTACTTGGATGAATAGGTCGTGAAATTATCTTCGAAATGAGACCGGAATCATCAAATTCTGACGTAAAACAAGGAAGATATCTCAGTTTGAAAGTGCAAGGGCATTTACATAATTATCGTACGATGCATGCATTTTCATTCAAACTTCGAGACATCATATCTTGGTCATCTGATATCAGAATCAGATGATTCAAAGGCCAATATTCCTTATTTTCAGTCCTCTTCAAAATGGATGTGAAAAATCCCGAGTAGAAGTCTCCGAAGGGTCACATGCAAAATTACACATGGAAATGGTCATTTAATCTTCGAAAATTCATATTTTGGTCACCCCACATCCAAATCAGGTAATTTTAGTTTCATTATGTTCCATTTTTAGTACTCTACAAAGTGGACGTAAAGGATTTCCGGTAGAAGTCTCCGAAGGATCCCATGCAAAAATGGTCAACCAAATCATCGATAATTGGCCTGCTTAAATTTCAGATTCATAAGTTGACCATTTTATTTCCAAACGTGATGATTCAAATTCTAATATTCCTCATTTTTAGTGTTCTACAAAGTGAACATAGAAAATTTTGAATAAAGGCTATCGAAAAATTCCATGCAGAATGACAGCGAAAATGACCCATGAAATGATAAAGAGAGAAAACCCGATCAATCCAGTCAGCTCAGCTCAACCCAAGCCAGTCTTAGCCCAACCCAGTTAATTCAAGTCATTCTCGGTCCAATCCAGCTCAGTTTAAGTCAATCCAGCCCAGTCAACTTAAGTCAGACCAGTCTAGACTAAATCGGTTCGTCCATATGCATAGTGCCATATATATATGTAATATATTATATACTATATATTAATATGTATGTTATTACATATTATTATGTATATTTTATGATATATTATTGAATAAATGTACATTATATTTGTCAAGAGAGACCGACCAAGATTAGGAAAGAAAGAGAGGATTCTAATGAAAAGAAAAAAAAGATGTAGAATGCAACTCGGGAAATAAATTTTGGAAGGAAATAGAATAGGAACGAATTGGAAAATTGGGATATGAAAGAGAGATTGAGAGGCAATCCGAAAAGAAACAAAAGAAAAAAAATTAATTAAAAAGGAAGGGAATCCGAAAAGATAATGAAAAAGAGTGAGTGGGGGAAGAAATTGAGGAGGAGAAGAGAGAGGATTATGGAGAGGTGTCGAAAAAGTGAGTGGGGGAAGAAATCAAGACCGATCAAGATTAGGAAAGAAAGAGAGGATTCTAATGAAAAGAAAAAAAAGATATAGAAAGCAACTCGGGAAATAAATTTTGGAAGGAAATAGAATAGGAAAGAATTGGAAAATTGGGATAGGAAAGAGAGATTGAGAATAAGAAAAAGAAAGGAAGGATGAGAGATTGAGAGGCAATCCAGAAAAAAAAAATTAATTAATTAAAAAGGAAGGGAATCTGAAAAGAGAATGAAAAAGAGAGAGTGAGGGAAGAAATTGAGGAGGAGAAGAGAGTGGATTATGTAGAGGTGACGAAAAAGAGAGTGGGGGAAGAAATCAAGACCGACCAAGATTAGGAAAGAAAGAGAGGATTCTAATGAAAAGGAAAAAAAGATACAGAAAGCAACTCGGGAAACAAATTTTGGGAGGAAATAGAATAGGAAAGAATTAAAAAACTGGGATAGGAAAGAGAGATTGAGAATAAGAAAAAGAAAGGAAGTGTAAGACCCGTGTCAATCTAACCCGATCTTACCACCTTGAACCAGGTTTACCTATCTTGGTCGAGCCAAATGGACCAAGGGCGTGAAGGAGATCAAGATCCCAGGTATCAAATCGACCCAAAAGCACATAATTTAAGGAGAGGGTCACATACCCAGCCAAGTAGGGTCGGACCCCCCAAAATATAAAGTCAGACCCTCAGTTTTGAAGGGAGGGTCGGACTCATTAGAAACCTAGGGTCGACGGGATCATCGACCCTCAGTCGCCTCCGAAACTGAAATTAGGAAATTTCCTAATTTTTTATTTGGATTCTTTCCTAATCTTAAAGGGAATTATTTTAGGATGTTCCTACTCTACTTAAAGGACGTCCCTAAGACTCTTTCACTCCTTTCACAACCCTAATTGAATTGAGAGAAAGAGAAGAGAAGGAAAAGAGGAAGAAGAGAAGCAAGGAAGAGAATTTAGCCAAAAGAGAAGAGTTGCAGAGAAGGAGTATTCTTCTCAGGTATGAATACTAATTCCATGAGTTTCTACAGACCTTAGGTTAGATATTGATGAGAGTGTGATCTCGGAGAAACCCAAACCATCAACCCATGGTTAGGTTTTCATGGGAAACCATAGAAGAATGTATGGAAGCTATTTTCGGTGGATGATTCATGGTTTCAGACCATGGAATGAATGTAGAATGGAATGTAGGAGCAAGCCATAGGATCCTAAGCACGAAGAATGGACTAAAAGAGGGAAATCGACCAAATTACACCGAGGGTCGCACCGAGGGTCGATGACCATCCGACCCTAGGTGATCCTAACTATCGACCCTCAGTGTTCGGGAAGTTCAGAGTTTGGGGAGGGTCGCACCCAGGGTCGATCATGACTCCGACCCTACCTCCGACCCTCAATTAACAGAATGGTTTTTAAATTCAGAATTTATTCTAATTAAATTCTATCGACTTTGTTAGGTCTTCTAGCAATACAATAACAACATAAAGGTGATTATTAATCTTGGAAAAGTATCTATTAGCAAGCTAAGGTAAGGAAACAGAACTCTAAACTAATTGGTTAATAATAAACTATTTTCTATTTTTTTGAGTCCAATGCCATGTTTGATTCTATGTGAATATGTTTGTAATGTGCATACAACATGTCATCCAATATTTCTATTATTTGTTCATGCATATTTACTTTATTGTTTATAACCTGATGATGATGATGATAGGAATAGGCATATGATTATATGTGTGTGGTTGGTATACTTGATGCGAGCAAGTATCAGGGGAGGTGTGATGAGAACGTCAATAAACGTTAACCTTTGGCGGCTCTCAGCACTTTAGCTCTATCTCTAACTCAAGTCTTGTACATTAGCATCGTCGTATCGCCATTACTTTAGCGTAACTATTATGTCGTAGAGTATCGGGGGAGGTGGTCTCGGTCCTTGTAGTCTCTGACTCTATCGGGGGGCCTTAGCTCTATCTCTATGGACATTCTGAGGGATGCTGGGGTGAGGCCTTGGATACACTGTTTGGCATTAGGATTGGTTAGTTGCGACCCAGTTTGCAAGCCCTCGCTAACAGGGGCTTACGTGTTGGTATGACACTATATAGCAATAAATGTTAACCTTTGTTATATAATGTTCATGATTAGGGTGGATGGGGACGACGATAAATGTTAACCTTCGGGTGGACTTCCATACCCTGTGTATAGAGGCGGGGTCAATAAACGTTAACCTTTGACCACCCAACCTTTCTATTGCGCATTGCAAACTATAAACCAGACCAAAGATATGAATTGATTGCATGCATATGTACTGTTGCATTGTTTTGTCTACTCACTGAGCCGTGATGTGTGCTCACCCCCTCGATGTCGAATATTTTTAGTTGATGATGCAGGTTATACTGTTGAAGATTATATGAATGCTCCAGCATACGGGAACGTAGCGGCGATGGAAGCTGAAGCTGAAGTAGATACATGACTCCTCTTGCGAGTGCAACTCATGTGTATTCGATTAGATATTTTCTTAGGTTTCTTTATTTGGATTTAATGAAGACATGTATTTGATATTTATTTATGTCCCAGTTGATGCAGAATAATTTGCTATTTAAATATTAATATCACAGTAGATTCTCAGTTCATTTTATTATAAGATTTCCGCTATTGTGTATTTACTCTGATTATGATTATGGATGTATGGGAGTTTAGATAACTCGGATATAGCCTCATCGAGATCCTGGTTGAACCGTTGGTTTGCTAGCGGTTCATCACACCATTCTGAATAGTACGGAATTGGGGTGGGACAACTTGGTATCAGAGCATCTCAGGCCTTGTCCGCTGAACTAATATACATTCGAGACAATTGTGAACTGAGATAGGATAAAAGTAAAACCGTAATATTAACACACTATAAGCACCAGTGATGGTTGAGACCAAATTTAAAAAGAGAATAATGCATCTATTAAAGGGGAAACAAGTTACATACAATGAGAGAGAGAAACAAAACGTATATACATAACTAAAGCAGAGTACAGTCCACAACCCAGACAGTTACTCTATAGTACAAGGAAAATAAAGTACAATCAAGAAGTTGGAGGTGAAGGAGGAGGCGGGGCCTCACGATCTCTGTCATAGTCCTCAGCATAGACTCTAGTCAACCAGGCTATCTGAGTCTGGGTCGTCTGTAGACTAGCTGTGAGATCGGCTACCCTCCGATCAGTCGCACGCTGAACCTCTATGAGCTCTCCCATCCGTGTGCCTGATATGTGTTGGGAGGCTAACAGCTCATCCACTCTCACACGCTGGGCGGCTAATAGCTCATCCACTCTCACACGCTGAGCGTCTAGCAACTCCTCCATCCTCAGATCAGATCTGCGCTGAGCCTCCCTGATCTCCTGCAACATCTCTATCAGGTCAGGAGGTGGGCGTGAAGGACCAGCCGCATGAGAAGGACCAGTCTCAGGTACAGGATCCGTCGCAGAAGAAGTACCAACTCCAGCCGCATGCGTAGGTGAAGGCGGTGGTATCGAGTCGACATCCATATATATACGATGGTCATCATCGACAGGATCCACATGAGCTCTAGCAGCGGCAGCAGCGGCCTCAACGTCAGCCATCTCAATGCGAGTGTGAGGGCGTACCATCTCGTTCCTCTCCTCATCACTGACTTGGGCATCCCGCATGCCCATCTTGTAGATAGCCTCCCAATCTAGAGGCGATGAGAAGGTCTTCTCCTGAATCTTCTCATCCACCAAGTCAACCCCCAGGCGGGTCAAAAGAATAGTAATCATGCGTCCATAGGGTAGATTACCCCTATGACCGGACAATGTAGCACTAATCATGGTCCGCATGATGATGTAGGGAAGGTAGCCTGGCTGTCTGGTGCAGATACTATATATCAAAAACTGGGTCAGCTGAGAAACCCTCTCATAGTGCCCACTCTGCGGAATCAGATTATGCTGGATAATCTTGCAGAAGACCCGTGGAGCTGGACGCATGTAACAGGCTCTCATCTACCAGCGATCAGGTCGTAGCAGCTGATTGTCGATCTCTGCCCTCATCTCCATGGAAACAAACTGGGGCTCTCCAGGCACACAGTACACCATGGGGCCATCATAAGGAATGCCCAGCAGATTGTCCAGTTGCCGATAGTCAAATGAAATGTGCACCCCTTTAACATAGCTGGTGATGCGCAACTCTTGACCATGCTCAACGTCATTGTAATTCCCCACCACCTGGAGATTACAATAGAACTGACGCACCAAATCCGGACATGTGCACACGTCGTAAGTGATGACAGGGAGCCACCCCATATCACCAAATGCTCTCTCTACGTTGAACAAGGCTAGCTCAGCCAAGTTCACCATACGACCACCCTCCACTTTCTTACGAGCATAGTCGGCATACTGTGCCTCGGCTTCATTGGAGCGGAAGCAAAGCGGATCACGAACTCTGGGTATCTTGGTACGAGCCATGGTATCTGCAGATAAGAAAGAAAAAGGGAGACAAGGAGTTAATAGGATAAAAATCCAAAATTTAACATTTTAACGATGTAAATTGGCCAAAAGCCTCACTTTTCACCCATACACGTGGGCAGGAGGACTTACGAAGGTTTCAACATAGCCTACGACACTCACACAGTAGGAAATTGGAACTAACGAAGACCAATTTGAAGAAAATTTCAAGAAATCAAAATTTTTTGATAAATTAGGGCAAACGAGCAAAAATCCATGTTTTTCGATAACCAACCGATGAAACTCTAAAATTTTTGAGGGCTTTCGTTCCTTGAGACACCGATAACAAAAGCCCCCAATAAAAATTGAATTTTTACGGTTGGAAAAAGTTTAATTTGAAGAATACCAGTTAAATGAGTAAAAACCTAGAAAAGAAAACCTAGAAACAGGTAAAAATGGGAGAACATACCTATATGGATGATGTGGACGTCGAAACCTGGACTCAAACGGACCAAAAACAGTGGAGTGGCACTGTAGCAACTCAGAGGGGAGAGACGAGTCGAAACGGGAGGGAAATAATAAGAAATGACCCAAAATCGGATCTTAAAAATCTGATTTTTGGTCTGAGGGTCGGACAATTCGACCAGAACCATCGACCCTCGGATCGACCCTCCCATCGACCCTCGGCTCTCGGGAATCTGACAGAAAACTAAGGGTCGGAACTGAGGGTCGGACACCCATCGACCCTCACATCGACCCTCAGCTCTCGGAAAGAACAAGTTATTCCCAGGGTCGGATACTAAGGGTCGGACATACCATCGACCCTCACCATCGACCCTGCATAGAAAAGACAGTATTTTTTTTATAAAATGAATTGAAATTTGAAAGTTTACATCGGTTAACATGCCTACATGGAATATCAATGATTTTTCACTTATTTTGGATGATTTTCAGGCACCACCCATCTTAGAAGAAAAATATGTCTGGAAGAAGAGTAACCAGACAGAGCCGAAATACAGTTCCACCACCACCACCTGTGGAGGAAACTAGCCAGGAGAATGTACATGTCTCAGGAAATCCAGATCAGAAAAATCCTATAAATTTGCCACCTCCACCACCGGAACTAGCAACCGTAGTTATGAACCTAGCTCAGCAGCTGCAACAGATGCAACACGCACAGGCTCAAATACAGGTTGCAATGGGAATCATGTTTCAGGCTGCTCATGCTACACCCATGCAGACGGGACAAGCCAGTGCAGCACCGGTGGGTAACCACCCAGCACCTCAGACACCTCAACAACCTGATACACAAATTCCAGTGCCTGGTCCGAAAGCAGCTCAGGTTAATTATCAGTATCCACCCCCTATGTTTGGGGCATACCCCCAAAATCAGATGGATCACTCTCGACTGGTTGAGAGGTTTTTGAAGATGAAGCCCAGGGAATTTAACGACAAACCGTCTGATCCATTATGGCCAGCACACTGGATAGACGAGATGGAGAGAAATTTCCTCATGATGACTATTACAGAGGAAGAAAAAGTATTATGTGCCACCTTCATGCTAAAGGGTGACGCACATCATTGGTGGAAATCAGCCAGGGCTTACTTATTGACCAAGCACGCCCAACTGACTTGGGCTGTTTATAAAGAAGCTTTCTTTGAGAAATATTTTCCACGAAGCTTCAGAGATTCTATGGAGAAGGAGTTCCTGAGTCTATATCAGGGACAGATGTCAGTGGATGCATATCAACAGCGTTATGAAGAGCTATTTTTCTTCGCACCACTTAGTATGCAGGAAGAAGACACCAAAACCCGTAGGTTCGTCACGGGACTGAGAGGAAGCATCAGAGAGCACGTTCTGGGCTTAGAAAAGAAGATTTATAATGAAGCTGTCCAAATAGCTCGGGTTATTGAATCAAGCCAGAAGGAGAGTTATTTCACACAGAATCGGGGTATCAAAAGGCCAACTGGAAATTCTTACAACGGAGGTAATAACAAGACATATAAGCCTTTCCGCCCTCAGAATTTTACTGCTACAACCAAGACTACTCCAGTAGCTCAACTTCAGCCAAAGCCAAATTCTGAAAGCCTGAAGTATTATAACTGCAACCAACCAGGACATATGGCAAGGGAGTGCCCTAAGCCCAAGAAGCAGTTCCATCAGGGACTAGTATATGCTGTTACATCCGAGGATGCTGCCGCATCACCCGATGTGGTCACAGGTATGACTAAAACTTTTTAAAGTTGTAATTACATTGTATGAGCATGTAGACTAAGTAAAATAAATCACAGGTATCGTACCTATAAATGGTGTACCCGCCAGAGTACTCTTTGATTCAGGAGCTACTCATTCCTTTATATCTGTGTCATTCGGAAAGAAGATAAACTTACCCATCAAAATATTAGACTATAAATTACTTGTACGGTCACCGATGGGGTTAGAAGTGGAATTAGAGAAAGGTTATGGACCATGTCCAGTTCTCATTGGCGAGAAAACCTTAGATGCAATCTTGATACAACTTGAGATGGCAGACTTTGACGTCATCTTGGGAATGGACTGGTTAGCTCGGCATTCTGCAAACCTATTATGCACTGAAAAGAGGCTAACATTTAAAGACAAAGAAGGAGAAAAATTTAGTTTTTTGGGAACCAAACTTCCCCGTAGAAGCAAGCTCATACTCTCAGCACTAAAGGCTAAGAAGTGCCTTGAGAAGGGGGCAGTCGGGTATCTAGTATCAGTAGTCGACCCAACCAAGGAAGCACCACAAATGGAAGATATTGAAGTCGTGCGGGACTATCCAGACGTATTTTTAGAGGAACTACCAGGATTACCACCCGACCGAGCCACAGAGTTTGTGATAGACCTTGTACCTGGAGCCGCACCCGTATCAAAAGCTCCTTATAGGATGGCTCCTACTGAACTGAAGGAACTGAAAGTGCAACTACAGGAACTGCTGGACAAGGATTATATTCGACCCAGTATATCACCATGGGGAGCGCCGGTGTTATTTGTGAAGAAGAAGGATGGTAGCGTTCGATTATGCATCGACTATTGGGAGCTAAATAAACTGACAATCAAGAATCGATATCCACTACCTCGGATCGATGACTTGTTCGATCAGTTGCAAGGAGCAAAGGTATTTTCTAAGATCGATCATCGATCGGGCTATCATTTCCTAAGATTAAAGAGGGTGTTCCTAAGACCCCCGGGACCGATATGGACATTATGAGTTCTTGGTCATGTCTTTTGGATTAACAAACGCACCAGCAACTTTTATGGAACTAATGAACCGGGTCTTTCATGATATGTTGGATACGTCGGTTATAGTATTTATTGATGATATATTGGTATACTCCAAGGACGAAGAAACTCATATCAAGAACCTAAACGCCGCCCTACAACGTTTAAGGAAAGAGAAGCTATATGCCAAATTTTCAAAGTGTGAGTTTTGGCTAATTGAAGTCGCCTTCTTAGGCCATGTAGTATCCGCTGAAGGAATCAAAGTGGACCCCAGCAAGATCGAGGCTATTGTAAAGTGGGAAGCACCAAAGAGCGTTTCAGAAATTAGAAGTTTTTTGGGTCTATCTAGTTATTATCGGAGATTCGTAGAAGACTATTCCCGGATTGCCGTACCTCTCACCAGTTTGACTAAGAAAGGTGAAAAGTTCGTGTGGACCGATAAATGTGAGAAGAGTTTCCAAACATTGAAGATCAGATTGATATCCGCTCTGATTTTAACTATTCCCGTTCCAGGACAGACATTTACTTTATACACTGATGCGTCAGGATTGGGATTAGGATGTGTGCTTATGCAAGGAGAGCAAGTAATTGCTTATGCCTTGAGACAATTGAAGATACATGAGAAAAATTGCCCCACCCATGATTTGGAGTTAGCGGCAGTAGTACATGCTGTCAAGATATGGAGACATTGCCTATACGGAGAGAAATTTCAGATTAAGTCGGACCATAAAAGTCTTACTTATTTATTTAATCAGAAGGAGTTGAATATGAGACAAAGAAGATGGCTGGAACTATTGAAAGACTATGATTGTGATATCCAGTATCATCCGGGAAAAGTGAACGTAGTAGCGGATGCGTTAAGCAGAAAAGCAATGATAAAATCGCAAGGAGAGGTTAGCACAACTGCAGCAATGTGTACTACCGGAATGGTATTCAATCATGGAAACGAGTAGTATGTGATAGAAACAATAGATGGATCAACCAACCAAGGATTTGTTCATCGGTTTTCGAACATGTTCGCTGCATTGAAGATTATACCGGATATAATGGATGAAGTGAAGACAGCTATCAAATCAGATCCTTATATGAGAACAGTACAAGAAGATATCGAAAAAGGTAGGACTAACCCTGAGTTCACCTTGGACGAAGAGAAAGTACTGAAATATAAAGGAAGAATATGTGTACCCGAGACAGAAAGTGTAGACATTCGACACCGACTGATGAAAGAAGCCCACACCACCATCTATTCGATACATCCTGGAAGTACAAAAATGTATCATGATCTAAAGAAACTATATTGGTGGTGAGGGATGAAAGCAGATGTAGCCAAGTTCATGTCTCAATGCCTAAATTGTCAGAAAGTAAAGGCTGAACGACAAAGACCCGTAGGACTATTACAGCCATTATCGGAACCAGCATGGAAATGGGACTACATCACTATGGACTTCGTCACGGGACTACCACTGACTCCTCGAGTAGTTGACGCAGTTTGGGTGATTGTGGACCGTCTGACTAAAACAGCTCGCTTCATACCTATACGACCTCAGTATACACTGGAAAGGTTAGCAAAGTTGTACGTGGATAATATTGTTCGATTACATGGTGTTCCAGAAATCATTGTATCCGATAGAGATCCACAATTTACTTCCAAGTTTTGGGAGGGATTGCAAAAGGGTATGGGTACAACGTTGAAGTTCAATACTGCATTCCACCCACAGACAGATGGACAGTCAGAGCGTACAATCCAGATTCTAGAAGATATGATACGAGCATGTGTAATTGATTTCAAAGGATCATGGGATGAAAAGTTACCATTGATCGAGTTCGCTTATAACAATAGCTATCAGGCTACTATACAGATGTCACCTTATGAAGCACTGTATGGCAGGAAGTGTCAAACTCCTTTGTTTTGGAATGAAGTTGGAGAACGTAGTATTGTTGGGCCAGAATTTATTGAAGAGACTTGTCGAGTGGTCGACATTATCAAGGTAAGAGTGAGAACAGCTCAGAATCGTCAGAAGCAATATGCAGATATTCGACGCAGAGATCTGGAGTTCGCTGTAGGTGATAAAGTATTTTTGAAGGTATCGCCTATGCGAGGATTGAAAAGGTTCGGACAGAAAGGGAAACTAAGTCCAAGATATGTCGGGCCGTATGAAATTCTAGCTAAGCATGGTAAAGTGGCTTATCAGTTAGCACTACCACCATCTATGTCAAGTGTGCATGACGTATTTCACATTTCCTTATTGAAGAAGTATGTCAAGGATCCAACGCACGTGTTGACAGTAGATTTACCGGATTTGACTGATGATTTGACATTCGAAGTAACACCAACAGAAATCACCAGCCGAAAGGTTCAACGTCTACGCAATCGAGATATCTATTATGTTAAGGTCACATGGAAAAGTAGTGACATGGAAGAAATTACATGGGAAGAAGAAAATGCTATGTGAAAGCAATACCCTCACTTATTTGATTCAGAAGGTACGTACAATTTCGAGGATGAAATTTTTATAAGTAGGGGGGAGTTGTAAGACCCGTGTCAATCTAATCCGGTCTTACCACCATAAACCAGGTTTACCTATCATGGTCGAGCCAAATGGACCAAGGGCGTGAAGGAGATCGAGATCCCAGGTATCAAATCGAACCAAAAATACTTAATTTAAGGAGAGGGTCGCATACCCAGCCAAGTAGGGTCGGACCCCCCAAAACATAAAGTCAGAACCTCAGTTTTGAAGGGAGGGTCGGACTCATTAGAAACCTAGGGTCGACGGGATCATCGACCCTCCCATCGACCCTCAATCGCCTCCGAAACTGAAATTAGGAAATTTCTTAATTTTTGATTTGGATTCTTTCCTAATCTTAAAGGGACTTATTTTAGGATGTTCCTACTCTACTTAAAGGACGTCCCTAAGCCTCTTTCACTCCTTTCACAACCCTAATTGAATTGAGAGAAAGAGAAGAGAAGGAAAAGAGGAAGAAGATAAGCAAGGAAGAGAATTTAGCCAAAAGAGAAGAGTTGCAGAGAAGGAGTATCCTTCTCAGGTATGGATACTAATTCCATGAGTTTCTACAGACCTTAGGTTAGATATTGATGAGTGTGTGATCTCGGAGAAACCCAAACCATCAACCCATGGTTAGGTTTTCATGGGAAACCATAGAAGAATGTAAGAAACCTATTTTAGGTGGATGATTCATGGTTTCAGACCATGGAATGAATGTAGAATGGAATGTAGGAGCAAGCCATAGGATCCCAAGCATGAAGAATAGACTAAAAGAGGGAAATCGACCAAAGTACACCGAGGGTCGCACCGAGGGTCGATGACCATCCGACCCTAGGTGATCCTAACTATCGACCCTCAGTGTTCGGGAAGTTCAGAGTTTGGGGAGGGTCGCACCCAGGGTCGATCATGACTCCGACCCTACCTCCGACCCTCAATTAACAGAATAGTTTTTAAATTCAGAATTTATTCTAATTAAATTCTATCGACTTTGTTAGGTCTTTTAGCAATACAATAACAATATAAATGTGATTATAAAGTTTGAAAAAGAATCTATTAGCAAGTTAAGGTGAGGAAACATAACTCTAAACTAATTGGTTAATAATAAACTATTTTTTATTTTTTTGAGTCCAATGCCATGCTTGATTCTATGCGAATATGTTTGTAATGTGCATACAACATGTCATCCAATATTTCTATTATTTGTTCATGCATATTTACTTTATTATTTATAACGTGATGATGATGATGATAGGAATAGGCATGTAATTGTATGTGTGTGGTTGGTGTACTTGATGCGAGCGAGCATCAGGGGAGGTGTGATGAGAACGTCAATAAACGTTAACCTTTGGCGGGTCTCAGCACTTTAGCTCTTTCTCTAACTCAAGTCTTGTGCATTAGCATCATCGTATCACCATTACTTTAGCAGAACTATTATGTCATAGAGTATCAGGGGAGGTGGTCTCAGTCCTTGTAGTCTCTGACTCTACCGGGGGGCCTTAGCTCTATCTCTATGGACATTCTAAGGGATGCTAGGGTGAGGCCTTGGATACACTATTTGGCATTAGGATTGGTTAGTTGTGAGCCCAGTTTGCAAGCCCTCGCTAACAGGGGCTTACGTGTTGGTATGGCACTATATAGCAATAAACGTTAACCTTTGTTATATAATGTTCATGATTAGGGTGGAAGGGAACGACGATAAACCTTAACCTTCGGGTGGACTTCCACACCCTGTGCATAGAGGCGGGGTCAATAAATGTTAACCTTTGACCACCCAACCTTTCTATTGTGCATTGCAAACTATAAACCAGACCAAAGATATGAATTGATTGCATGCATATGTACTGTTGCATTGTTTTGTCTACTCACTGAGCCGTGATGTGTGCTCACCCCCTCGACTTTGAATATTTTTAGTTGATGATGCAGGTTATACTATTGAAGATTATATGAATGCTCCAGCATACGAGAACGTAGCGTCGATGGAAGCTGAAGCTGAAGTAGATACACATGACTCCTCTTGCGAGTGCAACTCATGTGTATTCGATTAGATATTTTCTTAGGTTTCTTTATTTGGATTTAATGAAGACATGTATTTGATATTTATTTATGTCTCAGTTGATACAGAATAATTTGCTATTAAAATATTAATATCACAGTAGATTCTCAGTTCATTTTATTATAAGATTTCCGCTATTGTGTATTTACTCTGATTATGATTATGGATGTATGGGAGTTTAGATAACACGGATATAGCCTACTCGAGATCCTGGTTGAACCGTTGGTTTGCTAGCGGTTCATCACACCATTATGAATAGTGCAGAATTGGGGTGTGACAGGAAGGATGAGAGATTGAGAGGCAATCCGAAAAGAAAGAAAAGAAGAAAAAAATTAAAAAAAGAAGGGAGGAGTCGGTGGAGAAGGAGAGACGGTTATGGAAAAAAAATATAATAAAAAAAGGTGGAATGAAATCGGAGAGGGGAGGAAGACAAGGGGGAGAGATAAAAAAATAATAAAAAGAGAGAGTGGAAGGAAGAAGAATAAAGAAAGAGAAAAATTCAGAAAAGGAGGAGAAGGAGAGAGGGATCGTGGAGATTGGAGAGAAAAAAAAAAGAGAAACGAGAGAAAGAGAAGATCGAGAAGAGGAAAGAAGCTGAAAGAGAAAAAAATAATAAAATAAAGATCGAGAAAAGCTGAAGAAGAGGGAGAAGAAGAAGAAGGCAGAAGAAGTGGGAAAAGAACCTACCTACGTACTCCAGGTAAGCTGTCTTCCCCATTCTTATTTTCTTTCATTTTCTTTATATGTTGTAACCATTTCCACCAACCATGGTTGAAATCTGATCTGCCACCCTCTAATCAGCATCCCTTATCTACTAATGATTGAACCCATGATTGTGATAGGTTTAAATTTGAATTTTATCATAATGAATCAAGTTGTTTGGATACATAATGAATTGGAGTCATTGATAAATTGTTTTGATCTTAAATTTAAATATGGCCAATGATCATGAATCTTTATGTGATGAAAATGAAACATTGATCATGGATCTTTATGTGATGAAAATTAAACCTTGATCATGGAATTTTATGAGATGATTTGGAATTTTAAGTGATTGATCCAACCATGCTGGAATTTAATATGTTTGATCGTATCATGTTTGGATTTGATGAAAATTGATCCCCATCGGATTCTTGAATTTATAAGATTGATCCCATCACATGCTGGGAATCATTTACGGAATTGATCCGACCATGTTGGAATTTTATGTGAATGAAATATGGCCATTGATCTTAGAATTTTAATGAATTGAATATGGACCATTGATTTAGAATTTTAATGAGTTGAATATGGACCATTGATATGAAATTCTCATGTGATTAAATTATGGCCTTTGATCTTGAGCCATTGATTGATAAATCTGATCCTTTTGATGATAATATTTTATTTGGATCATATGATGATCAAATACGGACCATTGGATATTGGTTCTAATTCTGAAGCATTGGATGACATAAAGATGTGATTTTAAACAATCTGAACCATTAGATCTTGATCATGAATGTTTTAAGGAAATATGAACCATTAGATCTGGATCATGAGTGTCTTAAAGCAATCTAAACGGTTAGATTACCATCAATAGTGATTTATACCGTTGAATTTTTCATCATGAGTGTTTGGATGCTCATTGCCATTTTTTAGATGCTCACTGCCATGTTTAGATGCTCACTGTCATGTTTGGATGCTCATTGCCATGTTTAAATGCTCACTGCCATATTTGGTCTTGCCATGCTTAAAAGATAGCATACTAGATCATGCCATATAGGCTCTTGCCTTATTTACAATGCATGCCTTATTTAAGAGATTTTTAACAATCTTACTATATGTGAATTTCTTGCCTTAAATGTGTTATATGCCATATTTAGATGAATAATTTATTTTTGACAATAACTTACTTTCTGCTGCACCCTAGTCGAACTGCCATATTTGTATACATAACAAACATATTAGGTGTGGGGACGTGCATTTAGGCACCTACATTCTTGGGAAGGGCATAATGGGAATAATAAAAGTCTTAACAAAGAAAGAGAATGTTTTTCCAAACCTTCCAAAATTAGAATTCAGGATAAAAAGGGTAGCTCAGGATGATTTTGCCCTTCGGTAAACCCTAAACCTAAAACAGGTTCTAAACCCAAAACCTTGAACAGTTTCTCACATTCTAACCTAGAACAAGTTATCCATCATTCCCGAACTATGTGGATTCTGATTCTTAAGGCAAACCCTAGGATACGTAGGCCATTTGGGAGAAACCCAAATTTGGATCCACACCTTAGTCCACTTGGACTATCTATAGATCCACTAGGATACCCAACCATTTCAACCCAATTCTCAAACTACGTGGATTCTGATTCCTAGGGCAAACCCTAGGATACGTAGGCCATTTGGGAGAAACCCAAATTCGGATCCAAACCTTAGTCCACTCGGACTATCCATAGATCCAATAGGATATCCGTCCTCATTTTGACCCAAATAGGGTTATCTATATTCCAACCCAGATAGGGGTATCCACATTTCAACCCAGATAGGGTTAATCTATATTCCAACCCATAAAGGGTTGTCCATATTTTGACCCAGAAAGGATTATCCATTCTTAGATCCACTAGGACTATCTATCAGTCCATATAGACTATCCAGATCCTAACCCATAGGATTTCTCAGCCTTTCAAGCATAAACTTCAACTTGAACAAATAATTTAATCATGCACAAGCATAAATTACAATCATAAACTTTAATCACACCTGAACTACGATGGTGAACCTGATTTTCAGAATAATTCCGTAATATGTAGGCAATCTGATGGATACATATTCAGTTCAATGATATCAAACCACTTGGTTTGATTCGGTTTAACAAATAAAGTCTAGCATAGGAAAGGTATAGGTGACCGATTTCGATCGGACGGTTTGGGTGCCTAACCCCTTCCCATAATCGTAACCTGATTACCCAATCTCTGATGGACCAGAAAATCCAATCTAAGGGTCATGAGTCAATCAAAGTCTTATCTTGGGGTGAGATTTCACATTTCTAAGGTCCTAGACCTTAATCTAGGTGGCGACTTTCAAAAGATTTCCATCTTTGTCCTCACACTAGTCGCCAGGTGACCCAGGCTCAGGTAGCCTGGCTGACCAGAGTGTATGCGAAGGACTATGACTGAGATCGTGAGGCACCTCCTCCTCCAGCACCTCCAGCTCCATGATGTATATTTTTTTTTGTCCTTCTTTGTACTACAGAGTAACTATCCAGATTGTGAACCGTACTCTGATTTGGATATGTATATATACGTTGCTTTTAGTCGAGTGTATATCAAACTTGTTTCTCCTTTTATATATGCATTATTCTCTTTTTTAATTTTGTCTCAAACAACACAGGTGCTTATGGTGTGTTATTATTACAGCTTTTAAATTTTTATCCTAACTCAGTTCATGAAGTTTTATGGAAGTATATCGGTTTAATAGATAGGGCCTGAGAGCTCTGATACCAAGTTGTCACACCCCAATTTCACACTATTCAGAATGGTGTGATGAACCACTAATAAATCAATGGTTCAACCAGGATTTCGAATAGGCTATGTCCGTTTGCTTAAACCATACACATCCACTTCCAAAAATCAGAATAAATAGACGATAGCGGAAGTCTTTAATATTAAATGAACTGAGTTTTTAGCTTTGATAAAATAAATAAAGTATCCAATTATCTCCCAAAAGGACTAAGACAAATTAAAATAATTAAATCAATTACATTATCTGTATAACTTAAACCAAATCTAATAAAAAAACACAGGAGTTGCACTCGCATGATGAATCATGCGACTCCATCATCAATTTTGCCTCTATTGCCGCCACATGCCCGTATGTTGGAGCATTCATATGATCTTCCACTGTCGTACCTGCATCATCAACTAAAAATATTCGAATTCGAAAAGGGTGAGCACATATCACGGCTCAATGAGCAAATAAAATAATGCAACAAACATATGCTTGCATTCCATTCATATCTTTGGTCTGGTTCATAAGTTTGCAATGTGCAATAGAAAGGATAGGTGGTCGCCGCACCTCTATAGACAAATGTGTGGAACCACCCAATGGATCAAACACCATTGCCACCCCCACAAGCACCCACCATGGAATAGAGATAGAGCAAAAGTGCTTAGGAACGCACCGCATCACACTTCCCCTGATGCTCTACCCATACCAACACGTAAGCCCTTGTTGGCGAGGGCTTGCAAACTGGGCTTGCAACTAACCAATCTTAATGTCAAACAGTGTACACAAGGCCTCACCCCAACATCCCTCAATACGTCCATAAAGATAGAGCTAAGGCCCCTCGACAGAGTCAGAGACTACACGGTCTGAGACCACCTCCCCTGATGCCCTACGACATAATAGTTCTGCTAAGATAATAGCGATACGACGATGTTAGTGGACAAAACTTGAGTAGAGATAGAGCTAGAGTCTGGTGATCAGGCTGAACCATAGTGTCACGTCCTCCCTCTGATGCTCTACTCGTGTCTAGTACACTAACCACACACATACATTCACATGCCTATTCCTAGCATCATCATCATCATCATGTTATAATAAATGAAATTAAATATGTATGAACAATAATAACAGAAATAGTGGATGACAAATGATATGCACATTACAATCATACAAGCATAGAATCATTCATAGTATTGGACTCAATAAACAAAAATAGTTTATTATTAGCCAATTAGTTTAGGTCTTATTCCCTTACCTTTGGTTGAGCGTAGATCCTCGTTCAAGCTTTATGAATCACTTTTAAAATCACTAGAAAGACCTAACAAGTCGATAGATTTTAATTAGAATTAATTCCAATAGATTTAGACTAACAGAAATCGTAGGGTCTCAGGTAGGGTAGCACCTAGGGTAGCAGTTTCTGTGACCCTAGGGTGTAGGGTGCAGGTGGGGTCGGATACCATTCGACCCTACGTGCGATCACACCCTCCCTGGGACTTCCTGAGGGCATGTGGTCGATCTTGTGGTCTTATAGGGTCGGACATCATTCGACCCTATGTGCGACTACACGTATTCTGAGTTGACCTTTTATTCTAAAGTCCATCCCTTCATGTTTGGATCCTTTGGCTTACTTTCATGGTCCATTCTATGATTGTTCTATGGCTCAAAACTACAAGTTATACACTATCCATAGTCCATAATGATTTCCTCCATAGAATCTCTTGGAACTTGTCCATGGATGGATGATTTGGGTTTCTCCTAATCCTATGTTCTTCATAACCATTCTAGACTCTCATATTCCGGTAAGGAATTAGGTTCATACCTTAATTCAGAGGTTTCTCTGAACTTTCTCCTCTTCCTTAGTCTTCTTCTTCAAGTTTCCTTCTCTTCTTCTCTTCCTTCTCTTTCTCTTTCTCTAACTCTCAATTAGGGTTCTAAAGGAGTGAAAGAGGCTAAGGGACATCCTATTTATAGAGGAAAACCCTCCATAATAAGTCCCGATGAATTTAGAAAAGATCCCCTTTTGAATTAGGAAAGTTTCCTAATTTTTGATTTCTGTCTGTCATCGTAGGGTTGGACGTAGGGTCGCAGAATCTGTCGACCCTACCCCTTCCTAGTCATGCGACCCTATGACTAGAAAGTCATGGGTTGGACTTCTGTTGAGGTGGGGTCGACCCTACCTGTTTAGGCATGCGACCCTACCCTCTCATTTGTTGTTTTTGGGTTAGACTTCATACCTGGTCTTATGATTTCTTTACGCACTTGGTCCACTTGGCTCGACCATGATAGGTAGACCTGGTACAAAGTTGTAAGACCGGTTAGTTCGATACGAGTCTTACATGGAGACTCAGAGAGAGATACATCATACGCTGATCCATTGTCCGCTGAGCATTAAGAAGAGGTCGCAACCTGACCCCACCACTATTTGGGTTGAGAACGGGTAATGAGAATCCATCTGAGCAAGAGCCAAATAATGATAATAAGACTGGAGCAAATCAAAGGGGATGAACAACCAGGCCACTCTAGCCAATCTACCTGGACCACCAAATGCTTTGGCCACGATTGTAACAAATTTGGTCAGACAAAATGCAAAAGCAACAACAGATGATACCGGCTATGTAAGTTACCATGGTAATCTCTACCTAAGTTGCCAATGCTACACCAACACCTCCAGGTCAGATCAAGAATAGTACTAGTTGGTAGCAAAACTATACCTCCAACATATGTTAGTCATAACATAGTGCCTACTATATAGCATGTCCTAGTAACACATAGCCTAATGTAAAAGTTTAGTGCACAATAAGCAGTATATCAAGGTGGTTACCCTCATCAACCACTGATGTATTAGATAGCTGTACCATGGCAAAATGATCCCAAATGATCCCACAAGGGTTGAGGAAAGTTTTCTGACAATGTAGCCTCATACATTTTCAACAAGGAATCAAAACTATTATGGCCATATAACTAGATAGGTTTATATAGGATGCAGTGCATTATTGACTTACTCTTATGATTATAGAGGATGCACATACCTGATTCTAGTTCTCGTACCTTGACAAAATACCTTCTTGATTCAACCTATCAATTGGAGTTATAGATGTTATTTCTTTAGAATTAGTCCTGATTATACCAATCTAAGCTACTCTCATGATCGACAACATGAATGGAGATAGGAACTGAATGAACAGTTAAAGGTTTAATCATATTAAGCATACATCTTTCAGATTTATACCTGAGTTATTGATGTACCCAAAATTTTCTCTAAATTTACTCCTGTAGTGCCTTGACCAATGGCATTATATACTCGATAAAACCTATAACCATGAGGTTAAGAACTGTAAAATCTCTATTTTCATATATTCATACCACCGTGTAACTTAAGGACCTTTAGATGATGATTGGATTACCATAGATTTACTCTTGATCCTTTAAATCTAGATCCACTAGATAAAATAAATGATCATCATTGTATTAAATTCAAAAGAAGGAAATGAATCTCTTTTGGATAAATATTTTGATTCTTACATTCGTAACCTTGGTGGATAAGATGCTTAGTTAATAAGGGAATTATTGGAAGGAAGATGATTAAATTCATATTAGATTCTATAGCCAAGGAACCTCAGATGAAGTAATGGAGGATCTATTTCGAGATTGCTAGATGGATGGATATGAGTCATGTCTATAAAAGAGTGCATGAGTAAAAAGTGAGAACTATCAAGAGTAGCCAGTAAAGAAATAGATAGCACTCAAGTAGAGTTAAAGATGGCTATATTGGTATGAATTTTGACAAGGCCAAAGATTTCTAAAATCATATCTAAGAGTAGATACAAGGATGAAGTAAAAAATTATGGCATTGATAGTATTCGGATTAGCACAAGTAATACTGAGTTATGCCCAATGTCGAGTGAGATGATCAAGTAAAGACCAAAAGAGTTTGGCTGAATTATTGAAATTATAAGCATATACCCTAATGCTTATAGGTAGACTTGGGATATGAAGTAACAATCACAAGATACTTCTCGAGGTATATGATAGAGAGATCAAGGTAGAACAACAATGATAAAAGAGATGTAAGCTAATGAGTTTTTCGGGATATGAGATTATTAATGATAGTTTTTAAAAAACTAAGAGATAAAAGGGGATTAGATGTGTTCATTAAGACCTTTAAATCAAATTTTGATAGTTCAAGCCCTTTTGGACTAAATGTTGTGATTGATGAGTGTGATAAACAATGTTCGAATCGTATGGATGGATGAAATTTGGATGCAACCCAGTTCGACTTGAGATGTCAAACTTTGATGTCATCTTGGGGACAAACTGGTTGTCTCAACACTCTATAAAGCTATTATGTGCATAGAAAAAGTTGTGATTCAAGAGCTAAGGCGGCACATAATTTAGTTTTATTAGAAACATGTTGCCTAGGAAGCAAAGGCTTATCCTCTCTGCACTAAAGGCGAAGAGATGCCTTGAAAAGAAAGGAGTTAAAGATATGATATCTATGGTAGACGTTACTAAAAGGCACCACAGATGGAAGATACTGATGTGATGCGTAAATTCCTTGATGTGTTTGTAGGAGACTTACCCGGGTTGCCACCTGATTGTGCGACTGAGTTCGTTATCGACTTGTTACCAGGGACGACACATGTATCTAAGGCACCCTATAGAACAGCTCTTATAAAGTTGAAGGAACTGAAGACTCAATGACAGGAGTTATTAGACAAAGGATCTAATCAGCCAAGTATTCCATCACGGAAAGCGCCAGTGCTATTAATAAAAGAGAAGGACGGTAGTATCCTACTATGTATAGACTATCGGGAATTAAACAAGCTCACCATAAAGAATTGATATCCATGGCTACGGATTAGTGACTTGTTTGATCAGCTGGAAGGTGCAAAGGTATTCTTCAAGATCGATTTACGGTTAAAGTATCATCAATTGAAGATTAAAGATAGTAATATTCCGATGATAGCTGTTGGAACCAAGAATGGACATTATGAGTTCCTAGTTATGTCGTTTGGATTAACCAATGCCTTACATCTTTTATGGAGCTGACGAACCGAATGTTCATGACATGTTGGACATGTCGGCCATAGTTTTTGTAGACTATATTTTGGTCTATTCCAACGATGAAGAAAGTCTTGTAACAGATCTTAGAGCAGACTTATAATGGATAAGAAGGAAGAAGCTTTATGATAAATTTAATAAATATGAGTTCTGGTTGAATGAAGTACAATTCTTAGGTCACATAATATCCTCAAAAGAAATAAAGGTAGACCCTAGCTAGATATAAGGTATTGTGGGGTGAAAAGTGCTTAAGAACATTGCAAAGATCATAAGTGCTTGGGATTAGCTGGTTATTATCGACAGTTCATGGAGGACTACTCTAGAATCGCAATACCTCTTACCAAGCTAACCAGGAAGGGAGAGGAGTTTATTTGGACTGAAAAGTGTGAAGAATGTTTCCAGACTCTAAAAACAAGGTTGATATCAGCTCCCATCTTGATCGTTTCGGCACCAGGGAAACTTTTTACCCTATACACCGATGTTTCTGGATTGGGTCTAGGATGCGTGTTGATACAAGGAGAACAAGTGATTGTCTATGCTTTAAGACAACTGAAGGAGCATGAAAAATTACCCGACTCATGACTTGGAGTTAGCGGTGGTGATTCATGCAATCGAGACTTGGAGACATTATTTATACGGAGAAGAATTTCAGATTAAATAGGATTACAAATGTTTTATTTATCTCCTCACCCACAAGAGTTGAGCATGAAGCTAAGGAGATGGTTGAAACTCCTGAAGGATTAAGACTGTGATATTTAGTGTCTTCTAGGCAAGGCTAAGGTGGTAGCTAAGGCTTTTAGCAAAAAAGAGAATATGAAGTCTAAAGAAGGACCGAGTATAAATGCTATATTGTGTTTCGTAGCAACAGATTCAGATTTGGAAGAATAGTAGCATATAATAAAAACTCATGATGATCCAAATGAGCGAGAACTTATGGATCAATAGTTCATCGCTTGCGTTTACAGCGTTAAAGATCGTCTCTAATTTCATGGACGAAGTAAAAGCAGTAATTTTGTTAGATCCGTATCTAAGAACAATGCAAGAAGATTTAGAGAAAGGAAAACCTAACCCTGACTTACTTTGGAGGCAGAGAAGGTCCTGAGATACAAAGGAGGATTATGCATACCTGAAAGTGAAAAACTCGGATCTTAGATTCAAAATAATGCTAAAAGCTCATTCCACATCGTATTCGATACATCTCGGTGGTACAAAAACATACCAATACTTATCATGACCTGAAGAGATTATTTTGGTGGAAGGGAATGGAAGTAGTTGTGGCTAGATACGTGTTCCATTGTCTGAATTGTTAGCAAGTATAGGCTGAAAGACAAAGACCAGTAGGCTTACTACTACTACTATCGGAGCCAGTTGGAAGTGGAACTGCATTACAATGGACTATGTCACCTGTTTACCATTGACACCAAAGTCGATTGACGCAGTTTGGGTGATTGTAGATCACCTTATAAAGATGACTCATTTCATTGCTATACGACCTTGGTGTGCTTTGGAACGGCTAGCTAAGCTATATGTGGATGATATTGCTAGATTGAATGATATGCCTAGGAGCATAGTATTTGACAGAGGCTCACGCTTTATGTCGAAGTTTTTGGAGGGATTATAAAAGGCAATGGGAACGAAGTTGAAGTTTAGTACCACATTTTACCTTTAAACCGACGGACAGTCGGAGAGGACTATATAGATCCTTAGAGGTATTCTCCGAGCCTGTGAAATTGTTTTTAAAGGAGCTTGGGTTGAGAAGTTACCGCTGATTGATTTTTCTACCAAGCTACCATGTAGATGTCACCTATGAAGCGTGGTACAGTAGGAATGTCAAATCTCTCTGTTTTGGAATGAAGCTCGAGAATGAGGAATTGTAAGACCAGAGTCTGTTTAAGAAACCTATCAAGTAATAGACAAGATCAAAGGAAAGGGACCAAGACTGCTCAAGGTTGTCAGAAGAGATGCTAAGACCTCGAGTTCGCCATAAGTGACAAAGTATTTTTGGAGATATTTCTTATGCATGGTTTAAAACGATTCAACAAGAAGGGAAAGTTGTATCCTATATATATTTTAGACTTTATAAAATTTTGGAGAGACGTAGAAAAATAGTATATTAACTCACATTACCACCATCCATGTCTAGTGTGCACAACGTATTTCATGTGTCTCTATTAAAGAAGTACGTTGGAGATCCATATCATATATTGACTGCGGATCCACTGGATTTGATAAAAGTCTTAAATTTTGAAGTGGTACCAGCCTAGATCACTAATTGGAAGGTACAACATCTCTAGAGCCGGCATATTTATTATGTGAAGCTAACTTGGCAAAGCCAAGACGTAGAAGTGGTTACATGGGAAGAGGAAAATGCATTGCAGAAATAGTATTCCCACCTATTCAACTCAGAAGGTACATCTAAATTTCGAAGACGAAATTTCTTTTGAGGGTGGGGAGTTATGAGATTCATACTTGCAAATTTCAAGGAAGAAATTTCTGTTAAGGGTGGTAGAGTTGTAAGACCCGCACGCCACGAAACCGGTCTAACCTTACATTCTCGTGTCGTGACTGATATTTCCATCATAATCAGCTCAAGTGAACCAATTGTATGAAGAAACCACAAGACGAGGTAAGCTACAGGTCAAATTTAGTTGTTGTGGTTAACTCTTTAAGTTTGTATGGAAGCAACCAGTCAAAATCTAAAAACCAATAAATTTTAGGCATATGGTGGCAGTTTTGAGGGCTACGATCTCACCTATGGTCGACCGTAGGACCTATGGTCGCATGCTTTCATTGTATGGTCGACGGTTTATGCGAACGTATGATCAACCGTACGAACCCAGAACCGACTTCTTGTTTATGAAACTTTCTTAATTTGAGGAGGACTCTTTCCAAATTAAAAGAGGACTCTATATGGAGGTTTTTCTCTATATAAAGGATGTTCCTTAGCCTCTCTCACTCTTTTAGAACCCAAATTGAAACTCTAAACCTAAGAAAGAAAGAGAGAGAGGAAGAGAAGGAGAAGGAGATTTAAAGCGGTAGGCTGAGATGAAGGTTTGCAGAGAAAAGTTCTATCTCTCTACAATAAGCTTAAGGTATGGACTTGACTCTGTAGGATAGATCAAATAGGATAGGTTCCATTCCATCAAGTTTATATGTTGAATCTAATTTAACAATTTCGGTTATGAAACTTTTAAGTAAAACCATGAGAGAATAGGTTAGAGATAATTGATAAAGATAAACTGTGATTAAAGGCCATAGAATGATTTTAGGATGAATCTCATTGATGAGCGGAGAGGAGGAACTCATGTGAGAAGTAAAAATCAACCTGACTACGTATGGTCGCAGCTATGGTCAACCATAAGATGAGAAAAGTATCGACCACAACCATTTGGGAAGAATTTAGGAAACATGCGGTTACAGGTACGGTCGCATGTAATGCGACCGTAGGGTAATGACCGTATGTCTTATGGTGGCATATATTGCGACCATAGCATCGACCATAGGATAACAACAAGTATATTTTGAGACCAAATAAGGTTTTTGACTATTGTAACTTGATAAACTTGAACCCTAACTTAAATACATTAATTGTTCAGGTTCCTAATAGATTCAAAGAGACTTCCAAAGCTTGGGAGAGGAAAAAACATCGATCAAAGGTGAGGGAACAAGACCTAAACTAATTGGCTAATAATTAGTTATTTTATTTTATTGAGTCTAACGCAATGATTGATTCTATGCTTGTATGCTTGTAATGTGCATCTTACATATCATCCAATATTACTGTTATTACTGTCCATGCATATTTACTTTTGTCTATTTATAACATGATGATGATGATGCTAGGAATAGGCATGTGATTGTATGTGCGTGGTTAGTGTGTTGGATGCGAGTGGAGCATTAGGGGGAGGACGTGACATTGTGGTTCATCCTGGTCACCAGACTCTAGCTCTATCTCTACTTAAGTCATGCCCACTGACTTCGTCTTATCGCCATTACCTTAGCAGAACTATTACGTCGTTGGGCATTAGGAGAAGTGGTCTCGTACCATGTAGTCTTCGACCCTGTCGGGGGACCTTAGCTCTATCTCTATGTACATATTGAGGGATGCTGGGGTAAGGTCTTGGATACACTGGATGACATTTAGGATTGGTTAGTTGCAAGCCCAGTTTGCAAGCCCTTGTCAATAGGGGCTTACGTGTTGGTATGGGTAGGGCATCAGGGAAAGTGTTGGCGGTGTGTAATCCAGACACTTTAGCTTTATCTCTATTCCATGGTAGGTGCATGTGGGACGACAATGGTGTTTGATCCATTGGGTGGATTCACACACTCGTGTATAGAGGTGCGGGGGCCACCAAACCTTTCTATAGCACATTGTAAACTTAAAAACCAGACTAAAGATATGAATTGAATGCATGCATATGTTTGTTGCATTGTTTTGTTTACTCACTTAGCTCAAGTTAGAGAGCTGACCCTCGCGCGTAAAATTCTTTTTAGTTTCTGATGTTGTAGGTACTACTGTTAAAGTTTATATGAATGCGCTTGCCTATGGACAAGTGACAGCTATGGACGAAAAAGCTATGGAGGACGAACATGGCTCATCAAGCGAGTGTTTCAACTATGTTTACGCTTAGTGGTTAACTTTCATATTTTGATACTTGTAATATGTTCCAATTCTGTTTTGGTTACTTGTGAAATATTTATTTATCATTGTTAGACCTCCGTTTGTAATTAATAAGACTTCCGCTATTTAGTTTATTTACTCTGATTATTATTCTGGAATGTGTATTTGGTTTGGAATGTTGGCACAGCATATACGAGATCCTGGTTGAACCGTTGGTTCTTATGACGGTTCATCACACTACTGGTTAATCCAGAATTTGGGTGTGACAACTTGCATCTCCATTTTTCTATGACATAATCTCGATTTAAAACTTGACCAATATTAATCTCAATTATCAATGAAATTTGGTAGACAACAATCCATCTATTGTCTTGATCACTAGTGGCAGACTTGCTTCTTCACAACCTTCTAATTTCTCAATTCATCCCTATGAGAATCCACTGATTCTCAGTCCTGACTCATGGCTCTGAATCTTTGTTTAGAATCGTTGATGACAAGTTTAGGATATTGAAGATAGTTGATTATGCCATCTAAGCCCATCCTTTATGTACCCATAATATGCTACACAGGTTCTCAAGTTTTAGATACACGTGGTTGTCTTTAATAATCAAGGTTCTACGTTTCTGTAGAAGAAGAAAAAAAAGTAAAGAGGAAGACTCTAGAGAGGAAGTAGAAAAATAGAAGAAGATGAAGGAACATAAAAGAAGGGATGAAAGGAATTTCAAGTCTGTTCAATTCAGCGGCTTCAATTAGTCCCAATTCCAATCAGGACTTCAAATCACGAGTTGATTACGGTTCTTCCTACGGAAATAATTTTGCCTCTCCTGGGTTTTTTGATGGCGGCAAGATTCTACAATTGACGATGGCTCTCCTCAGCAATCAACCATAGGCCGTAACATATCTGGCGCTTTTCCAGTGTTCCTCAATCAGAATTTCAGCAATGACTATCTTATTCAGTCACTCCGATAGTAGCACTGGCATTCATTTCCAGCGGGAAATTTCAGCTCGATTCAAGTAGTACCCTTTAAATTTTCTTGCTATGGGATACAATCTGGTCTTCTAGAGTATCTGTGTATAAAATGAACACTCTAGAGAGGCAGTTGCCATTCTCCATGGTTGCAGGTGCAAGTAGGGAGGTTCCAAAAATGTGCATGAAGAGAATAGATAGTTGTTTTTACTATTTTGACCTCATGTTTTGGTCGTTTGTGCACGTGGTCATTAAAGGGTTGTGCAAAAACAAATAGAAATTCTTTTTGGCCAAAAATCAAAAAGAGGGTCAGACCTCTTTTTGTTTTCGGGGTTATTTTTGTTTTTTCTTTCCATAAACAACATCCAAAAATAATACTAAACACCTACAAAAACATAAACATAAACATGCTAGAAAAACAAAAATAAAAATGATACCAAACATAACCTTAGTTTACATGGAGATTATTTTGAATGCATGGCTTCCATCCCCCAGTGATGTATCCCTTATGGTAAACACAATCATTATGTAATAGCTTAGGGATACACTATGCATGGGCATGCCATAGGCCCTACATGTATGGTTGTGGTACCCTTTCCGGTGAGGTGATGATTTTAGGGGATTCCAATGAGTCTAACCCCATGCAAGATCTCGAATTATGTGCAGACCAATGTGGGCCCACTTAGCTTGAAGCCCACTCATGCCCTAAGTCTGGATTCATGAGAGTGGTGTGTAGTTGTTGGATAGATGTGAGTGATGAATGTTAGATTGGTGATTGAGATTGGTTCATGGCCTTGGGCCACTCGCCCCCAAAGTTTGGGAGTTGTGTGAGATTAGATGACCCTTATCGTGTGAAGGGAGCCGAGGTTGTTGCCTCTTTGAGTGTTGCCAACTGAGATCCATATCCCGTCATCTATGGGAACTACATTTGACCTAATTCTCGTGGAGATATATAGGCAGCGGGGGAGTTTTTTTGCTCCACGCACGGTCATGCAAAGGTATGCTCCAGCTCCATGATTATGGGATTACCTCGCCCAGGGGATGTTCCTATGTGATAGGAAGTACCTCACACAAGATGTGTTCCATGATCTGTGGGAGCATCTCACCTCGAGATGTATTCCACGATCTGTGAGAGCATCTCACCTCAGGATGTGTTCCACCATCTGTAGGAGAGTCTCACCATCGGATGTGTTCCATAATTATGGGAGCATTCACTGCCTTGATGTGTTTCATGATTGTGGGAGCAACTTCATACACTTGTATACACCACCCTACCCGAACTACGTTTGGCTTGATTTTCACCGTATAGGGATACGCTAGTAATTTGGGATATTTCTCAAACTCGGTCATAACCTTGTTGATTATTTTTTTTTATGTTTTTTTTTAGGGTTTGTACATCACTGTATATCTTGTAGTTATTCATTCTTTATCTCATTTGTATATTCATTCCTCATGTATTCATTTGTATATCATTTCTTGCATATTCATTTCCAACGGTAAAATTGTAAATCCATTAGTATAATATCAATTAGCCTAGTGAGAATTAGAGACTCATTTAGGATCCCCCTTGTATAGTGTAGCATAGGTTAGATAAACCTAAAGTGTGCATAAACTTTAGGAAATGATAGAACATAGAGAGAGCGGTCAATGATTGGGCGAGTTGGGTGCCTAATACCTTCCCTACTCGTAAATTGGCACTTACCTGCCTTTGGTGAGATGAGTGAGCCGATCTATTGAGTCAACGAGTCCTTAGAGTTTCTCTAAATGAGAAACAACAATTTATAGGTCCTAGACCTTATCTAGGTGGCGACTCCAAATTTTACTTTCTATCGACATGAGTGAATGAGATCTTAAGGTGAAAATTTTCTAATTTCTATTGTGTTGTTGAGAGTAGAGTATTAAAAAATGAAACAACATTTAAAAAAAATTGAGGATCATATTCATATCATAAAAGGGGAATTTCCAATTTTCCGTCATCGTCCTCACAATGTATAATTGAAACATGTGGCCTATTGATAGATGAAATTCTTTAAATGCATGGATATAGTTCTTTTGGAAATATTATAGATGATATTTTTAGTGATGTCTATGTTAATTACATACTATGGTTTGAAATAAGGTGCATGGATACCGAATTTATTTGAAAAATAATAAATAAACTCAAGTAGAATGGTTCATCTCTACTTAAGATTCCTATGGTTATGGAATCTAGAAGACAAGCTTAGATTTGAGAACACTAACATGTATAATAAAAGACTTGCATAAGTATATATTGGTGGGTGAGTAATTGAAACCTATAATATTGGTTCCACAATATAAAATCTTATGAGATGTGAGATTTAAAAGTCGAGATAGGGGCCAAGTGGCTAAATATCTCAATGACATATATATAATGAAAATCGAAACTGGTTGTACTATTTTCAGTAGTAGGTATAAAAGCAAGAAGCACTAGTGTCACGTAAGATAAATATAATTTGACTGATTGCATAAATGTCTAAGGACATCTAAAACATGTATTTCTTAGGCAGTTGTATAATATTCTGGGAAAGCTAAGGAGGTAGCACACTTTTATTCAGTTAGGGCTTATTTGGCTGAAAATTATTTAGCTTTTGACCATTATTGTGGTATTCATCTAATGGAATGAGCTTAAGGTCCGTGATTTACAAGTCTTGACTACTACTATTATTTATTGCTTATTCCAGTTATATGGGAAGATAATACTCACCGATATGATCCGAAGATGAGTTTTAAAACTCTTAATCAGTAAAAGACCATGGATTTGTAGGGGTATGTTAATCGTGGTGCATACTATGTGTTGACCTAAATGAATGTAGGAAGTGTAGCTACCTCTGATGAGAATTTTTATGAACGAATTCTCTAAACATTCATGAAAAGGTGGAGACAGGGTGAGAATGTCCATTTAATGAAAGGGTATACTAAAGGATTGAATGGTAGGACACGGCTGATAGGTCAGTCGGCTACACCAATGAGGAAAGGTTCAATGAGTCTGACTCCACCCATACTTTGTAGCGTGGCTTGTTAGACTTAGTGCGGATTCAAGTCCAAAAGACATCTGTGATGATGTGTCCTATTGTTCTAATGTGCTTAGTTATCATTTGTTTTATTGGTATTTTGAAACTTGTGGGGGAATTATTGTATTTTATCATTTTTTTATTAACTAAAGTTTTAAAATAAAAATATGTTTTGTTTTGGTTTTCTTATGAGGCTAGTGAGGTAAGGCTAGTGAGTTGAGATTAGTGATGTTAGAACTTAATACCCTTTGGATGGGCTGGGTTTTATTTGGCTTATCTTGTGTCGGTAACAGTTAACCTGTTTGATCCTGATCTGTTCGGGTCGGTAACGGTTTAACCAATTTGACCCAGATCCATTAATGACTTGTCTTTACAAGAGACACACCCTTTCCTCGAGGTGCCTTGAAAAGACATGTCCTCTACTATAAATAGAGGAAGATGGAAGCCTTAAAATGAACACAATGATAAAAACTATTTTACTTAGTTCTCTCTCTCTCTCTCTCTCTCTCTCTCTCTCTCTCTCTCTCTCTCTCTCTCTCTCTCTCTCTCTTTATAAGCACATACCATGTGTATTCCCCTTTGTTTTTTGCAACACCGTCTTTGCTGAAATTATATTAACGTCTTGCATTTGATCTAAGCACAACTCTGATGTACTCGAAGGGGTGCACAAACAAGTGCATGTTTGCTACCAAAAGCCAAGGTTGCTTTATCTTAGAGCCAGATTTATATCATAACCTGGTTGCACCTATGGGGGCAAATACTGACTTTAGGACAATGCCGATTGTGATATGACCCAGCTTGTATCGTCATCATCTTGAGTGTCTCTCTCTCTCTCTCTCTCTCTCTCTCTCTCTCTTGTTTTCTTTAATAGGTCATTGGAAGCGTTAAACAGATCAGTAGTTCTCATTTAAGGTTCTTCTTCCATATTTATAACATGTTCTTATCATTATTTCCCTCGTTATTGTGTTGATTCCATTGCTTTTTCAGATGGGAGTGGGAAAACCAGCATCTGTGTTGAATTTGGTTCTTCTGAAATTTAAGTAGGTAATATTTGGCAATTCAATAACCTTACAAGACTTATCTAACCCATTGATGGTCTCATGATAGCATTCAGATGCTGGTAACTTTGATACCATTCATTAAGCCGCTTTTGGCTTTTTGCCCTAATATTAAATAAAACTCTAAAAAGGGGACTACCTAAGTGTTTGCACCATGGGTGTTTGACAGTTGAAACCCATACTCTACTACAACAGCTCCACTACCACTATGATGATGCCACATGGGCACCGTGCTTTGGATCAAAATGAGTTTAAGATGGTTTTTTTTCTTTGATTGTAATAATTGATTTTGATAATTTACTATATCTCAATTTCTCAACCTGAAAAGAAAACGATAATCTACTTTGATCAATTATATAAGCTATGAAATTTTCTTGGAAGGATCACATCTCTTTCTAGACTAGTATTTTGAATTTGCATCACTAAAGCAGAAAGAAGGATGCTAGAAAGAATAGTGTTTGATACCACACACACACACACACACACACACACACACAGACACACACACACACACATACACACACACACACACACACACACACACACACATATATATATATATATATAAACACTGATGTACTTAAATGTTGATATTTTAAATACTTAGCTAAGTCACTTAGAGCTGTATTGCGAAGGGTTGTTGCTCGTCAGAGAATAAGCATCTCTGGCAAGCATCAAGATAATCAATCAAGTCACTAATGCACTTAAATGTTGCTAGTAATATGTTTTCTGATTTACATACATTACTAGGGGTTAACAAGCTAGTTGTCTGATGTGGTCTTTGAAATTAGAATCATGTTGGTGTTTTTCAATGAGGGTCAGGGTGTTGTTGCTTTAGGTTGCGTTCACTTGCTGTTATTTTCTACTTTTCTATGCATCAAATGTCGAGTTTTATTTGAGGTCCTTTAGTCTGCTTAGAATAGGATAATTTCCTATGCTTGCTAATTGTTTGTTTGACCTCTGAAGTATGCATTGAGTAATTCAAGGGTTATGGTTTAGTTGTAATCATATTAATGGATTAATATGATCAATGCAATGTACTGTTTATATATAGGTGTGATTTCATTCTTTTCAATCATCTGGTTATATTAAAAACTTAGGAATGAGAACAAAATCTTCAGCTAGTAGTAGTTCTATTGTAGGACCTATTGGTGGCATTAACAGGGTAAAACCCAAATGCTCCAATTAATATTTGTTGAAGCATGGAATTCTGAAGTGTTTTGTGTGTGTGTGTGTGTGTGTGTGTGTGTGTGTGTGTGTGTGTGTGTGTGTACCCCAGTACCCTAATATAGAAGGGTGATTCAGTGCCCATGATTTAGAACATAGAAACAACATTGAAACTGGGTGTTGTCCCTCAAGCTCCTCAATCCAGGCCTTCGGCTCAGCCCTTTACTGTGAAGACAAACTCGGGCTATCCCAACATATCTTATAGAGAAGCAACTGTCAACAATGCTAAATTATTATCAAAAATAGTTTTGACTAGGGTTTTCTACTGTGAGGATAAATTGCTGAAAACTAAGAAAAAGCTAGTGAACAAAACATGGGGTGGTTTAATTTTGGCTTATGGAGTGTAGATGTGGGGTACCAGTAACAACAAATTTAGTGGAAAATTCATTATAATCAAGAGGAGAAATTCTTGAACAATTTTATTCTTTTCATAACTTTTTTATATATCGTAAGCTATATAACAGTCTCAGATGTTAGAAAACACTTAAAAGACATGTATGTAATTATTGTCCTTGTACACTTGTACATGAGGTCTAGTGTTATGCTTTTGTAGCGGTTAAGATATGAACTTGTATGTGGATGCCATTGTCGTGAATAACTATGATCAAGTGGTATCTATTGGAGTATTTTGGAAGTTCTTGTTGACATTAGATGGATTTTTTGATCAATTTCTTGGGAGTAGATTTTTGGTACGATTATGTGAATTTTTGCATATTCGACCTATTAGGCTCTTTTCTGAGACTACACAGTTAAAACTATCCTAACCATGTGTATGAATGGAAGTTAAGATGGCTAAAGAAATGAACTTTTATCATTTTTGATTTTTTATTACAACCCGAAAGAAATGGCGTTATGATTCCATCGTTGGTGACTATTAATTTTCTAAATGTCATTTTTTCCCCCTTGATATATAGATAATTTTTTTTTTAAATTTTATAGAATTAAACTTTTAAATTCTGATCAAGTTGGCTGAATTAGCAAATGGTTTTGAGTCTATTTTTAAATGCCAATAATAATCATTTAAGAATTCTTGAACTCATCAATAAACATAGACCTTCAATGGAGTCATATGTATCAAAGGTGGGGCCATTCGACAGTGATAGGCAAGGTTGACACTATTCCTGTGCTAGGAACCAGATTTGAACTGATAAATAAATATGTATCATGATCTAGACTATTAACGAATATGTATGCCAATCTATATCAATTAATTTGTATTAGTATCCATTCGAATTCTACAAATTAACCACGTTCCAAGAACCAGGTTTGAACTGGTGACACGAGGATTTTCAATCCTCTGCTCTACCAGCTGAGCTATCCTGACATATCATCCACATTTTACTAGAGTTCTTAGGTCTATGTCAATTGAAGGACTAAAAAAACATTACAAAGTCTTACCTAGGGCCAGGAAGTTTTGGATTCCTTAATGGTGGATCTATTCATTAAACATGTAGTTTTTAGTAAATGAGCTAGAGCAAAGTTATAACTAGATAAAATATGATAGATTATAAAATTTTGAAATTTTACATCTAACCAAACAATCAGTGTAAAATTAATTTCACTTCACTTCTTGTGGAACCGAACAACTCAAAAGAGAAAGCAATTTCCCTTTACTTCCCTCCACTTCCATTCACTTCCTTTTCCCATTTCCCTTGCCACCGTACATAGCCTTATTGTCTGAAATCCTCCTCTCTATCTCAACGAAGCCCATTTTTTTAAACTCCTTTATTTCTGAATTTCTTTCCCAATTTCTCCTTTAAAATTGGGTCTCCTCTTTGATGAGGTGTTCCATCCATTTTTTAAAACCGAATGGTTTTTTTATGCAAAGTGGAATCCCTTCCTTTCCGGAAGACAGGTTCTTTCTTTTAAACCCCCTTCTTTATATTTATTTGATTGTTACATTTTATCTTTCTTTCTATTATTATATATTTTGTTTTAGAAAAAAAATTCATCTAACCCCCAAAAACTATGTCAAATTCGATCTAACCCCCAAAAATTTCAAAAGTCTCATCTACTACCCAAAAGGTTTCCAAATGTCTCATTTACCACCCAAAATTTTTCCACCGTTAGTCAAAGAGACCCCACCCATTAGTAGAGTCCCGTTAGTTGCAAATATTAGGACAATATTGCCTTATTCCAAAAGTAAAAGATGATAATGCCCCCCAAAGTAAAAAATACGTTCACTGACCAATTTTTCATCTTCTATAGTAAAAGTAAAAAAGAAGAAACCCTCTTTCGATACCTTTCTTCCCCGACAAGTATCAACAGTGAAACCCTCTTTTTGACTATAGTGTGCTGCCCTTTTGTAGTCGGCGACGGCTACAGTCAACCAGCAGTCTGTGCTTTATTTAACCAGCAGTTAGTGCTTTATTTTTTGACCACAACTACAGTGAACCATCTTTGCCGACAGTGAATTCCGCTTCTTTGTAAGAGAAGAAATCCGCACAGTTTGTGCTTTCTTCTCAGACGAGGTAGCAAGGAAGCCCTAGATATTTTGGGGCAACGATTCGACATTAGACGACGATCGAAAGCCCCCTATCAGAGATTGCACGAACCTCCATCGGTGTATTGTATATTTTCCTCAATCTTCAGGTATGAAACCCTAACCTGAAATTACCACAGTCAGTTGCCTAAAATGATATGGTTTCATATCCATAGTTTGAATTGCCTAACTTCTATTGTTTGAACCCCTACAAACATTATATAGTTATGAATTTCTTTAGTTATTCCCTCACAGTGAAGGAGTGGGTTCAGCCGACAGCTGACATAAGGTAAGTGGATTGGTAATCTGTGGGACTTTGTTTTCTAACTTTTTTTATGCATTTGTTATCCATTTTTTATGCATATTTTTTGAAGTTATTTCTATTTTATTCTTTCGACAGTGGTGTTTGTGCCCTTCCCTAATGCTTCCCTATTTTTAATCTTTATTTTCATGGTAAGGTTACAAATTTTTGGAAACATCACTACTGTTTAGAAACATCACTATTGTAGTGCTGGGAAACATCACTACTTTACAAATTTTTTGGAAACATCACTACTTTACAAATTTTTAATCTTTATTCTCTCGACAGTGGTCTGGAAACAGTAGTGCTCGGGACCAAATCATTCCCCAACACTACTATTTGGAAACATCACTATTGATGAAAAGTTTGCTTAGTTAGCATATATTATACCTTCAAAAGTAGTAGTGGCAATATTTTTGTCCAGAACTAAGTACCATTCCAGTATTTAGTGTTTACCATTTCAGTATTTAGTGTTCACTGAACTTGCTTAGTTCTCCCATACTTTCAAAAGTAGTGGTGCCAAAATGATATCATGTTCTTTATTTTTATAGATTCTAATTGATTTTTTTTTCATCATATAAATAGCATAATGAGCGATAAAGTTAGCATATATTACATGAGCGAGGATCACACTGAAGTTAATTTAGTTGATGAAGATCTATATGGTTGGATCGACGTGGTATATGATGTGTACTGTATAGTACTATCTGACATTCCAGATGGTAGGAATCTGACCTTTTCTGTCAGGGTTGAGATGCCAAATGGAAGTTACAAAGATGTAAAGGGTGACACAGATGTGATGGAGTTGACAAATTTCTTTAAAAAGGAAGATAAAGGTATCCCCATGCATATTAGTGGAGTCACAGTGGGTGAGGCCGTGTTAGAAAATTTCACTATTAATGGGTTGTCAGGAGCAATGATTGGTCGACCACGACGTCATAGGCCGTCTAGGTTAAGGGCTGTCACAGTGCCTTTCCAAGAAGGGCCCAGCACTACCAATGCTGTTCCTACTATTGATAGTGTCACAGTCCCTTTCCAGGAAGGGCCCTGCACTACCATTGCCACTGCTACTATTGTTGTTAGTAGGCAGGCTGAGAAAAATATGGACTGCAGTACCACCACTACCCTACATCCACTACAACTGATATAGCATTTCCTATGCGGAAGAAAACTGTTGTTAGTTGGCCTGTGAGGAAAGATAAAGGCAAAGAACCAGCCATACATCAAAGCAGTAAAGATGATGGTAATGAAGATAATTGGGATATTAATGTTGAAGATAACAGAGAATCTTCAGTTGATTCCAAAGAGTCTATTGATGGAGAGGAAGATTGTAAGACCCACACTCCGTGAACCCGGTCTAAACCTTGATTTTAATGTCGTAGCAGGTCTTCCGATCATCACCGGGCCAGACGGGACGAGCGGATGACAAACAGGTACGAAATCGGATCAAAGACGGTCAAATAAGTGTCATTTTATGTTGACCGGTCGATGGTACCGGTCTTGGCACTGGTTGACCGGTCAACTCTGCGCAGTTGACTACGGAGATCCAGAATTAGATCTCTGCGGGTCCCACTTTCCCAATTCCGAATCCTAAGACTTTCTTAATCTTAAGAGACCTACTAAACCCTAATCCTAGCCTATATAAATACCTCTAAATCTCCTCAAATCCTTTCCATTATCTCTCACAAACCCTAGAGAGGAGAAGGAGCTAGGAAGAAGAAGGAAGTGCCGCCATTGCCGTTCGATGACGCTCACCTTACGCCAGTCGACGGTAAGGGTTTTAATCATTCTTCTTACTCTATGACTCTAGGATAGTTGTATGGTTGGATCAATACCATGCAAAGAAGGTATTGGTCTAAAACCTTAATTGGCCATTAAACCTAATTTGCCGTCAAACCCAAGATTTCGAGTTCTAGGATGATATTCATCGAAACTAGACTTGAATGAGTTGGAGAAAACTCTAACTCAAAGCTCAGACTTAGAATGGATAGGAGAAACCTTGGAAACCATGGAGAATGATCGACGGCAGTCGAAAAACCCAAAGTATGGTCTTTCGGAGACATGCCGGTCGACTGTACCGGTTACACCCTGTGCGACCGGTATGTTGCCACCGGTACCTTCCGGGGGGCTGGTCTGTGGGGACCGGCTGACCATACCGGTCGCCAGATTTTCCCACAGAGCTGCGACCGGTACATTCCACCGGTCAGCTCTATGAGTGTATTTTTTGTAACCTCGTTGGTTTTCCGTCCAACGTAAACCCTAAGAAACTATTCTAATTGAACCCTAATATTATGTAGAACTTTGTGATAGCACATTTGGATCTTGCGATGTAGAGCAACCTATCAAACGAGCGTCAGGTAAGGGAATCTGACCTAAACCCTAATAATTAATCGACAGTAAATCGTTGTTAATAACCTGAATATATATGATGTGATGTTTGTGCATATTCACATGCCATCTTTTACTTTCAATTATTATTATTGTTCATGCATTGATAGGATGTGATTGTTAGGCATGTGATTGTTTTCATTGGTGTGTGGAGTGGGGCATGGGCCTGGGATCATTCCTCACACTGGCACTTTTGTAGTATTCTATTTCAACATGCTTGGTAGGGGTGGGGTATCAGGGGAAGGTCATGGTATGGTGGTCTCCGATGTTGATGTTGGCCTGGCCATGGTTATGTGGCATTGTGGTCTCCGATGCCGACATTGGCTTATCCACGATGCTTTAGCTCTATCTCTATGCCATAGGGAGTTATGTTGGGATAGGATCTACCTGCGTATTGTTCTATCCTAGTGTGTTAGTTGCGGATAGGGTATCAGGGGGAGGTGAGGTATTGTGGTCTCCAGCCCGGCCTGCACGCTCTAGCTCTATCTCTATGCCGTAGACGGCTGTGCTGGGATAGAGCATACATTGATGACATATAGGATTGGTTAGTTGCGAGCTCAGTTTACGAGCCCTGGCCAGTAGGGGCTTAGGTACTGGTATGGGTAGGGTATCAGGGGAGGTACGGGGATACCTTAGCTCTATCTCTATTCCATGATGGGTGCATATGGGCCGGTGGTGATGTGAACTACTATGCGGTGCCACACAATCCTATATAGAGGTGCGGGGGCCACCAAACCTTTCTATAGCACATTGTAAACTTAAACCAGACCACAACATAAAATGATTGTTACTCATGCATAATATTGTGAAACTGTCTGATTGTCTTACTGAGCTAAGTTGTGAGCTCACCCTTTGTGTACACATTGTTTTTAGATGTTGATGCAGGTTACACGGTGGATGACTATATGAACGCTCCGGCGTATGGTGGTGCTGCTGCTTTGGGTGTGCAGGCAGGAGAGGACGAGCATGACGCTTCATGTGAGTGCCCTTTCTGCGTGTACCTTTGATTTGACTTTTATTTATTTTCAGTTATTTTCAGTTGGATTAAGTGGATGTAAGGATATTATATTTTATGTTTGAATTTGAATAATTGGATATTTTAATTAAATTTATCAATAGATTCTCAGTTCATTTATTTAAAAACTTCTGCTGTACTATTTATATTCTGATTGTGATTTTGTGCAATGGTTTGTATGAGTGGAAACGGTCTATTCGAGATCCTGGTGTGAACCATTGGTTCAGTGATGGTTCATTCACACCATTATGGTTGGTTCAGAATTGGGGTGTGACAACTTGGTATCAGAGCTCTCGGGCTCTGTCCAACAGACCATATTGCACTTAACTAAGTCGATGAACTGAGTTAGGAAAAATTTAAAAATTTTAATACAAACACACCCTAAGCATTGTTTGATACCTGAGACTGATTAAGAAAGAGCATAATATACTATATTAAATATGGAATTTAATGATACCCATGCACTAGTTAGGAAAACCATAAAAACTTTAATTAAACAGAAAGAGAGTATCAAATGTAATAGTACTACAGGGTACAGTCTATAAACTGGACAGTTACCCTGTTATATAAACCGTCAGGAGAGAGAAAATAAATGGACAATCATGGGGTAGGGGGCCTAGGAGGAATAGGGTCCGCTATGTCATAATCTCACTCGTACGTGACCCTAAGCCAGTGCACCTAGTCCTATGTGACCCGTAGGCTACGAGCTAGACGTCCTAACTCCTGACCCATCTCTCGCTGAGACTCTAGGATGCCTCTGGGTGTCCCTGATCTCCGTAAACATGCTCAACAATGGGTCCGAAGGGGGATGAGAAGGTCCAGCTGTAGGTGTAGGATGTGGTGCTACAGGTATAGGCTGTGGAGCTGGCACTGGTACATCCTCCACCCTATCATCGTCATCCCCATCATCAGTCTCAGCCTCTGCTACATGTGTCGCATTGGCTGCTGCTACTGCGGCTGCTACCCTCCTGAGTGGGTGAGGACGAGCCTCCATCTCATCATCACTAACAGGCAAATTATCCATCTGCATCCTAAGGATGGCATCCCAGTCGATGTCGGAGGACATGGTATCCTCAATAGCCAGCTCGCCCCTCATGCTCACTCGTAGGCGCCGCAGAAGAGTAGTGATGAGACGGCCATATGGGAGGTTACTGGCCTGATCGGCCAGAGTCGCCTGATGCATAGTCCGGATAATGAGGTAAGGGAGAGAGACCCGCTCCCCTGTGCAGTCGCAGTAGGTAATATACTGGGTGAGCTGGGATAACTCATTGTAGTGACCACTCTGGGGCACGATGTTGTGCTAAATGATGCAACTGTATACCCGAGGTGCAGGTCTCAAGCTAGCCGCATTCATAGGAGCCCTGGGATTGAGTATCGGCTCCGCTATCTCTCGGCGTAGATCTTCGCTCGGATAGCCCTTCACCTTTGGAGGGCAGTATACTAGGTCTCCATTATTGGGGACCCCTAGCAGGTCAGTCAGCTGATGAGTATCGAAGGAGATATGGACGCCCTTGACGAAGCAGGAGATGCGCAAGTCCCTACCCTGACTGGGATCATTGACATCCCCATGAAGCTCCAGGTTGGCGTAGAAGTGCTTGACCAAGTTGGGGTGAGTGGTCTCAGTGTAAGTAATGACAGGCACCCTCCCAAGCCTGTCAAAAGCCGCTTACACATCAAACCTGTGCAACTGTTCCAAGTTAACCCGCCGGCCAGATTCAATATTCTTGCTATCGAACCAAGGGAAACGGGCTTGTGCCGCCTCAAAACAGAACCATTGCTCATCGAGCTGTGGAATTGGTGGATGAGGAGCGCGCATGCCCAAGCCGTAGGAGATCTTGCCAAGACTGCATCATGGAGCCATTTAAACCGCAAAACATAAAGAAATAAGAAGAAAAACGTTAAGAATTTTCAAAAATTCGACAGCATAACGACAGTAAATTGGGAAAAAGCCTCAAACTCACCCAAAAATTGGGGAGGAGGACTTACGTAACCCCCGCACACTTCAAGCAAACCAATCCCATGCAATTTCAACAAGAAATTTAAGAAATTGGAAAAATTCAAGAAAATTTTGAAATTTTTGAAAAACCTAGCTTAAAAACTAGAAAAATTCGATTTTTATTAAAATCATTCGGTGGAAGTCCAAATTGGTTGAGGGCTTTTGCTCTTGGGGGTCTCTAAACCCTTTCTAAGCCGAAGGAAAGATGTTCCTACAGTTAGAATCTTCCAATCGAAGAAAAACCTAAAATTTCAACTAAAAACGATATGAAAAGCTTGTAGAAATTGGATAGAGAGGGAAGAGGCTTACCTGGAGACGATGTGCTGAGTCTGGATCGGAAGGAAATCACTCCCAAGATGACCGGTCGGACTGTAGCAACTCAGAAGCCAAAGGAGAATCGCCACCGGAGAGAAGGAAGGAAAGAAAAGTGAGAAAATTTTCACTTTTCGTGATTTTAAAAGCTTTTCTGGGCATACCGGTCGACACTTTTACCATACCGGTCAACCGATGATCCCTGGTATAGTCGACCGGTACCTCTCGGTCAGATGGGAAATTCTGATCGGTCGACTATACCAGTCACTTTATTTTCTACAAAGTAGCGACTGGTATGTTGCGACCGGTCAGCTATAGAAGGGGCAGAAAAATTTTGAAAAATTTTCAAAATTTTGCAAGTTAAATTTCTACTTTTCGACTGTTTCGCCTTATATTTTTCAAGACTAACACCGCTATTATTGTTCTCATGTGTATGTCTTCTTCTCAGATCCAAACAGAATAGTCTGAGACGGTAAGCGGAAACGGTCGTAGGGGCCGAAAACATCACCAGGCTAGGGTGCGCCGCGATGAAGAAGAACATGTAGAACCAGGCTATGTTAGAGAGCCAAGCCCGGTAGTTGAGGAAGAACAGGTTCCAAGGGTACCAACAAATTTTCCTGGCCTTCCTCACACGAACTCTGAGACTATTGTGACCAATCTGGTATATCAAATGGAAGCTCAGCAGAAAGCATTCCTGAGTGAGATGTCAAAGATGTTCAGGCCACCGGGTCATGTTCCCACTGAACGTATGCCTGGGTCTGGAGGGAATAACACTACACTGTCGATGCATGGTAGTCCAGGGTCGATGGGCCAAGCACAGAATGTACAACCACCGCACCAGTTTTCGTCGTCTTCTGCTTATCAGGGAGCCTATTCGTACCCACCACCATGGTACGGGATGACTACACAGGGGCAGCACGACCTGAGTCGGGCGGTGGATAGATTCCTAAAGTTGAAGCCGTCTTCATTCACAGGTAAGACCGGGAAACCATTGTGGCCAGCACAGTGGGTTGCAGAAATGGAGAAGAATTTCTGCCTGATGACTTGTACATAGGATGAGAAGGTTTTGTTTGTCACTCATATGCTGAAGGAAGATGCGAATGCTTGGTGGAATTCTACACGGGCATATCTGGAGACAAAGCATACACAGGTGGATTGGGAAGTGTTCAAGGTAGCCTTCTTTGATAAATATTTTTCGAAGAGTTTCAAAGATCAGATGGAGAAGGAATCCCTTAATCTGCAGCAGTCTCAGTCGACTGTGGATGCTTACCAGCAGAGGTACGAGGAGTTATTTTTTTCACACTGACAAGTATGCAAGAGGAAGAGACCAAGACATGTAGGTTCACCATGGGACTGCGTGGAAGCATCAGAGAGCATATATTGGGTCTGGACAAGAAAATTTATAATGACGCTGTACAGGTTGCGAGAGTCATAGAATCTAGTCAGAGGGACAACTTCTTCGCACAGAATAGGGGAGTGAAGAGACCCGCTACTGAGAGTTCAGGTAGTGGTAACAATAGACCTTTCTGCCCATACAGGGCTCAGTCCGCTACAGTGCCTGCAAGAAACAATACGGCACCACCTGTGCCAGAGTTCGCTGGACACAACCCGAACATTAAATGTTTCAACTGTCAGCAAGTGGGACATGTTACAAGGACCTGCACTCTACCTAGGAAACAACCTCCCCAGCAAGGAAAAGTATTTGCAGTCACCACCGAAGAGGCAGCCGCATCACCTGATGTGGTCACTGGTATGATTCTACCCCTTACTATTTGGCTTACTATTTCATTGTGTGTGTGAGCATGTAGAACTAAGGGACAATAAAATTCCAAGAATTTTAAATATAGCTGGTATACCTGCCAGAGTACTCTTTGACTCTGGGGCCACGCACTCCTTTGTTTCTATTTCCTTTGGGAAAGCGAATGGAGTTACCGACCAAGCACTTGAACCCAAGCTTGATAGTTCGCTCTCCATTAGGAGTCAAGGTGGCTTTGACTGAATATTACGGGCCGGTGGTGGTGTGATCTACTATGTGGTGCCATACACTCGTGTATAGAGGTGCGGGGGCCACCAAACCTTTCTATAGCACATTGCAAACTTAAACCAGACCACAGCATAAAATGATTGTTACTCATGGATAATATTGTGAAACTGTCTGATTGTCTTACTAAGCTAAGTTGTGAGCTCACCCTTTGTGTACACATTGTTTTTAGATGTTGATGCAGGTTACACGATGGACGACTATATGAACGCTCCGACGTATGGTGGTGCTGCTGCTTTGGGTGTGCAGGCAAGAGAGGACGAGCATAACGCTTCATGCGAGTGCCCTTTCTGCGTGTACCTTTGATTTGACTTTTATTTATTTTCAGTTGGATTAAGTGGATGTAAGGATATTATATTTTATGTTTGAATTTGAATAATTGGATATTTTATTTAAATTTATCAATAGATTCTCAGTTCATTTATTTAAAGACTTTTACTGTACTATTTGTATTCTGATTGTGGTTTTGTGCAATGGTTTGTATGAGTGGACACGGTCTATTCGAGATCCTGGTGTGAACCGTTGGTTCAGTGACGATTCATTCACACCATTCTGGTTCGTTCAGAATTAGGGTGTGACAAAGATGATATGTTTCTATCAGACATGGAGGAAGATGAGGTTCAAGATGAAATTGGTGACAATGATAGAGATCGTGATATTGATGAATTGGAGAGGGTCAGCATTCAAGTTGGAGATGAATTTGAAGATGTATAGTCATATAAGATAGCTCTTACAGCTTTATAGTCCAAGAAGGGTCAAATGTGATAAGGCTGGAAAATGAGAAAAATAGAGTGATAGTTGATTGTTTTATTGATGGGTGCCTTTGGATGATACATGCTACTGCTAAATGGGATGGGCATACATTTAAAGTGAAAAAGTATATTTTTCCCCATTCTTGTGGTAGGGTAGAGAAGAATAGAAATGCCTCTTCGGCCTAGATTGCACAGAAATTAGATAACAGGTTAAAGGTTGATCTTGACATGAAAATAAAGAGCATGAAGGCTACTATTATGGCAAGATATGGTATCAAACCTAGCAGAGGCCAACTATACCGTGCACGGTTGGTGGCCAAGGAGGAGTCTCTTTCAAATTTTAAGCAATCATATGCCTCATTACAAAAGTATGGTGAGTCATTACTAAAGAGGAATCCTGGTAGTTTTTTCAAGCTTAAATTTGAAGAAAGGTCTGTTTCAACAAATAAGCCCATCTTTGAGAGAGTTTTTGTCTTCTTAGGTGCATGTAAGAGGGGATTTGTAAAAGGCTACAAACCATTTATTGGCATTGATGGCTGCCACTTAAAAGGGACATATGGTGGGATCTTTTTGGCTACCATAACAATGGACGCCAATAATGGCCTATTTCCTGTTGCTATCAGTATGGTAGAAAGCGTAAGTAGAGATAGTTGGACATGGTTTCTAATTGGATTATCTAATGTATTCACTTCTGATTTTAATGGAAAGACTCTAACATTTATGTCAGACAAACAAAATGTATATCTAATTTGTAGTTGAATCACATACATTTAGTTTGATGTTTCAGATTATTGCACTCATATCCATTTTCTTGTTAATTTGTTACAGGGATTGTTAGAAGCTATCACAAAAATATTTCCAACTCCCCATCAAAGACTATGTTGTAGACACTTGTACAGTAATTTTAAATATAAATTTTTGGGAACCATGCTAAGGAGGTTGTTTTGGACTCCATGTAAGTCATATAGTGCTAAGGGCTTTAAAGCTGCAATGTATGAGATATCTGTAGTTAGTAAGGATGCATTTGAGTGGATAATGAGAAACCCAGTTTCATCCTGGGCTCGACATGCTTTTGTCCATGACATTGTCAACATGCTTTTGACCATGACATTGTCAATGACCATGTCACTAACAATATGTCAGAGTAATTCAACAACTGGAACAATCCCTTCAAGTCCAAGCCTATTCTGGTATTAATTGATGAAATCAGGAGAGAACTCATAAAAGGGATGCAAAGCATATACCAGTTAGCTTGTTCATTGAAGGGAAAGTTGACACCGACATTTTAGAAACACTTGGATTTGGCACGAAATGCATCTAGATTTTGTAATGTACTTTCATGTGGTCCAGAAGAATTCGAGATCAGCGATGGAGAAGATAGGTTTGTAGTAGATCTGAAGATGAACATGTGTGAGTGTTGTGCGTGGATAGTGTCTGGACTTCCATGTAAACTTGCAAGTGCTACAATCCTATTTAGGAGAGGAAGATTAGAAGATCATGTATCACCATATTTCAGTCCTGCAAAGTTTATGGATTCTTACACTGAGATTATACATGGTATGGCTGGTTTGGCCACCTTCAAGAACACTGGAGATGGTCCTGTCATACAACTTCCAATTTTTAGGAGGTAAGCAGGTAGGCCATCCAAAAAGAGGAGAAAAGAACATTATGAACAACTAGGTAGTCAAAATAGAAAGCAAACATCTTCTGTTAAATGTTCCTACTGTAGTCGAATTGGGCACAATTCAAGGACATGTAAAGAAAAGAATGAGCATTCATCTCAGCAAGGATCCTCTCAGCAAGCATCCTCTCAGCAAGGAACCTCGCAACAACAAACATCCAAAAGAAAGGTCTCAACATGTCACACCCCAATTCTGTACCATTCAGAACGGTATGATGAAACGCTAATAGACCAACGCTTCAATCAGGATCTCTAATAGGCTGTGTCCGTTGAAAGTAAACCATACACATCCACAACCATAATCAGAATAAATACACAATAGCGGAAGTCTTAATAATAAATGAACTGAGGAATCTAACTGTGATAATCATAAATAAAATATCAAATTATGTTGTATCAATCGAGACATAAGTAAATAAAATATCAATTACATTTCCTTAATAATTCAACTGAAAATCTAATCGAAAACACATGCATTGCACTCGCATGAGGAGTCATGCGTCTGCACTAAGTCTTCAGCCTCCATCACAGCGACGTCCCCGTACACAGAAGCATTCATATAGTCTTCCACCATGGTACCTGCATCATCAATTAAAAATATTTGACGTCGAAAGGGTGAGCATAAATCATGGCTCAGTGAGCAAACGAAACAATACAACAACCATATGCATGCCTTCAATTCATATCTGTGGTCTGGTATATAAGTTTGCAATGTGCTATAGAAAGGTTTGGTGGCCACCTCACCTCTATACACGAGTGTGTGAATCTGCCCAAAGATTAACATTTATTGTCGTCCCACATCCACCCACTATGGAATAGAGATAGAGCTAAAGTGCTTAGGACCACACCGTATCACACTTCCCCTGATACTCTACCCATACCAACACATAAGCCCTTGCTGGCGAGGGCTTGCAAACTGGGCTTGCAACTAACCAATCCTAATGTCAAACAGTGTACCTATGGCCTCACCCCAACATCCCTCAATACGTCCATAGAGATAGAGCTAAGGCCCCCCGGCAGAGTCGAAGACTACATGGTCCGAGACCACCTCCCCTGATACCCTACGACGTAATAATTCTGCTAAGGTAATGACGATACGACGATGTCAGTGGACAAGATTTGAGTAGAGATAGGGCTAGAGTCTAGTGACTAGGCTGAACCACAATGTCACATTTCCCCCCTGATACTCCACTCGCATCAAGCACACTAACCACATACATAAATTCACATGTCTATTCCTATCATCATCAACATCATCATGTTATAAAAAAATAGAATTAAATATGCATGAACAATAATAGCAGGAATATTGGATGACATGTTGAATGCACATTATAAGCATACACGCATAGAATCAATCATGGCATTGGACTCAAGAAAATAAAAACAATTTATTATTAGCCAATTAGTTTAGATCTTGTTCCCTCATCTTTGCTTGAGTGTTGATCATCTTTTAAGCTTTAAAACCCACTTTTATATCAATAGGAGAACCTAACAAGTCGATAGATTTTGGTTATAAGTCATTCCGGCACTTTTAGGCTTGTTTTAAGCACGGGTCGCAGGGTGGGTCGCAGGTAGGGTAGCAGTTTACTGCGACCCCCAGGGTAGGGTCGATGCCAAGGTCAGGTGTTCCATCGACCCTGGGTGCGACCACCCCTTTCCTGGACTTTCGGAATACTGGGGGTCGATCCTGTGATCTAGTAGGGTCGATTCCCAATCGACCCCATGTGCGACCCCCCGTGGGTTGAGTCGAGAATATCATTTTACAGTCCATTCTTTAATGTTTGGGTCCTATGGCTTACTTCCACAATCCATTCTAGGCTTGTTCTATGGCTTGGAACTCTAGGTTTCTTCCTTACTTTGCCTACGATGATTTCTCCATGGATTTCATTGAAATCTTCCTATGGATGTATAATTTGTGTTTCTCCTAAACCATACCCTCTTCATGAACTATTCTAAGGTCTTAGATCATCAATAGAAACGTGCCCATACCTTAGGTTTGCTAAAATTCAGAGGTTTCTCTAAATTCTTCACTTTGGTCTTCTTCTCCAACTTTCCTTCTCTTTTCATTCTCTTCTCTTTCTCTCACTTTCAATTAGGGTTTCAAAAGGAGTGAAAGAGGCTTAGGGATGTCCTATTTAAAAAGTAGAATCACCCAAAATAAGACCCATTGAGATTAGGAAGGAATCCCATTGAAATTTGGAAAGTTTCCTATTTGCTGTTTCTGTCGACAAACAGGGGGTCGATGATGGGGTCGGATGTCACACCCCAATTTCACACTATTCAAAACGGTGTGATGAACCACTAATAAATCAAAGGTTCAACCAGGATCTCTAATAGGCTGTGTCCATTAAAAATAAATCATACACATCCACAACCATAATCAGAATAAATACACAATAGCAGAAGTCTTAATAATAAATGAACTGAGAAATCTAACTGTGATAACCATAATTAAATATCAAATTATTGTTGTATCAACTGAGACATAAATAAATAAAGTATCAATTACATTCCCTTAATAATTCAAACAAAAAAATCTAATCGAATACGCATGAGTTGCACTCGCATGAGGGATCATGCGTATCCACTAAGTCTTCGGCTTCCATTGCAGCAACACACTCGTACACCGGAGCACTCATATAATCTTCGACAGTGGTACCTGCATCATCAACTAAAAATATTCAACGTCGAGAGGGTGAGCACGCATCATGGCTCAGTGAGCAGACAAAATAATGGAACAAACATATGCATGCATTCAATTCATATCTGTAGTCTGGTAAATAAGTTTACAATGTGCTATAGAAAGGTTCGATGGCCGCCTCGCCTCTATGCACAGGGTGTGGAGGACCACCCAAAGGTTAACGTTTATTGTCGTCCCCATCCACCCTACCATGGAATAGAGATAGAGCTAAAGTGCTGAGGCCCGGCCTATGACACTTTCCCCGATACTCTACCCATACCAACACGTAAGCCCCTGCTGGCGAGAGCTTACAAACTGGGCTCGCAACTAACCAATCCTAATGCCAATCAGTGTATCCAAGGCCTCACCCCAGCATCCCTTAATACGTCCATAGAGATAGGGCTAAGGCCCCCCGACAGAGTCAGAGACTACATGGTCCGAGACCACCTCCCCTCATACACTACGACGTAATAGTTCTGCTAAGGTAATGGCAATATGATGATGTCAGTAGACAAGACTTGAGTTAGAGATAGAGCTAGAGTGCTGAGGCCCAGCCTATGACACCCCCCTGATACTCGCTCGCATCAAGCACACCAACCACACACATACATTCACATGCCTATTCCTATCATCATCATCATCATCATCATCATGTTATAAACAATAATTTAAATATGCATGAACAGTAATAATGGAAATATTGGCTGACATGTAGAATGCATATAACAAGAATACACGCATAGAATCAATCATGGCATTGGACTCAAGAAATAAAAATAGTTTATTATTAACCAATTAGTTTAGGTCTTGTTCCGTCACCTTTGCTTGATTATAGATCCTCTCTCAAGCTTTAAGAATCAACTAAATATCACTATTATATCACTAGAATACCTAATCAAGTTGATAGAATTTAATTAGAATTAATTCTGATTTTAAAAAGCTTACTGTTAACTAGGGGTCGATGCCAGGGTCGGAGGTTCCATCGACCCTGGGTGCTACCACCAATATTCTGGACTTTCTGAACACTGGGGGTCGATGTTAGGGTCTGGTAGGGTCGATTCTCCATCGACCCCCCATGCGACCCCCCGTAGGTTTAGTCAAAATTTTCATCCTACAGTCCATTCTTTCGTGTTTGGGTCCTATGGCTTGCATCTATAATCCATTCCATACATGTTCTATGGTTTAAAACCATAGTTTATTCACCTACATGGTTTTAATGATCTTCCCCATGGTTTTCCATTGAAACCTAACCATGGGTGGATGATTTGGGTTTCTCCTAGATCATACCATCTTCACTATCTATTCTAAGGTCTTAAGAACTACATGGAGATAGTATCCATACCTGAGAATTAGGCTTATTTTTCTAAAGCCTTCTCTTTGATCTTCTTCTCCACTTTCCTTCTCTTTTCCTTCTCTTCTCCTTCTCTTCTCTTTCTCTCAATCCAATTAGAGTTCTCAAAGGAGTGAAAGAGGCTTAGGGACGTCCTATTTATAGAGTAGAAACTTCCAAAATATGTCCCATTGAGATTAGGAAAGAATCCCATTGAAATTTAAAAAGTTCCCAATTCACGGTTTCTATCAGCAGACTGGGGGTGGAGGGGGTCGGAGATCCCGTCGACCCCTGGTTCGAAATTATCCGACCATTGGTTAGAAACTCAGGGTCTGACTTTTTATATTGGGGGGTCTGACCCTGCCTAGCTGGGTGTGCGACCCTTCCCCCTATTTTAGTGTTTTTGGATCAGTTAAATACCTGGGATCGTTATCTCCTTCACGCACTTGGTCCATTTGGCTCGACCATGATGGGTAGACCTGGTTCAAGGTGGTAAGACCGAGTTAGTTCGATATGGGTCTCACAACTCCCCCCTACTTATAAAAATTTTGTCCTCGAAATTGTACATACCTTTCGAGTCGAATAGATGGGGATATTGCTTTCGCATAGCATTCTCTTCTTCCCATGTGATTTCTTCCATATCTCTACTTCTCCAGGTGACCTTAACATAATAGATATCACGGTTGCGTAGTCGTTGAACCTTTCAACTAGTGAATTCAGTTGGTGCTACTTCGAATGTCAAATCTCCAGTCAAATCAGGTAGGTCTATTGTCAAAACGTGCGTCGGATCCTTGACATACTTCTTCAATAAGGAAATATGAAATACGTCATGCACACTTGACATAGATGGTGGTAGTGCTAACTGGTAAGCCACTTTTCCACGCTTAGCTAGAATCTCATATGGTCTGACATATCTCGGACTTAATTTCCCTTTTCTATCCAAACCGTTTTAAACCTCGCATAGGCGATACTTTTAAGAATACTTTATCACCCACGACGAATTCAAGATCTCGGCGTCGAGTTTTTGCATATTGCTTCTGACGATTCTGAGCTGTTCTCACTCTTTCCTTGATAATGTCGACCACTCGACATGTCTCTTCAACAAATTCTGGTCCAACAATACTATGTTCTCCAACTTCATTCCAAAACAAAGGAGTTCGACACTTCCTGCCATACAGTGCTTCATAGGGTGACATCTATATAGTAGCCTGATAGCTATTATTATAAGCGAACTCAATCAGTGGTAACTTTTCATCCCATGATCCTTTAAAATCGATTACACATGCTCGAAGCATATCTTCTAGAATCTGAATTGTACGCTCTGACTGTCCATCTGTTTGTGGATGGAATGCAGTACTAAACTTCAATGTTGTACCCATAGCCTTTTGCAATCCTTCCCAATACTTTGAGGTAAATCGTGGATCTCTATCGGACACAATGCTTTCAGGTACACCGTGTAATCGCACAATGTTATCCACATACAGCTTAGCTAACCTCTCCAGTGTATACTAAGGTCGTATAGGTATAAAACGAGCTGTTTTAGTCAGGCGGTCTACAATCACCCAAACTACGTCAACCACTCGAGGAGTCAATGGTAATCCTATGACGAAGTCCATAGTGATGCAGTCCCATTTCCATGCTGGTTCCAGTAACGGCTGTAGTAGTTCGACCGGTCTTTGTCATTCAGCCTTTACTTTCTGACAATTTAAAAATTGAGACACAAACTTAGCTACATCTGCTTTCATTCCTCTCCACCAATATAATTTCTTTAGATCATGATACATTTTTGTACTTCTAGGATGTATCGAATAGATGGTGGTATGGGCTTCTTTCATCAATCGATGTCTAATGTCCAAGCTTTCTGTTTCAGGTACACATATTCTTCCTTTGTACTTCAGTACCTTTTTTTCATCCAAGGTGAACTCAAGGATAGTCCTACCTTTTTCAATGTCCTCTTGTACCATTCTTAGGTAAGGGTCTGATTTGATAGCTGTCTTTACTTCATCAATTATATCCGTATAATCTTCAATGCGGCAAACATATTTGAAATCGATGAATAAACCCTTGGTTGGCTGATCCATCCGGTGCATCTATCACAAACTTCTCATTACCGTGATTGAATACCTTCCTGGTAGTACACATGGCGGCAGTTGTGCCAACCTCTCCCTGAGATTTTATCATTGCCTTTCTACTCAACGCATCGGCTACTACGTTAGCTTTCCCCGGATGATACTGGATATCACAGTCATAGTCTTTCAATAAATTCCAGCCATCTTCTTTGTCTCATATTCAACTCCTTCTGATTAAATAGATAAGTAAGACTTTTATGGTCAGATTTAATCTGAAACTTCTCCCCGTACAGGTAATGTCTTCATATCTAAACAGCATGTACTACTGCCGCTAGTTCCAAATCATGAGTGGGATAGTTCTTCTCATGTGTCTTCAACTGTCTTGAGGCATAGGCAATTACTTGTTCTCCTTGCATAAGTACGCATCCTAATCCCAGTCCTGACGCATCAGTGTACAAGGTAAATGGCTGTCCTGGAATTGGAATAGTCAAGATCGGAGCGGATATCAATCTAGCCTTCAATGTTTGGAAACTCTTCTTGCATTTATTAGTCCAAACAAACTTCTCGCCCTTCTTAGTCAAACTGGTAAGAGGTACGGCAATTCGGGAATAGTCTTCCACAAATCGTCGATAATACCCAGCTAGACCCAAGAAACTTCTAATTTCTGCAACGCTCTTTGGTGCTTCCCACTTCACGATAGCTTCGATCTTGCTAGGATCCACTTTAATTCCTTCAGCGGATACAACATGGCCTAGAAATGCGACTTCCTTTAGCCAAAACTCACACTTTGAAAATTTGACGTAGAGCTTCTCCTTCCGTAGTCGCTGTAGAGCGGGGTTTAGATTCTTAATATGAGTTTCCTCGTCTTTGGAGTAGACCAATATATCATCAATGAATACAATAACCGACGTATCGAACATATCGTGGAAAACCCGGTTCATAAGTTCCATAAAGGTTGCTGGTGCATTCGTCAATCCAAAAGACATGACCAAAAATTCATAATGTCCATATCTGGTCTTGAATGCTATCTTGGGAATATCACCCTCTTTAATCTTCAGCTGATGGTAGCCTGACCGAAGATCGATCTTAGAGAACACTTTTGCTCCTTGCAACTGATCGAACAAGTCATCGATCCGAGGCAATGGGTATCGATTCTTGATTGTTAGTTTATTCAGTTCTCGGTAGTTTATACACAAGCGAATGCTACCGTCCTTTTTCTTCACGAATAATACTGGTGCTCCCCATGGTGATATACTAGGGCAAATGTAACCCTTGTCCAGCAGTTCTTGTAGTTGTACTTTCAATTCCTTTAGTTCAGTAGGAGCCATTCGATAAGGTGCTTTCGATACTGGTGTGGCTCCAGGTATAAGATCTATAACAAACTTTGTAGCTCGATTGGGTGGTAATCCTAGTAGTTCTTCAGAAAATACGTCTAGAAAGTCACGCACGACATCAATATCTTCCATTCGTGGTGCTTCCTTGGTAAGGTCGACCACAGATACTAAATACCCGACTGCTCCTTTCTCAAGGCACTTCTTAGCCTTTAGCGCAGAGAGTATGAGCTTTCGTTTACAGGAAAGTTTGGTTCGCGAAAAACTGAACTCTGCTCCTTCTTTGTCTTTAAATGTCAGCTTCTTTTCGACACACAATAGATTTGTAGAATGCCGAGCTAACCAGTCCATTCCCAAAATGACGTCAAAGTCTGCCATCTCAAGTTGGATCAAGGTTGCATCCAAAGTCTTTTCATTAATAAGAGCTAGACATGGTCCATAACTTTTTTCTAACTCCACTTCTAATCCCATAGGTGATCGTACAAGCAGTTTGTAGTCTAAGGATTTAAGGGGTAGATTTAGCTGCTTTTCAAATGACACAGATATTAAAGAGTGAGTAGCTCCTGAATCAAAGAGTACTCTGGCAGGAATGTCATTAATAGGTACGATACCTGTGATTTGTTTTGGTTTAGTCTACATGCTCATACAATGTAATACAACTAACTAAAAAAATTTAAGTCATACCTGTGACCACATCAGGCGATGCGGTAGCATCCTCAGATGTAACCGCATAAACTCGTCCTTGATGTAGCTGCTTCTTGGGCTTAGGACTTTCCCTTGCCATATGTCCCACTTGATTGCAGTTATAACATTTCATCCCTTCCATAATTGGCTTTGGTTGCTATGGAGCTAGGGGGGTAGTCTTGGCTGCAGCATTAAAGCCTTGAGTACGAAAGGGTTTGAATATCTTGGTGTTCCCTCCATTGTAGGAATTCCCATTATTCCCCTATTTTGAGCAAGGTAGCTCTCTTTCTGGCTCGACTCTATCACTCGAGCAATTTGTGCAGCTTCATTATAGATTTTCTTTCCAAGTCCCAATACATGCTCCTAGATCCTTCCCCTAAGTCCCATGACGAACCTTCGGGTCTTTGTGTTTTCCTCTTGCATACTGGCGGGTGCAAAGAAGAACAGCTCTTCATAACGCTGTTGATATGCATCCACGGTCATCTGCCCCTGATATAAACTCAGGAACTCTCTTTCCATAGAATCTCTGAAACTTCTCGAAAAGTACTTCTCAAAGAACGCCTCCTTATAAATATCCCAAGTCAGTTGGGCATGCTTTGTTAATAAATATGTCCTGGTAGACCTCCACCAATGGTGTGCATCTCCTTTCAGCATAAAGGTGGCACACAATACTTTCTCTTCTTCATTCACTGTCATCATCATAAAATTTCTTTCCATCTCGACAACCCAGTGTGCCAGCCATAAGGGATCTGCTGGCTTGCCATTAAATTCCTTGGGCTTCAATTTTAGAAAACGCTCCACCAATCTAGAGTGGTCTAGTTGTTGCGGGACATACGCCCCATACATAGGTGGTTGGTATTGATATCCACCTTGAGCTATCTCAGGATTTTGTACTTGAGCCTACATGATGGGAGTCTGAGGTGCGTGGGGTACTGTGTTACTTCCCCCTGGAGCTGTACTTGCCTGTCCTGCTGGCATTGGAGGTGTCTGTGCAGCTGGAAAAATCATACCTAAGGCAGCTTGCATAGTAGCCTGTGCTTGTTGCATTTGCTGCAGCTGTTGGGCCAAGTTCAATACGACTGTAGCCAAGTCTGTAGGTAGAGCTGGCAGATTTATAGGATTTGTCTGCCCATTTATGACGGGCGGTGCCGTATTCGTATTCCCCTGTGTTTTTGGGTTTGTCTGGCTATCTTCCCCCACAGGTGGTGGTGGTGGGATAGAGTTACGGCTTTGTCTAGTTACTCTGCGTCCAGCCATTATCTAATCTGGTAGTGGGATTGCCTGAAAATCATTGAACACGTGAGACAATCATTATATACTTCATTCTCATATTTTAAAACCACTAACAAATGCAAATTTCAAATTTTTCAGATCATTCTGTCGAAAATACTATATATTCACTGCAGGGTCGATGGTGGGGGTCGATGGATGTCCGACCCTCAGTATGCGACCCTGAGGAATCACCAATTCTTCCCGAGAGTCGGGGGTCGATGGGGGGTCGGAGGATGTCCGACCCAGGGTGCGACCCCTCATTCTCTGTCAGATTACTGAGAGCCGAGGGTCGATGCGGGGGTCGATGGGTGGGTCGATGGTTTTAGTCGAATTTTTCGACCCCCGGACAAAAAATCAGATTTTTAAGTTCCGATTCAGAGTCCATTTCCCATTCTTTCTTCTCCGCTTCGAATCGTCTCGTCCCTCTAAGTTCCTACAGTGACAACTCTGATCCGTTGGTGGTTTGTGCTTCTCGTTTCGACGTCTGCACCTCCTCTACAGGTATATCTTATACGTTTTCATGTTTTTTAGGTTTCCTTACCCAGGTTTTTGCTCGTATATCTCGTTTTCTTCAAATTAAACTTTTTCCAACCGTAAAAATTCAATTTTTATTGGGGGCTTTTGTTGTTGGTGACTCGAGGAACGAAAGCCCTCAAAAATATTTGAGTTTCATTGGTTGGTTATCGAGAAACTCAAAATTTATCCTTTTTGCCCTAATTTTATCGAAATTTTGAATTTCTTGAAATTTCTTCCAATTCAATCTCATTAGCTAAAATTTTCGACTGTATGAGTCTTACAATATAGTTTAGGATCTATGTAAGTCCTCCTGCCCACGTGTATGGATGAAAAGTGAGGCTTTTGACTAATTTACGTCGTTATAATGTCAAAATTTTGGGTTTTTCATCTTTACTAAGCCATTATTTGTTTTTCTTTGTTATTTGCAGATACTATGGCTCGTACCAAGGTACCTAGTGTTCGCGACCGTCTTCGCTTCCGTTCCACTGAAGCTGAGACACAGTATGCCCGTTACGCTCGAAAGAAAGTAGAGGAAGGCCGCAAGGTGGACTTGGCTAGCTTGGCCTTGTTCAATGTGGAGGGGGCTTTTGGCGATATGGGATGGTTCCCTGTCATCACCTATAACGCATGTACCTGTCCTGACTTGGTATGCTAGTTCTATTGTAATCTCCAAGTGGTGGGGGATTACAACGACGTTGAGAGGGGTGGTGAGCTTAGGATCACTAGCTATGTCAAGGGAGTTGAGATTTCCTTTGACTATCGGTAGCTAGAGGACTTGCTAGGTATCTCATATGACGGCTCCTTCGTATTCTGTGCCCCGGGAGAGCCCCAGTTCTTTTCATTACAGATGAGGATTGAGATAGACCGTCAGCTCAACAGACCTGATCGCTGGGAGATGAAAGCGAGTTATCTACGTTCCGATCCACGGGTGTACTACAAGATTATCCAGCATAACTTGATACCGCAAAGTGGACATTACGAGAGGGTCTCCCAGTTGACCCAGTATCTGCTGTACTGCATATGCACTAGGCAGCCCGTCTGCCTTCCCTATATCATCATGCAGACGATGATCAGTGCCACGTTTCCCAATCATACTGGCAACCTTCCTTATGGACGCATGATCACTACATTACTTATCCGCCTGGGGGTTGACTTGATGGATGAGAAGATTCAGGAGAAATCCTTCTCATCGCCTCTGGATTGGGAGGCCATCTGTAAGATGAGCATGCGGGATGCCCAGGTCAGCGATGAGGAGAGAAACGCAATGGTGTCCCCTCGTACTCGAGTGGAGATGGCTGACGCTGAGGCAGTAGCAGCAGCCGCTGGAGCAGGGGTTCATGGGGATGATGACGATCGTCTATACATGGATGTGGATGCCATTCCTCTTCCATCACCTACTCATACTACACGAGTTGGTCCTTCTTCTTCAGCTGGTCCTTCACATGCAGCTGGTCCTTCGTATGCACCTTCTGATGGCATGATGGGGATATTGTATGAGAAACGAGAGGCTCAGCGCATGTCTGACCTGAAGATGGGAGAGCTTCTAGAGGCTCAGCGCTTGTCCGATCAACGGGTGGGAGAGCTTCTGGTTGCTCAACGCATGTCGGATCAGCGGGTGGAAGAGCTTAGGGATGCTCAGCGCGTGACTGACTAGCGGGTGGCTGATCTCACAGCTAGTCTCCAGACGACCCAGACTCAGATAGCTTGGTTGACTAGAGTCTACGCTGAGGACTATGATAGAAACCGTGAGGCACCGCCTCCCCCATCACCTCCACCTTCTTGATGTATTTCTTTTATCTTTCTTTTGTACTTTAGAGTAACTGTCCGGGTTATGGACTGTACTCTGCTTTAATCATATATATATATATATATATATATATATATATATATATATATATATAAACGTTTGTTCTTCTTTTGGTTGTATATAAATTTTTATCTCATTTAATAGATGCATTATTCTCTTTCAATTTTGTCTCAAACGACACAAATGCTTATGGTGTGTTATTATTACATCTTTTAAATTTTTATCCTATCTCAGTTCACAAACTTTTGTGGAAGTAAATGGGTTTCACAGACAAGGCCTGAGATTCTCTGATACCAAGTTATCACATCCCAATTCCACACTATTTAGAACGGTGTGATGAACCACTAATAAACCAACGGTTCAACCAGGATCTCTAATAGGCTGTGTCCGTTGAAAATAAAACCATACACATCCACAACCGTAATGAGAATAAATACACAATAGCAGAAGTCTTAATAAAAAATGAACTGAGAAATCTAACTGTGATAACCATAATAAAATATCAAGTTATTGTTGTATCAACTGAGACATAAATAAATAAAGTATCAATTACATTCCCTTAATAATTCAAACAAAAAAATCTAATCGAACACGCATGAGTTGCACTCGCATGAGGGATCATGCGTATCCACTAAGTCTTCGACTTTCATTGCAACAACACGCCCGTACACCGGAGCACTCAAATAATCTTCGACAACGGTACTTGCATCATCAACTAAAAATATTCGACGTCGAGAGGGTGAGCACACATCATGGCTCAGTGAGCAAACAAAACAATGCAACAAACATATGCATGCATTCAATTCATATCTATGGTCTGGTAATAAGTTTGCAATGCGCTATGGAAAGGTTCGGTGGCCGCCTCGCCTCTATGCACTGGGTGTGGAGGCCCGCCCAAAGGTTAACGTTTATTGTCGTCATCCACCCTACCATGGAATAGAGATAGAGCTAAAGTGCTGAAGCCCGCCCTATGACACTTCCCCTGATACTCTACCCATACCAACACGTAAGCCCCTGCAGGCGAGGGCTTGCAAACTGGGCTCGCAACTAACCAATCCTAATGTCAATCAGTATATCCAATGCCTCACCCCAGCATTCCTTAATACGTCCATAGAGATAGGGCTAAAGGCCCCCGGCAGAGTCAGAGACTACACGGTTCGAGACCACCTCCCCTCGTACACTACGACGTAATAGTTCTGCTAAGGTAATGGCGATACGACAATGTCAGTGGACAAGACTTGAGTTAAATATAGAGCTGGAGTGCTGAGGCCCAGCCTATGACACCCCCCCTTAATACTCGCTCGCATCAAGCACACCAACCACACACATACATTCACATGCCTATTCCTATCATCATCATCATCATCATCATGTTATAAACAATAATTTAAATATGCATGAACAGTAATAATAGAAATATTGGATGATATGTTGAATGCACATAACAAACATACACGCATAGAAACAATCATGGCATTGGACTCAAGAAATAAAAATAGTTTATTATTAACCAATTAGTTTAGGTCTTGTTCCCTCACCTTTGCTTAATTGTAGATCCTCTCTCAAGCTTTAAGAATCAACTAAATATCATTATTATATCACTAGAAGACCTAATCAAGTCGATAGAATTTAATTAGAATTAATTCTGATTTTAAAAAGTTTACTGTTAACTAGGGTCGATGCCAGGGTCAGAGGTTCCATCGACCCTGGGTGCTACCACCCACATTTTGGACTTTCCGAATACTGGGGGTCGATGTTAGGGTCTGGTAGGGTCGATTCTCCATCGACCCCCCGTGCGACCCCCCGTGGGTTTAGTCGAAATATTCATCCTATAGTCCATTCTTTCGTGTTTGGGTCCTATGATTTGTTTCTATAATCCATTCCATACATGTTCTATGGTTTAGAACCATAGTTTATTCACCTACATGGTTTTAATGATCTCCCCCATGGTTTTCCATTGAAACCTAACCATGGGTGGATGATTTGGGTTTCTCCTAGATCATACCCTCTTCACTATCTATTCTAAGGTCTTAAGAACTACATGGAGATAGTATCCATACCTGAGAATTAGGCTTGTTTCTCTGAAGCCTTCTCTTTGATCTTCTTCTCCACTTTCCTTCTCTTCTCCTTCCCTTCTCCTTCTCTTCTCTTTCTCTCAATCCAATTAGGGTTCTAAAAGGAGTAAAAGAGGCTTAGGGATGTCCTATTATAGAGTAGAAACTTTCAAAATAAGTCCCATTGAGATTAGGAATGAATCCCATTGAAATTTGGAAAGTTCTCAATTCACGGTTTCTGTCGACAGACTGGGGGTCGATGAGGGGGTCGGAGATCCCGTCGACCCCTGGTTCGAAATTGTCCGACCCCCAGTTAGAAACTCAGGGTCTGACTTTTTATATTGGGGGGGTCCGACCCTGCCTAGCTGGGTGCGCGACCCTTCCCCCTATTTTAGTGTTTTTGGGTCAGTTTAATACCTAGGATCATTATCTCCTTCACGCACTTGGTGCATTTGGCTCGACCATGATGGGTAGACCTGGTTCAAGGTGGTAAGACCGGGTTAGTTCGATACGGGTCTTACATCGGAGATCCCATCGACCCTCAGTTTCTAAGGTGTCCGACCCCCAGTTAAATATCAGGGGTCTGACTTCTTAGTGAGGGGGGTCGACCCTGCCTATCTAGGTATGCGATCCTACCCTCCAATTTACTATTTTTGGGTCAACTTAGTACCTGGTTTCGCTATTTCCTTCACGCACTTGGTCCATTTGACTCGACCATGATAGGTAGACCTGGTACAAGGTGGTAAGACCGGTTAGTTCGATACGGGTCTTACATCTCCCCTCTACTTATAAAAATTACGTCCTCGAAATTGTACATATCTTCCGAGTCAAATAGATGAGGGTATTTCTTTCGCATAGCATTCTCTTCTTCCCATGTGATTTCTTCTATATCTCTGCTTCTCTAGGTGACTTTAACATAATAAATGTCACGGTTGCATAGTCGTTGCACCTTTCGGCTGGTGATTTCAGTTGGTGCTACTTCAAATGTCAAATCATCAGTCAAATCAGGTACATCTACTGTCAATACGTACGTTGAATCTCTGACATACTTCTTCAATAAGGAGATATGAAATATATCATACACACTTGACATAGATGGTGGTAGTGCTAACTGGTAAGCCACTTTTTCACACTTAGCTAGAATCTCATATGGTCCAACGTATCTTGGACTTAGTTTCCCTTTCTGTCTGAACCGTTTCAAACCTCGCATAGGTGACACTTTGAGGAATACCTTATCACCTACGGTGAATTCAAGGTCTCGTCGTCTAGTATCTGCATATTGCTTCTGACGATTCTGAGCCGTTCTTACTCTTTCCTTGATAATATTGACTACTCGACATGTCTCCTCAACAAATTCTGGTCCAACAATACTACGTTCTCCAACTTCATTCCAAAACAAAGGAGTTCGACAATTCCTACCATACAGTGCTTCATAGGGTGACATCTGTATAGTAGCCTGATAGCTATTGTTATAAGCGAACTCAATCAGTGGTAATTTTTCATCCCATGATCCTTTAAAATCAATTACACAAGCTCGGAGCAAGTCTTCTAGAATCTGAATGGTGCGCTCCAATTGTCCGTCTGTCTGAGGATGGAATGCAGTACTGAACTTCAATGTTGTACCCATAGCCTTCTGCAATCCTTCCCAAAACTTTGAATTAAATCGTGGATCTCTGTCGGACACAATGCTTTCAGGTACACCGTGTAATCTGACAATGTTATCCATATACAGCTTAGCTAACCTCTCCAGTGTATACTGAGGTCGTATAGCTTTAAATCGAGCCATTTTCATCAGTCGGTCTACAATCACCCAAACTACGTCAACTACTCGGGGAGTCAATGGTAACCTGGTGACGAAGTCCACAGTGATGCAGTCTCATTTCCATGCTGGTTCCGATAATGGCTGTAACAGTCCTGCTGGTCTTTGTCGTTCAGCTTTCACCTTCTGACAATTTAGGCATTGAGACACGAACTTGGCTATATCTGCTTTCATTCCTCTCCACCAATATAACTTCTTTAGGTCATGATACATTTTTGTACTTTCAGGGTGTATAGAATAGGCGGTGGTATGGATTTCCTTCATTAGTCGGTGTCTAATGTCCAAATTTTTTGTTTCAGGTACACATATTCTTCCTTGGTACTTCAGTACTTTTTCATCATCTAAGGTGAACTCAGGAACAGTCCTACCTTTTTCAATGTCTTCTTGTACCGTTCTCAGATAAGGGTCTGATTAATAATTGTTCTAACTTCATCAACTATATCGCGTACAATCTTCAATGTGGCAAACATATTTGAAAACTGATGAATAAACCATTAGTTGGTTGATTCACCCGGTACATCTATCACAAACTGCTCGTTACCGTAATTAAACACTCTTCCGGTAGTACACATTGCGGCAGTTGTGCTAACCTCCCCTTGAGATTTTATCATTGCCTTTCTACTCAGTGCGTCAGCAACCACATTAGCTTTCCCTGGATGATACTGGATATCACAATCATAGTCTTTCAATAGTTTCAGCCATCTTCTTTGTCTCATATTCAACTCCTTCTGATTAAAGAGGTAAGTAAGACTCTTATGATCTGACTTAATCTGAAATTTCTCTCCGTACAAGTAATGTCTCCATATTTTGACAGTATGTACTACTGCTGCTAATTCCAAATCATGAGTGTGATAATTCTTCTCATGTGTCTTCAATTGTCTCGAGGCATAAGCAATTACTTGTTCTCCTTGCATAAGTACACATCCCAATCCCAGTCTTGATGCATCAGTGTACAAAATAAACGGCTATCCTGGAATCAAAATGGTCAAGATTGGAGCTGATATCAATCTAGCCTTCAATGTTTGAAAACTCTTCTCGCATTTATCAGTCCACACAAACTTTTTGCCCTAGTTAAACTGGTGAGAGATACGGAAATTCGGGAATAGTCTTCCATAAATCGTCAATAATACCCAGCTAGACATAAGAAACTTCTAATTTCTACAACGCTCTTCGGTGCTTCCCACTTCACAATAGCTTCGATCTTGCTAGGATCAACTTTAATTCCTTCGGCGGATACAATATGGCCTAGAAAAGCGACTTCCTTTAGCCAAAACTCACACTTTGTAAATTTGGCGTAGAGCTTCTCCTTCCGTAATCGCTGTAGAGCGGCGTTTAGATTCTTTATATGAGTTTCCTCATCTTTGGAGTAGACCAATATATCATCAATGAATACAATAATCGACGTATCCAACATATCGTGGAATACCCAATTCATAAGTTCCATAAAAGTTGCTGGTGCGTTCGTCAATCTAAAAGACATGACCAAAAATTCATAATGTCCATATCTGGTCCTGAATGCTGTCTTAGGGATATCACCGTCCTTAATCTTCAACTGATGGTAGCCTGAACGAAAATCGATCTTCGAGAACACTTTGGCACCTTGCAACTGATCAAACAAGTCATCGATCCGAGGCAATGGATACCGATTCTTGATTGTCAGTTTATTCAGTTCTCGGTAGTCTATACACAATCGAACGCTATCGTCCTTCTTCTTCATGAATAATACTGGCGCTCCCCATGGTGATATGCTAGGTCGGATGTTGCCCTTGTCGAGCAGTTCTTGTAATTGTAGTTTTAATTCCTTCAATTCAGTTGGAGCTATTCGATAAGGTGCTTTAGATACTGGTGTGGCTCCGGATATCAGATCTATAACAAACTCTGTAGCACGGTCGGGTGGTAATCCTGGTAGTTCTTCAGGAAATACATCTGGATAGTCACGCACGACATCAATATCCTCCATTCATGGTGCTTCTTTGGTAAGATCGACCACCGATACTAGATACCCAACTACTCCTTTCTCAAGGCACTTCCTATCCTTTAATGCAGAGAGTATGAGCTTTCGTTTACGGGGAAGTTTGGTTCCCAAAAAACTAAATTCTACTCCTTCCTTGTCTTTAAATGTCAGCTTTTTTTTGGCACAGAATAGGTTTGCAGAATGCCGAGCTAACCAGTCCATTCCCAAGATGATGTCAAAGTTTGCCATCTCAAGTTGGATCAAGGTTGCATCCAAAGTCTTTTCATCAATAAGAACTGGACATGGTCCGTAACCTTTTTCTAATTCTACTTCTAATCCCATAGGTGATCGTACCAGCAGTTTGTAGTCTAAGGATTTGAGTGGTAGATTTAACTTCTTTCCAAATGACACAAATATAAAAGAATGAGTAGCTCCTGAATCAAAAAGTACTCTGGCGGGAATGCCATTAATAGGTACGATACCTGTGATTTGTTTTGATTTAGTCTACATGCCAACATAATGTAACACAAAATGACAAGATTCAGGTCATACCTATGACCACATCAGGCGATGCGGCATCATCCTCAGATGTAACAGCGTAAACTCTTCCTTGATGTAGTTGCTTCTTGGGCTTAACACTCCCTTGCCATATGTCCCAATTGCTGGCAGTTATAGCATTTTAACCCTTCATTATTTGGCTTTTGTTGCTGTTGAGCTGCTAAAGTAGTCTTGGCTGCAGCATTGAAACCTTGAGTACAGAAGGGTTTGAATACCTTGGTGTTCCCTCCGTTGGAAGAATTTTCATTTGGCCATTTTATTCCTCTATTTTGAGCAAGGTAGCTCTCTTTCTGGCTCGACTCTATCACTCGAGCAATTTGTACAGCTTCATTGTAGATTTTCTTTTCAAGTCCAAGAACATGTTCACGTATGCTTCCCCTAAGTCCCATAACGAACCTTCGGGTCTTTGTATCTTCTACCTGCATACTGACTGGTGCAAAGAAAAACAGCTCCTCATAACGCTGTTGGTATGCATCGACAGTCATTTGTCCCTGATATAAACACAGGAACTCCTTCTCCATGGAATCTCTGAAACTCCTAGGGAAATACTTCTCAAAGAATGCCTCCTTATATATATCCCAAGTCAATTGGGTGTGCTTTGTCATCAGATATGTCCGTGTGGACTTCCACCAGTGGTGTGCATCGCCTTTCAGCATAAACATTGCACACAATACCTTTTCTTCCTCATTCACTGTCATCATCATGAAATTTCTCTCCATCTCATCAATACAGTGTGCTGGCCAACAATGGATCAGCTGGCTTACCACTATACTCCTTAGGCTTCATCTTCAGAGCTCCACCAGTCTGGAGTGGTCCAGTTGATGCGGAACATAAGCCCCATATATAGGTGGCTGGTATTGATATCCACCTGAAGCTACTTCAGGGTTTTGTACATGAGCCTGCATAATGGGAGTCTGAGGTGCATGGGGTACTGTGTTACTTCCCCCTGGTACTGTGCTTGCCTGTCCTGCTGGCATCGGTGTCGTCTGTGCAGCTGGAAAGGTCATGCCTATGGCAGCTTGCATAGTAGCTTGTGCATGTTGTATTTGCTGCAGCTGTTGGGCCAAATTCATTACGACTATAGCCAGGTCTATAGGTGGAGCTGGCAGATTCGTAGGATTTGCCTGCCCATTAATTACGGACGGTGCCGTGTTCGTATTCTCCTGTCTTTCCAGGTGTATCTGGCTGTCTTCCCCCATAGGGTGGTGGTGGGATAGAGTTACGACTTTGTCTGGTCACTCTGCATCCAGCCATTATCTGTTCTGGTAGTGGGAATGCCTGAAAATCATAGAATACGTGAGGCAATCATTATATACTTCATTCTCATATTTTAAATCCACTAACAATGAAAATTTCAAATTTTTTAGATCATTCTGTCGAAAATACTGTATTTTTCACTGCAGGGTCGATGGTGGGGGTCGATGGATGTCCGACCCTCAGTATGCGACCCTGAGAATCACTGATTCTTTCCGAGAGCCGGGGGTCGATGAGGGGGTCGGAGGGGGGTCGGATGTTTTGGTCGAATTCTCCGACCCTCGGACTAAAAATCAGGTTTTTATTCCAGATTTTGAATCCATTTCTCATTCTTCCTCCTCCTTTCCGACTCGGCTCGTCCCTCTGAGTTGCAATAGTGCCAAATCGGACTCATTGGTGCTATTTGCTCCTTATTTCGACGTCTACTCCTCGTCTACAGGTATGTTCTCTACATTTTCATGTTTTTAGGTTTTCTTAACTAGGTTTTTGCTCATTTAACTAGTTTTCTTCAAATTAAACTTTTTTCAACCGTAAAAATTCAATTTTTATTGGGGGCTTTTGTTGTTGGTGACTCAATGGACGAAATCCCTTAAAAATATTTGAGTTCATTCGGTTGGTTATCGAGAAACTTGAAATTTCCCATTTTTTGCCCTAATTTGTCGAAATTTTTGAATTTCTTGAAATTTCTTCAAATTCGATCTCTTAAATGAAATTTCCAACTGTATGAGTCTTGCAGGACAGTTTAAAACCTTTATAAGTCCTCTTGCCCACGTGTATGGGTGAAAAGTGAAGCTTTTGACTAATTTACGTCGTTATACTGCCAAAATGTTTGGGTTTTTCATCCTTACTAAACCAATATCTATTTTTTCTTTGTTTTTGCAGATACTATGGCTCGTACCAAAGTACTCAGGGTTCATGACCCACTCCGCTTCCGTTCTAACGAGGCGGAGACACAGTATGCCCGCTATTCTAGTAAGAAGGTACAGGGAGGTCGCCGGGTAGACTTGGCTAGCCTGGCCTTATTCGATGTGGAGAGGGCTTTTGGTGACATGGGTTGGCTTCCTGTGATCACCTATGACACCTCCACTCGGCCGGATTTGGTGAGACAGTTTTACTATAATCTCTGGGTGGTGGGAGATTACAATGATACCGAGAGGGGTAGGGAGCTTCGGATCACCAGCTACGTCAAGGGGGTCGAGATTTCATTCGATTATCGGCAGCTAGCCGACTTGTTGGGCATTTCATATGATGGACCCTTGGTATTCTGTGCTCCTGGAGAGCCCCAGCTTTTCATTGGAGATGAGAGCTGAGATTGACCGTCAGATCATCAGAGAGGATCGCTGGGAGATGAAAGCGATCTACCTTCGTCCAGAGCCTCGAGTGTACTGTAAGATTATTCAGCACAACCTGATACCTCAGAGTGGGCACTACGAGAGGATCTCCCAGTTGACCCAATATCTGTTGTACTGTATATGTACTAGGTAGCCCATCTGCCTTCCTTACATCATCATGCGGACGATGATCAGTGCTACGTTGCCCGGTCATACTGGCAACCTGCCTTATGGACGCATGATATCTATGCTACTGACCCGCCTGGGGGGTTGACATGACGGATGAGAGGATTCAGGAGAAATCCTTCTCATCACCTTTGGATTGGGAGGCCATCTGCAAGATGGGCATGCGGGATGCCCAGGTCAGCGACGAGGAGAGGAACGCTCTGGTGCGTCCACGTACTCGAGTGGAGATGGCTGACGCTGAGGCAGCAGCAGTAGCCACTGGAGCAGGGGTTCATGGGGGTGATGATGATTGCTTGTACATGGAAGTGGATGCCATACCTCCTCCATCACCTACTCATGCTACAGGAGCTGGTCATTCTTATGCAGCTAGTCATTCTTATGCAGCTGGTCCTTCACATGCAGCTGGTCCTTCGTATGGACCTTCTAATGACATGATGGGGATATTGCATGAGATACTAGAGGCTCAGCGCATGTCTGATTTGAGGATGGGAGAGCTTCTAGATGCTTAACGCTTATCCGATCAATAGGTGGGAGAGCTTCTGGTTGCTCAGTGCATGTAGGATCAGCGGGTGGGAGAGCTTCAGGATGCTCAGCACTTGTCAGATCAACGGGTGGGAGAGCTTAGGGATGCTCAGCGCGCTACTGACCAGCGGGTGGCTGATCTCACAGCTAGTCTCCAGACGACCCAGACTCAGATAGCTTGGTTGACTAGAGTCTATGTTGAGGATTATGACAGAGACCGCGAGGCACCGCCTCCCCCATCACCTCCAGCTTCTTGATGTATTTTTTTTTTCTTTTTGTACTTCAGAGTAATTGTCCGGGTTATGGACTGTACTCTACTTTAGACTTGTATGTATATACATTTGTTCTTCTTTTGAGTGTATATAAATTTGTTTCTCATTTAATAGATGCATTATTCTCTTTCAATTTTGTCTCAAACAACACAGATTCTTATGGTGTGTTATTATAAAAAGCTTTTAAATTTTTATCCTATCTCAGTTCACGAGCTTTTGTGGAAGTATACTGGTTTAGCAGACAGGGCCTGAGAGCTCTGATACCAAGTTGTCACACCCCAATTCGCACCATTCAGAACGGTGTAATGAACCGCTAATAGACCAAATGTTCAACCAGGATCTAATAGGCTGTGTCCGTTGAAAGTAAACCATACACATCCACAATCATAATCAGAATAAATACACAATAGCGAACGTCTTAATAATAAATGAACTGAGAAATCTAACTGTGATAATCATAAATAAAATATCAAAGTATGTTGTATCAACCGAGAGATAAGTAAATAAAATATCAATTATATTTCCTTAATAATTCAAATGAAAATCTAATCGAAAACGCATGCATTGCACTCGCATGAGGAGTCATGCGTTTCCACTAAGTCTTCAGCCTCCATTGCAGCGATGTGCCCGTACACAGAAGCATTCATATAGTCTTCCACCGTGGTACCTACATCATCAACTAAAAATATTCAACGTCGAAAGGGTGAGCACACATCACGGCTCAGTGAGAAAATAAAACAATGCAACAACCATATGCATGCATTCAATTCATATCTGTGGTCTGGTATATAAGTTTGCAATGTGCTATAGAAAGGTTCGGTGGCCGCCTCACCTCTATACACGAGTGTGTGAATCCACCCAAAGGTTAACGTTTATTGTCGTCCCACATGCACCCACTATGGAACAGAGATAGAGCTAAAGTGCTTAGGACCACACTGTATCACACTTCCCTTGATACTCTACCCATACCAACACGTAAGCCCCTACTGGCGAGGGCTTGCAAACTGGGCTCGCAACTAACCAATCCTAATATCAAACAGTGTACCTTTGGCCTCACCCCAGCATCCCTCAATACGTCCATAGAGATAGAGCTAAGGCCCCCCGGCAGAGTCGAAGGCTACACGGTCCGAGACCACCTCCCCTGATACCCTACGACGTAATAGTTCTACTAAGGTAATGGCGATACGATGATGTCAGTGGACAAGACTTGAGTAGAGATAGAGCTAGAGTCTAGTGACCAGGCTGAACCACAATGTCACATTTCCCCCCTGATACTCTACTCGCATCAAGCATACTAACCACACACATACATTCACATGTCTATTCCTATCATCATCATCATCATCATGTTATAAACAAAATAGAATTAAATATGCATGAACATTAATAGCAGGAATAATGGATGACATGTTGAATGCACATTACAAGCATACACGCATAGAATCAGTCATGGCATTGGACTCAAGAAAATAAAAACAGTTTATTATTAGCCAATTAGTTTAGATCTTGTTCCCTCACCTTTGCTTGAGTGTTGATCTCTTTCAAGCTTTAAAACCCACTTTTATATCAATAGAAAAACCTAACAAGTCGATAGATTTGGGTTAGAAGTCATTCCGGCACTTTTAGGCTTGTTTTTAAGCACGGGTCGCAGGGTGGGTCGCAGGTAGGTTAGCAGTTTACTGCGACACCCAGGGTAGGGTCGATGCCAGGGTCGGATGTTCCATCGACCCTGGGTGCGACCACCCCTTTCCTGGACTTCCCGAATATTGGGGGTCGATCCTGTGGTCTGGTAGGGTCGATTCCCAATCGACCCCACGTGCGACCCCCCGTGGGTTGAGTCAAGAATATCATTCTACAGTCCATTCTTTCATGTTTGGGTCCTATGGCTTTCTTCCACAATCCATTATAGGCTTGTTCTATGGCTTAGAACTCTAGGTTTCTTCCTTACTTTGCCTACGATGATTTCTCCATGGATTTCATTGAAATCTTCCCATGGATGTATAATTTGGGTTTCTCCTAGACCATACCCTCTTCATGAACTATTCTAAGGTCTTAGATCATCAATAGAAACGTGCCTATACCTTAGGTTTGCTGAAATTCAGAGGTTTCTCTGAATTCTTCACTTTGGTCTTCTTTTCCAACTTTCATTCTCTTCTCCTTCTCTTCTCTTTCTCTCACTTTCAATTAGGGTTTCAAAAAGAGTGAAAGAGGCTTATGGACGTCCTATTTATAGAATAGAATCTCCCAAAATAAGTCCCATTGAGATTAGGAAGGAATCCCATTGAAATTTGGAAAGTTTCCTATTTGCGGTTTCTGTCGGCAAACAAGGGGTCGATGAGGGGGTCGGAGATCCCGTCGACCCTCAGTTTCTAAGTTGTGCGACCCCCAGTTAAATATCAGGGGTCTGACTTCTTAGTAAGGGGGGGTCGACCCTGCCTATCTAGGTATGCGACCCTGCCCTCCAATTTACTGTTTTTGGGTCAATTTAGTACCTAGTTTCGCTATTTCCTTCACGCACTTGGTCCATTTGACTCGACTATGATGGGTAGACCTGGTACAAGGTGGTAAGACCGGTTAGTTCGATACGGGTCTTACACAATAAGTCTGTGTATGCCTTATAAATTAAGAATGCATTTATTTATCCTACTCACTTATTCTTGCATATGATTCCGTAGTGAAAAAGGCAAGCTAGGTCTGTTGGTTCTCAAATGCAAACTAGATCACAATCATCTGCGGCATCTCAAGAACCCTCTATCCAGGCAAGAGGGTTGGCAAGAATGGCAAAAAAAGGCAGAAAATTTCATGAGAAAATGGGCACAAGCACATAGACAGAACCCTTAGATTAAGGTGAAGCAATATCCCTTTGATCCATTTTTTATGTGAAGTAATATTCTTCTGATGCATTTATTTAACTGATGTGAATTAAATATGTATGTAACCGCAAGTGCACGGTATCGTGCAGTAACGGGTCGATCTCAGGGAGGAATCGTTATTATCCTAACTCAAATAAGGCAAAGCGTACCAAAGGGATATGATTGAATTAACACCCTAATCACTTTAAATAAAAATTAATCAAAAAACAATAATAACCATTCATAGCGGTACGAAAATTTACGAAACCACTAACCATAAAGTAACACAGATTTATTGCAAGAAAGAAACGAAATTAAAAGTAAAAGAATGTAAGAAAAACTTATCTCGATGGAAGATTTAACTTATCTCTGTCGTTGCTCCTCATCTTGTTGTCACTCCAAGGCGATGTGCAAACGATTACAAAGGGAGCCTTCTCCTCTAAATTAAATTAGTAATGGGGTACAACCTATATTTATCTACCCTACTATAGAGTTCTAAATCTGAAATAAAAATAAACTTAAGCAAGAAGAACACAACTTGAAAAGAAAAAAAAACTAAGAATCTCAAACTCTCTCATAAATTCTCAAAACTAAGAAAAAACTCATAATAAAATTCTTGGATGATTTTCTATTGCTCAGCATCACATATATATACAAGAGAGTAAAGATCACAAACAATCTTTACAATTGAATTACAAGAGATTTTGTGGAGATAATTTTGGTAACTGAATTCCAATCTTCTAGGTTCATTGTATATGGACGATTCTTGAGTAGAAAAAATCTTGCACCAACTCATCATATCTTTAGCATTATTATCTCTTTTTGAAAAATTCCATAATCGATTGGAGCTTTCCATTCTTCCTTGCCATGACAATCTTGTAAATTTGATTCCAAATAACTAAGGAATATTTTCTCAAGAGAATGGAATCTTTCACATGAGATTGGGCTATTCTTTGACTTGGTCCAAGGCTGATCTTATACACAAAATTCGTGGCTCTCCTCATAAAATTAGTCTTATGCCCGGCTGCCGAGTTGACTGGGTGAGTTAACTGGACAGGATCACCAAAAATTCATAAAATGATATTTTTAAGCTCAAATTTCTCCATTCTTTCACCTATACCCATCAAACATAAAATCAACATTAAATACCCGAGAAGCATCATAAATAGAATAAGAGATATATATTTTATGCCCTAAATTCATACATAAAATGTGTTCATCATTAACCTCTAAACTTTTCTTCATCTTATTGTTTTTCCAGGAATATTGCGAAGTATAACACTGGTGACAGTTGTTTTTAAACTTTGCTTCATCTTATCTTTTTGGTTTGTAAGGTGACATTGTTGTGCACCAGAATTTTCTTTTGGTTGTATGTTGACCTTCTTGTATGGTGACATTGTTGTGCACCAGAATTTTTTTTTGGCTGTATGGTGCTCTTCAACTTATGGTGACATTGTTGTGCACCAGAATCTTTTTAGAATGTATGGATCCATTTGAGCAGGGATACTTCTGGTTTGTAAGGTGACATTCCATGATGCTCTGTTGGAAGGGTAACTAGAATGGAACTGGTGCTCACACAAATTACAGATAGTTTATAGAGTTATTGTTGGTAATGATTACCAAAGTTTCCATATTATTTTTGTATTAATTCCAATTCTGTTTCTTTACTGCACACTTCTATTCTAACTAGGAAACCTGCATCTTCTGTGTCAGCAGTAAAGTCACCCAAAGAGAATCTCCAAAGAGTGGAATGGGACACAGGTCTTGTTGCCGACTGAAGCCGAACCTCCTTAAGTTGGCAGTAGTCATAGATCAGACCTTCTTGATGTTGGACAATTTTTGTATGGTTATATATCTCGTTGTACTAATTTTATAATGTAGATTTTCACTCCCCCAAGTAGACAGAACAACTATTTCCTGGTCATAGATCAGACCTCCTTAATGTAATTTCCTGGTTTTGTTCTTGAACTATTATGTGTAAATGGGTCATGCTTCTTGCAAGTTAATAGCTAGTTAAAATCAGTCAGGAGGGTAGAATTGTTCACTTGTTGGTAATGGATTCTAGGTGTTGCAGCTTTGTTTCAAATGGAGGCAGTTCTGTTGGGGAGTTGATTGGCTTCGGCAATTTTGAGGGTGTGCCGGTTTGGATAGGTAATGTGTATGTTTCTGCCTTGTGAATGTGTCTTGGACACTTTAATCTGATACAAGAGAGCTTACTTTACAGCCCCATAACCAATTTTTTCGGCAGTTTCTTCAACCTTCTCCTTTGTCCACTCAGCAGCTTTACCTGTTCAGTACTCATAAATCTCTGCATGTGGAAGAGTTCACATGAAACATCAGAGAATAAAGACCTGGTTTGGTCTTATTTGGCAAAGATACTAGATCAGTCAGAAAAATACCATGCTCAATAAGTGCTACTATGCTGCGGTTTTTGGCTTCATCAAGTAAATCAACCAATTTTATCACTTCACTACTGCGGGTCCGAAAGTGCTTTCCATCTTCTCCAAGAACAAGACCAAATCCCACATGGTTTACTTTGGGATACAAATTAACATCAGATGGAAGCCAAGAGGCCATTTTGGCAACCTGAAATAGGAACAGAAAAATAAAATTCTAACTTGCAATGTTTTAAGGAACAGCACTTTAACGGGTGTTCACAATACTAGCATGACATGTTATATATGCACACAAAGTGGGGGCAACATAACAGTAATACATTCAAGACTCCAACCAGCCACCATCCAAACTCTATACATCAATTTAGCCAGTAATATCTCCAAGAAAGTAAAGACTAATGATTTTCGACCTATATCTTGCTGCAACACCAACTATAAATGCATCTCAAAAATAATATCCAACAGATTCAAGTTTGTAGTAGATTTCTTAATGGGTCCAGATGTTTGAAGAGATCAATAATGGGATACTACACAAGAATGCTAGATGCAGAAGCAACCGTAACATTAACAAAAACAGTACGGTATAATCACACCTTCTTCCCCAATAAGAGGGGAGGGTGGCAGCTTCACATGTGATGGTGGACCAAGTGAGGAACCATAACAAGGTTTACTTCAAGATGAATGAGAGATTGAGAGATCATCACTCATCACAACTTAGGGGCTTTGTTACAAACATACTGGATCCATCAATGCCGGAGAAAGTGCTTGAACATACTAAAAATCTCAATATGAAAGAAAGTTTCGATCCAAAATAAATGAAAGTTTCAATACATCAGAAAGCACTATCTTGAGACCTGTTTGAGAATTAAATACTAGAAACAGTACCAATATCATATCACTTTAAAAAAAAAGGAAAGAAAATTCCTAAATACAAGCTACAAGCTACAGTCAACTAATCAGTTCTTTCTTTAGGATTCTTCAATTTTAGCTTCTAAACAGCTTTGAGGAGCTCTTCATACAACCTAGAATTTTGTGCATTCGTTCTAATGTCTCCTCTTAGGTAACCTTTCAAATAAGCCAAGGACGTACTTCTACCACTTTCTGTATTTAATGTCGTAATCTACAAGCTTTCTCCTGTCTGCTGGGAGCATTCCCCTGACTCAGTAATTGCATGTGTGGTGCTACCACCCTGAGAACATACTGTTGTGTCTAACCATTCAAACATCCCACATTCAGGATTATCCACTTGCACCAAGACAATTATACAAGAAAACTATCATTGAAAATGACAATTATACATGACAACTTTCATTGAAAATGACATTTAAAAACACAGTAGATTAATACTGACTCCTGTGGAACGTGGGCAACACCAAAATTGTCATCCATTGTTTGTTGTTGTTTTTACCATTCTAACTTTGCATTGCCCTGCTCCACATGGGTATTGATACAATTGGTCCACCCACATAACAAACCTCTGACACCTTGGGCACTGATAGTACTTCCTCCCAAAAATTTTCTCGTTACTAGTTGTACCTGTCACACATGTGACACCATAAGACTCACATTTAGCATTCATATTATCAATAGAATTCAATTAAGCAGAGTGAAGATAGGATCAGTAGCCTTGACTAATGGTTCTTCCCTGAAACCCTCATAAGATGGATGGTTAGTATCAACCTCACCAGAATTCCATCATAAAAATAGACTATTCACAGTAGGCTTGATAGACCACATCAACATCACATAACATTTTACTCAAGAGAATTACACGGAAAATATTTCTAAACAAAATGATGCAAGTTACATACAAGGGAGAAACCCAGAAAGAGAGAGAGAGAGAGAGAGAGAGAGAGAGAGAGAGAGAAATAGAGAGGGCTAGTAAATTTGCTTCTGTTTTATAGTGGTTCATACTTCACAGTTACATGGAGAAGGAAAAGGCAAAACTTTTTTTAGTAAATAAATGTGGGAAACCATTACAACATGGGTTCGACAGTCCCAAACAAATTATCTGTTGATTTATCACATCGAATCTTTGAAAAACAAAAATTAACCACCTGAAGTCATGACAAACAGAATTATTAAAGGTATCATCTGGTAAACATGATCAAGTTGAGCCTAAAAATGAAATGAAACATCAAGTGAGGTGCTGATTGTGCCTTCATATCCTAGCTGCCAGGCTCAAAATTCACAACTCAAGTGAACTGAGACCAATACCTATGATAGAAGTAATCCTTAGAACAGAACCCCAGAACTATGCCTATGTATTCATAAAAACCCATGTTCTAATGGTTTGACGGATCAGCCAATCCCAATATCCTAATGCATATCAGGATAAGCTAGAACCAGTCCCAAATACCCAGCTAATCACAATATCCTACCTACCTACTCTCCTTACCAATTGTTGGGCTCATCGTTCCCACAAGGATGGAATGGGAGAACCCAGCCAATCACAATATCCTACCCACCTACTCTCCTTCCCAGCCGAATTGCTGGGCTCGTTGTTCCCACAAGGATGGAACTTACCTTCAAGATGATGGAGTGATGAAAAAGATTGGGCAACGATGTGGGAAAGGTAATATTGGGGATAAGGACGATGGAGATATGATGAAGCAAGGGGATAAGGAAATACTAACCGGACTTTCGATGTTGTCGATGGGATACCGAAGATTCGAAGCTGCAAAGTCACCGAAACCTAGCACAGCGACGATGGAGATATGATATTAGGGCTCTGAACCGAATAGCAATAGAGAAGAAAAGAAGAAATCACGAGAAAGAAATAAGAAAAGAAAGGGGTAATTTTGTAACTTTATCTCATTTTAATGTTTTAAAGTTTCAAATAGAAAGGGTAAGAATGTCTACTCACATGTTAAGTCAAGTCTGTTAGTTAAATGGGGCCAGTTAGAGTTTCTGGAAATCATTGGGTAGTAGATCGAATTTGACATAGTTTTTGGGGGGTTAGATGAAATTTTTTCTTTGTTTTAATATAAGTGACCCAAATGCTATGACCCTTTTGCTCCGTTTGTTTCAATGTGTAAAAGTTTACAGCTCCGTTTGTATTAACATAAAATTTTACATATACCATTTTAAATGTAAAAAAAAATTTCATTGTTTATTTTCAGTGGGTAAAAGAAAGACAAAATTCCTTTTCCATTCCCCTTAAAGATCACTATATTTTATCTATTATAAATAAACATTGAATTTTTTTTTACATATAAAATGTGACACCTAAAATTTTACGTCAAAACAAACGGATTCTACATGTAAAAATTTTCCAAGTAAAATTTTATCATTGGAAAATTTTCCAATGTTTGTGTTTAAGAGGTAAAATATTAATGTAAAATTTTCCAATGATTATTTGCCATTTATTTTCATGGTCAAATTATTTAGAAAATTACATAAGATACTATTTTATAACAAATTTGAATTAATCCACCCATTTTATATGCTGACATGGACCCACAAATTTGAATAAACGATGTGGATTCCTAGGCGATACAAGAACAACTATTTGATTTAGGTATCTGGATTCCTGAGCAAAACAAATATGCTGATCAAGATACCAGATCGATACAAACTGATATGATTGATACAAATCTGATCTCGTATTGGTTTTTGGAGTGATCGATACTTGATCCAATACTCTAAACTTTATACCGTGGGCAATAAGCCTACATGCATGAGCGATAATGCAAAGTAGACAAGAACTAGAATGTTTAATTGGAAACCAAAGTTATCAAAAACCAAGAAGATATTGTACCACCAAATCAATTTTGAAAAACAATTAAAATATTCAAGCACTTATATTCAATTGAAACAAAAATGTCTAATTGGGAAGCAAAGTTCTCCTCAACAACTTTCTTAGTCATGATCCTCCATTTGATCTTATGCTTCCTCCTCTCATCAGCTTTTTGGCCCTCTCCTTCATCTTCTTCTCAAGCTCCTGAAAGTACGAGAATCATTACTAAGATCAAGAAATAAAATAGTATACAAGGTATAACTCTATTGATCACAACATTGATTTACAAGGGTGAATGGCAAAAACTCTGAAATTTTTGAAAACCAGAATCTAGGATAAGACCATGAAATGTATGAAGTACTCTAGTATACAATACAAATTGATGTCAGTCAAACAATTTGTCAAACCATTACATAACCAAAATCCAAGCTCATGATTCCACATTTGGGCACCACATGCAGTCAAGAAGAGAACCAAATAAATAATACTTTAGGAAGATCTTCTCGAACAATTAGCAAGTTCACAGAAGGAAGCTCCACAGCCAGTGTAAAACTAAACTTGCCAAGAAATTAGTAATTACATGAAATTCCGATTACTATCACCAGAAATATAATTGATGCAGAAAACATGACTTGCCAAAAACTACTAGAAGTTTACATAAGTAAATTCCATACCGCAGGCAAAAACAAAAATAATTAAGGAATATCCAGCACAAACAACAAGGTAATTACACAATAAAAAAACAAGGTAATTACACAATAAAAAAACCCATGAATTAAGATCAGTAAGGTAAGCATTCTATTTTTAAATCACATTGACCTTAAAGTCAAACACAAAATTCATTAACAAATGTCAGATAAAAAAATCTTTCGATCTAAGTATAAATAGTTCATAAAACAACAAGATCCTAACAAGTTTTACTGGAAGTTTCAATAGAATCTTGACCTCACAGTCTTATTAGTAATTGTAAGTTAAACTAATTTGAAAAAACTGGAATCAATAAACATCATAATAGTTAAGCGACAGTAAAAAGAAGCCGGAAGCCTCAAAAGCCCATGTCATATCAACTCCGAATAGAGAAGCCCATTACAGATCAAGGTAAAGCCATGAAATTCTTCTTTTTTCTTATTTTTTTTTTTTTTGGAGTGAATAAAGCCATGAATTCCATCAATCTAAAAGAATATATGCCTGTACTTGTGCAGAGAGAGCAATGTAAATTATTTTATATCTGTAACCAGCAAGCAACTGTAAATTACTTCCTCTATTTTTTTTTTTTTTTTGAATGGCTAGCAAGAGAATGTAAATTAAATCATAAGACCCGAAGTCTGTGCCAGAAGTATCTCAATATAACTCCCAAAAAACAGAAGTATATTAGGCAGGAAACTTGATAATTGTTTAGTATTCTGATCAGGCGGATCACAGACTTACATATTTCTCACCTAAGACTCACATCTACCAAGTACCAACAACTCTTACTACTCCTAAATAATAAGATAGATAAAAATAAAATTGGAGACCAGTCACCATCTCCAAAATAACAAGACGTGTAAAAATAAAATTGGAGATCATAGCAGGGTAAAATTTTATCATCTGTATGTCACATACCCAACAGACCATTAATACACCCCTAGCCTGTGGGATTTGCCTTCATAGTTAACCCCTGGCCTGCTAGATTTGTTTTACTTTTAAAATGAAATACAAAGAATAAAAAGAAGAGACAGATGTTGAATGAAAGACCAAAATGCACAGAACAATGCTTACCCATTTTATCAAGAACAGGTTTCATGTCAGAATGTTGATCCTAGAGCATAATCCAAACCAGTAAATAGAAGATAGGGACTATTCAAACATGGAGCAAAGCTAATCCTGAAATTTCTCACTTTCTCATAACTGGGAACGACAGAGCATATTAACTTACTGCAAACATCAAAATCGCTGCCGGCGAGGTGCAACCAGATACAGAGACCGCATAGTCTTTGATGTCGAACACAAATTTTTCGATTAAGGAGACTGGAGGAGGTCCCTTAGGTTGGCAAGATCTTAGTTCAGTTTCCTTGACCATTGCAAAGCATAAAAAACACTTCGAGGGAATATAGGAAAATGAACAGTTTATATGCTCTTGAGTTCAGCATTCTTATGGCTATCCGTCACAATGGTTGCAATAGTAGCAACAACTGAATAGTACTGACTTTTAATCCTGGCGTGAATCCAAAAATCAGAATTCCTGGCCAACACAGGCGATGGCGAAATGAGGTCGAATTGGTCCTAATAGAACCTTGTCGATAGCCTCCTTTACGGCAAGCTGAAAAGAGAATGCGAAACAAAAAATCGAATGTGTGAGAGAGATTTCATGAGGATAATCAGGAGTAGTGAGGCTGGGGTTATGGCAACCATTATTTAATAATTATACGATATACCTCGAGACGGGGGTTAAGGGAGAGACCGGAGAGGAGCTTGGGGCGAGAGAGGATTTGGTTGTAGAGACCGTTCCAGGAGCGGCTAACGCAGGCGGCGAACGCGAAGGATGAGGCAGGGAGCCTCAAGAGGATGTCTTGAACGATGCTGATAGGTTTGCAAGTAACATTTTACAGTAAAATTGGGGGGGAATATACCGAGGTATTTTCTGGAAATATTTGCTTTCTGGAAAATTATCCCCAATTTAAGTTTTACAAAATTCAAAACAAATTTTATTGTACAATTTTCATTTACATCTATTTTACGTTGAAACAAAGCCTTTATGATTAACCAAATTATCGAATTCCCTGTGCTTTCCTGCATGACCAGAAATGTTAGAAAATGCCAACTGAGAAATAGGGTGACAAAATGGGGTGCTTACAGTATTTTTGCATTATGTACATCCATTGCACCTACTCCTTGGGTCGTTGACTCAAGTCGTCTTCTCATATGACTTGTAAGGCTTTAGTGTTTTCATCTTTTCATTATCACACTCAACAATCGAAAGTTTATCTTGCTGATGGTACCACCATCCACGTCTTTGGTCAAGGTGATATATCACTATTCCTAGCTTATCATTATCCTTTGTCCTTCATGTTCCACATAAAAAAGGGCATACCCAGTGCACAAGGCTCCCACCATTGCAGGGTCAAGGGAAGGGTTAATGTACACAGCCTTATCCCAACTTCGCAGAGAGGCTGTTTCCAGCCCCCATGTTCCTCTTCAACGAACTTGTCTGTATTGGAAAGTTCTCCTTTTTGGTGATAGTGACCAGACCAATAAATCTACGATGTGGCTTGTACTTCATATGTTTGATGTCACTGTTGGGAACAGGATTCAAATACCAATGGCTGATCCAAAGGGCATTTGCACCATTAAATCTTTGATGTGGCTTGTACTTCATATGTTTGAAGTCATTGATGGGAACAGGATTCAAATACCAATGGCTGATCTGAAGGGCATTTGCACCATTATCATGACCATATGTGTTAAAGCAGTCACCAATAATCCCCACAAGAACATGAACCCTTCTTGAAATGGTGGAATCGGCTTCGATCCCTGACAACTATCTCTCTGTCAAAAATCCTTGAAATGATCTTTATGGCAGAGTGACAATCAACACAGACCCGCAAATTCTTCACAATACGTAGGGTAGCCCCTTTATTAGTGGCAATAAGTCCAAAGGCAATTGCCAACTTCTCACTGTGGAAAAATAGTGCCTTCTCCTTCTCTTCCTCTTCTACATCAAAGAACACTTCGTTTGTGTTGGCTACATGGCCTGCGATCCTCAATTGCTCGGACATCTCATCTATCATTTTGTAAATTTCCTTGGCTCGAGGGTGGATAGTGTCCTTTACGCCGAACTCATGAATCTCACTATCGACCTCAATGGAACTACAACCACGTAGTTTCAAGGAACCTTTCTCTTTCATCAACTTCCTGACCTTTGCAACATCATCCCATCTTCCTGCATTGGCATATATATTGGACATGATTGCCAAGTAACCCCCATCTTCAGGGTCAAGTTCAATCAAATGTCTGATGGCATGTTCTGCAAGCTCGACATTGCCATGTATCTTGCATGCACCAAGAAGGGCACCCCAAACCCCATGGTGTGGAGTAAGAGGCATAGCTTGAATGAATTCATAAGCTTGCTTCAATAAGCCTGCACGACCAAGCAGGTCAACCATGCATCCATAGTGCTCAATCTTGGGGGCTATACCAAGCTCATGGTGCATAGCATAGAACCATTCTTGTCCTTCATCTACCAATCCTGCATGAGTGCATGCACACAATACTCCAATAAATGTAACTTCATTGGGCTTCACATTTCCACTTCCCATTTGATAGAATAACTCCAATGCCTTTCTGCTTTGCCCATTCATAGAAAATCCCATGATCATTGCATTCCAGGTCACAACATCTCTATCCAACATGCGTTCAAATACATGTTGTGCACCCGCTAGAGACCCACATTTGGAATACATGTCAACTAAGGCAGTCCCAACCAAGAGATTCAAGCCAAAACCATTCCTGTCAATATAGGAATTAATCCACCTCCCAGCATCCAATGCTCCTACTTGAGCACACGCAGAAAGAATGGCCACCAATGTCACCTCATTAGGCTTCAGATCTTCTATTTGCATCTGGTGAAATAATGCAATAGCTTCATTAATTTTCTTACTCTGGACAAGGCCCCCAATGACTGAATTCCAAGACACCACATCCCTCTTAGGCATCTCATCAAAAAACCTTAGCATGACTTCAGCTTCACCATGCTTTGCATAGCCCCCTAACACTGTATTGTACATTAATAAATCCTTGACAGGTGCTTGATCAAATAGTTCCTTAGCAATTCTCATGTCCCCAATCTTCACATAGCCTCCGATCATGGTATTCCAGGCTACAAGATCCTTCGCCGGCATTTCACAAAAGATTTGATGGGCGATATTCATCTCACTACATTGGTTTACGTAAGTGGCCAAGATGGTAGTCCAAGACACTGCATCTTTAACAGGAATTTCATCGAACACCTGGTGTGCCACCCTCGTATGCCCAAGAGCTCCGTAAAATTCTACCAAACTCGTCGCGGTATAAACATCTGCATCGACGCAGATTTTGAACAATTGTCCATGGACGCATAACCCCTTACGAAGATCCTGCAAACTCGCACAAGCCCTGATGACAAAGGGGAAGGTGAAGCAATCGGGTTGAATGTTTCGGAACTTCATACAGTGGAAGAGTAGAAGGGCCTTTTGGGGCTTTTGGTTCTGTTGGAATCCTCTGATCATGGTGTTCCAAACGAAGGAGTTGGGTTCGAGCATTTGAGTGAAGACTTGGTTTGCGTAAGTCATGCCATCCACGTGAGCGCAGTGGGCAACGAAGTTTCCTATGGCAAAGTTGCTCTGGTGCAGCCCAGTTCTTATCAAGTAAACGTAGAGAGTCTTTAAAAGCTTCAAGGATTTGGTTGCTTCGTGGCTCTTCAACAGGGACAGTGCAAGCTGCTTCTGCACCCTTTCGATCTCTGCGAGAGACTTCAGATACCCCATCTCTATCTTCACGCTGTTTCCTGAAATGTTAATTCACAGAAGCAGTGGGTCAGCATAATAAGTTCATCTCTCTTGTGAGAGCATTCAAATATCAAACTTCCACACCAGATTTTTAGGCATGTTCCCTTCAAATTGAATTCAATGTCCTCTGGAGTATGGTATTAAACAGTGTATTTATATGTAGTTTTACATTTTTACGTTTAGTAAGATTTGTGTATAAATACTTTACTTCGTACCGTTCATGACACTTAAAATGAGAAAGACTCTCTGATTCATGTTTTGACATATGGAGAGGTAGCTTTCAGTTCTGTTGACTTTAAACCAAAAAGACAACGAAAAAACTCTTCAGATGGTTTCGTTTTGAGTCTCACTATATTCGTTCCAGGGTGCAAAAAGTCGTCATGCATGAAGATTTCAAATGATCAGAACCCATTGTTGAATCCAGTTGCAGATTCCAATCCTCTAAAGATTGAAAGTGAAACATTTCTGCCAGTGTCAAAATTTTTATCTCCGTCAATTTTCCTTCTTAGGCCCATCTAGAAAGCTTCTTCTATCTTTACTAAGCTTCTCTGAGTTTGTATGCAGAGGATCTGAATCACTGAACTAGAGTTCAGGTCTTGCAATGGAGTGGCCCTTGGGTTTGTGGTTTTTGGTTTCATTAGGTTTGGTGCTTCAGTTCCATGTCCACTTCGGATGCAACTAGGAGAAGATGCTCTTTCAGGCTGCATTTGGTAACATCCCAAAGTCACCACTGGCAAGAAATTTATTAATGGCAGTTAAATAAGCCTCATATAAATAAACTTACCTCATATAAATAAACTTAATGTAACTGAGATGAGGACAGAAACAACTTCTTCATGTTGTAGAGATAAAGCTGTGTATATTCTGTCCACCCTAGACCCTGCAGTAGCATAAGCCTCATAGACTGGGACGCCCTTTCAGTATAGTTGAGATGAGGATGTTGAAATGGATGTGTGGCAAAACTAAAAAAGATAAAGTAAGGAATGATTGTATTAAAGTCAATTTGGGAGTAGCGCCGTTACATGATAAACTACGAGAAAGCCGTTTGAGATGGTATGATCATGATCAACAGAGGCTATTAGATGCTTTCATACGAAGGAGTGATTCGATTCAGATTGAATGATCTAAAAGAGCTAGGGGTAAACCTAAGAGGACCTTAGGAAGGTGGTAAAGAAAGACATGCATAGCTTAGGCCTTGTTTAAAGTATGACATCGAACGGAGTTAATTGGAGGTCAAAAATCCATGTAGCCGACCCCATTTAGTTGGGATAAGACTTTATTGTAGTTGTTGTTATTGAATCGTCGGGGAGAAAAAATGCCTATTGAAATTGCAATAGAAAGTTTAATGGAGATTTGGCAAAGAGATCGCAATTGTAACTTTGCTAAAGAATCGCAACCGAGAAAACAAGGGAGAATCGTTGGCAAGAATCGTAATAGAAAGAACAATCAAGCTCTACTGAAGAGATTGCAATCAGAAAATCTTGGTGCTCTCTGATCATATTTCTCCATCTTCTAGAATCGATCGGAGATGGAAAAGGAACTGCTGCTGCTCTTCGGAATCGACTGGAGATGAAGACAAATTTGCCGCCGCATTCTAAAATCAATCAGTATAAATCAAAGCAAAAGATCACGACACCCAATTGCTAGTTGGAGATCTGCTTAGGAAAAACATCAAAAGAAAAGTGGTAGAGGAATATTTCTTTCAAACTCTCGTCCTCCCTCTCCGTCAATTTCTCCTTCTTTTATTTATAAAAATGATTGATCCCCTTAAAATAATTTGCCCCCTTCTATTGTTGAACACCATTCTTTTAAGGAAAATTTCACCCAGCCGCCCCTGAGGTATACTCATAATTCAACCACCCCATCTTGCTCCATAATGTCAACCGCCTCCCCTAACTATTAAATGGAAAAATTAAAAAGTCTGTTTATCTTGTAGTAAAAAGACTATGACTTTTCTTTAAAAATAAAAAACTTGACTATTTTTAATTTTAATGTTGCATGGTTGGTCTCGACGCAGTAGCTTGCTACGCATGGCTCTGATGTGCTTCAGGCGACTTGGTCGAAACTGGGCAATCACAACCCCAGGCTTCAGCCAATAAAGGATTGGTTAGGACTGGTTAGTGATTTCATTTTCTGGTTCTTCTTCTGTTTGATAAGTTTACGGTTTAGGAATACTTGTAATTAATAAAAAGAGCTTTAGCTGTAAAAGCCGCACCCAGAAAACTCGGCCTAACTCGGATTTTCTTTCATGCTAGGGTTTTTGACCGTAGATGAACCCTATAAAATGCCAAACTAATGACTAGCATGACACGTACCCTTTAAACTCTCAAACTTTTTTTTGCCATTTATTGAATGTGCAATTCTAAAGGGGGCTGGTCGCTACTAGGCGGTTGGGAATCCCAATAGAACAAGGACCGGGACCATCGACCAGCCAGGCCAAAGCCGACCCACCTTCGAGATTAATAGTTAGTTTCATTTTGGGAAGCCATTGAGGATATTCTTTGGACCCATAGATGAATCTAGAGGGCCCATACCTATCCTAATTACCTTTGGAGTTGTAGAAGGGAAGGAGTCCTTCTCTAATTCAAACTCTTGCCACTTAACAACTTCTTAGGAGTCCTCCATTCAAACTAGGAGTTTTACTTCAAAAAGGACACCTAAATAGAATAAAAACCTACCTTTTCACCCTCTTCAGAATACATACCAATCTTAGAAAACTCTGGCATGTTCTCAGAGAAAGGGAAGAAGTGGAAGGAAGGGGAAGAAGGGCAACACCACTAGTGTTCGGAGATCTGTCAACAACGTACACCAACATTGATTAAGAGATCGTCGGTAAAACTATAGGACCTGATAAAGTCCCATACCTTGTAGAATGTCATATTTGAATGGTTGATTATCACTCTCTATCGATGGTAGAATTACCTTATTATTCCTTATTCCTGAGAATGCACCTTCTCAATGAATAATTGAGGTTAAGCCTTAGATTTCATCCTTGCTATGCTGATACTTAAACCTAAGAGGCACCCTACCATTGGACCACACTAGGTTAACAATGCATGGACTAAGTTTATAGTAGAATTTTAATCTAAAAGACTGTAAATTGACCTTCGGAAAGAGGTCAGACAATGCACCAGATGATAAACTGTAAGAGTCGGCGTAGTGACCGACCAGTCCCAGAAAGGTCTCTGGAAGTTGTCAAACAATGAGACGGTTGATGGTACTGTATCGATTGATGCTGTGACTGACCCTTGGCAAAAGGTTTTGATCTCTATTGGATGTTACGGCGGTCATTACTGTTGCGACGATATACCAACCGGCGTACACCAAACTTCGATAAATAGTTAATAAATAATGTAGAAATAGTAACCCATGCTTCCACACTTTATATAGGTATAGAGTACATTAGGGACACTGATTATCCAAGCATGAGAAAACCACAATTTCATGATATCAGGTGAAGAACAAAACTCCTAATGAATTTTGGAGTGTTTATAATATATGCTTGTAGTGTTACATTTTTGTTTTGATAACATGTCATCCAATAACTGCTTTGAGCATGCATTTGCATTTATGATATATGATTGATGTGTGACTGTGTGTGATTGTGATCTAGTAGGTAGTGGTGAAATGGTCGAGGACCGCTAGATCTAACCTGCTAGGAAATTCTTAACTAGTATGTCACTCACCCCTTGTGAGAGGACAACATCTTTGAGGGGGGGGGGGGACAAAATGGATTGTCTAGGATTCCTACCGGGATTGGTGAGAGGGATATTTTAGATAACATGTAGGATTTGGTTAATGACACTACCCTTGTATGCAACTCTGGCCAGTAGGGGGTCAGGTACTGGTAGAGTGGAGTAATGAGGGGAAAGGGTTGGCAGTGTTTGTTGGAGTGTCACTGGCTGGACTTGCTACTCGATCACCATTTTGATTGGGATGTTGTGTGGGAGCACTAGGGCTATTGGAGTAGGCTGATGAGTATCCAATACTCTCGTACATAGAGGTTGTAGCTAGCTTTTGGGAAGTGTGGCTAGGCCTTACCATAATACACTAGCATACATGATACCTGACTATTGTATTGCTGTGTGTAATAAATTGATTATGCATATTGTTTGCTTGCCTGTCTGTTTCTCACTGAGCTCATGTTGGAGAGGTGACCCTTGCGTACGTCATTCTTTTTAGATGATATTGCAGGAACTACTATTGCGGATTATCTGAATGCACCTATGATCTCTCACTTAGCCTAGTTGGGAGGAGTACAGTATGAAGACGAAGCATAAGACAAGGACTACGAGTGTGACGCATGTGTTGTAAGACCTACTCCAAAATCCATATGATTCAGATCTCTCCGTATAAAGTCTTACTGTGCCAACCTTTGGCACCCAGTCTTGTGACCCTCCATATGATATGGGTCAACCCCTTAGGTCCCCTAGTGATACTAGATCATGTAGGAGAAGGTACTTAAATCCCATGAAGCATCACCATCAAATTGGGCCCATGAAACTAAGTCCAAATGTATTTTAAGCTCAATCGAAAGCATAACTGGATAAACGATCCTTTACTTGACTTTCACCGGTTGAACAAGAGTAGGACACACTCTCTCTCTCTCCATGGGTTGCTATAAATAAGGAGGTCCTTCTCCTTATTTCTCTTTTTCGTTAGCTACCTTGAGTATGAGAGTGTGTGAGGGGAGAAACCTAGGGCGTGAAGCTTGGAGCTCAAGCTCAAGCATCGATCTTCCTTGAGGTAGTTTCTCATCCTTCCTTCATCTTTAATTCTTGTAAGAATATATGCTAGAGACCATAGTGGAAGCTCAATTAGTGGCCTCTATGAATGGAGACCGAAGTTTAACTTAGGAACCAAGATTCTTGCCCTCTCCATAAATAGTGATGATAATGGACTCTAAATGACTCTCATTGTGTTCAATAATGATGGATACGTGTTTCCTACCACTTATAGTGAAGGAAACCACGGTGGAAAACCTACCCCGAAGAAGAAAACATTCTCTGGTTTATGTTTGGCTTCTAGGCCAGAACCGAAGGCACAAACCGACGAGCTGGCAGTGGCCCTAATACTAGTTGACTCAAACCAGTCCTCGCCACGGCCAATTCCTTGACTTAGCAAACCAAGTAATAATCAGAGTCTTGTATCTGGAGCCACCCTAACTGGCACTACGTGACCGGAAGAACGATCTACCGAATGGGTTCCGTATGGTGATGTATGTGGCACTATTGGGTTGTGCCTCCACATAGGCCTAATTACAAGCGGAGCTAGTGTAGGACAACAAATCACCTAGTCTAGCTTTTGAATAACTTACTGGAACCCTCAATACTGTAAACAGTATGTGTAAGACCCTCACTCCACTAACTTGGTCTAACCTTGTCGTGTCAGGTCTTCCCATCATTCCTGGACCAAGTGGACCGAGCGTGTGAAGATAGACCACAAACCAGGTATGAGAATCGAGTTAAGAACACTAAAAATATACCTAAAGTCGCATACCTGGGTAGGTATGGTCGACCATAAGGAAGGGAACCAAAAATCTCAAATCTAGAACCCCACGATCGATGATTTTGACCCTACGGTTGACGATTTATGCGACCGTATGATCGACCATGAGAACCTAGATCAGACTCTGAGTTTTGAAAATTTTCCTAAACTAAGGGATTGCTTTCCTAATTGAAAGAGGACTCTATATGGAGAGTTTTCCTCTATATAAAGGACGTCCCTCAGTCCTTTTTCACTCTTTTAGAACATTAGTAAACCCTAGAGAAAGAGAAGGAAGAGAAGGAAGATAAGGAAAAGAAGAAAAAGCTAAGGAGAAAAGTTTGCTGAGAAGAGATTGGCTCTCTATCACAGGCAAAGGTATGAAACGAATCTCTGGAGATGTAAACTCTAAGGAATAAGACTTCTATGGAGGATAGGCAATATCAACCTATTATGATCTATGTGATTTCCTTGAGAAAATCCCAAGGAGAACCATGATGAGTGAATTTGATAATTAGGGTTGATAAGAAATTACTAATGATGGCCATAGGATGACCTTAGAATAAATCCCATTAAAGAACAGAAGAATTAACTCAGGAAGAACTCGAATTTCATATAGACTGTGACCAGAAATCTCAAGGTCGCAGCTACGATCGACTATAACATGACCAGTATGACCAGAGGATCGACCATAGGCATTCGAGAAGATTTCAGAAAACATATGGTCGCAGCTACGATCGCACCATATGCGACCCTAGGGTATCGATCGTAGACAGTAAGGTCGATACAGCATGAGACCATAGGACTAATCAGACACCTATCAGTGCTCTGTTTCAATTTTTGACTACTATAACATGTCACATATGAATCCTAATTTAAATTCATATAACTTTTAGGTTGTTAAGTCAATTCAAAGAGAATTTCAAGGCTTGGAAGGACATCGAGAATTGTTAATAGGTGAGGGAACAAAACCTAAACTAATTGGTTAATAACAAACTATTTATTTTTTTATTGAGTCCAATGCCATGACTGATTCTATGCTTGTATGCTTGTAATGTCATGTCATCCAATATTATTGCTATTACTATTCATGCATATTTAATTCTATTTATTTATAACATGATGATAATGATGATGCTAGGAATAGGCATGTGAATGTATTTGTGTAGTTGGTGTGTTGGATGCGAGTGGGGCATCAGGGGTAGGACGTGGCATGGTGGTCTTTGACCTCGTCACCAGACTCTAGCTCTATCTCTACTCAAGTCTTGCTCACTAACATCGTCGTATCGACATTACCTTTGCAGAACTATTACGTCGTAGGGCATCAGGGGAGGTGGTCTCGGACCGTGTGGTGTCTGACTCTGTCGGGGGGCCTTAGCTCTATCTCTATGGACGTGTTGAGGGATGCTGGGGTGAGGCCTTGGATACACTGTTTGGCATTAGGATTGGTTAGTTGCGAGCCCAGTTTGTAAGCCCTCTCCAATAGGGGCTTACGTATTGGTATGGGTAGGGCATCAGGGGAAGTGTTGGCGATTTTTGATTTGGATACTTTAGCTCTATCTCTATTCCATGGTGGGTGCATGTGGGATGGCAATGGTGTTTGATCCATTGGGTGGATTCACACACTCGTGTATAGAGGTGCGGCGGTCACCAAACCTTTCTATTGCACATTGCAAACTTATAAACCAGACCAAAGATATGAATTGAATGCATGTATATGTTTGTTGCATTATTTTGTTTGCTCACTGAGCTGTGATGTGTGTTCACCCTTTCAACGACAAATATTTTAGTTGATGATGCAGGTCCAACCGTTGAAGAATATATGAATGCGCTGATGTATGGATACGTTGCTGTGATGGATGTAGAAGCTGAAGAAGATGCACATGATTCATCATGCGAGTGCAACCAATGTGTTTTTGTTTAAGTTTTATTATAGTTTGAACATCATATATGTAATTGATTTTTTTTTATGTCTTGTGGTTTGGAGATAATTGGATTAAATACTTATTTATCACTGTTAGACTCTCAGTTCATTATCTGTAAGACTTTCGCTTATTTGTTTATTACCTCTGATTATTAATGTAGAATGTGTGTTTGGTCTGATAAGGTAGATACGACCTATGCGAGATTCTGGGTGAACCGTTGATTTATTGATGGTTCATCACACCATTCTGGTTAGACCAAAATTGGGGTGTGATAATTTGGTATCAGAGCATCTCAGGTTCTACCCATTGACCTAACTACTTCCACATGAGTCATGAACTGAGTTAGGATAAAATTTAAAAGCTGTAATAAGAACACACCATAGGCACTTGTATTGTATGAGACATAAATTAAGAAAAAGAATAATGCACATATGTAAAGGAGAAACCAATTTTAAATATATATGGAAACAAGACAAATGTATATCAAATCAAAGTACAGTCCATAATCCGGACAGTTACTCTATAGTATAAAAAGGAAAAAGATATAAAGGGCAATCATGGAGTTGGAAGTGCTGGAGGAGGAGGTGCCTCACGATCTCTATCGTAGTCCTCAGCATATACTCTCGCGAGCAGGCCACCTGAGTCTGAGTCGCTCAGAGACTAGCGGCTAGATCCGCTACCCGCTGGTCTGTAGAGCGTTGGGCATCTAGAAGCTCTCCTACTCTCCAATCAGTCACGCGCTAAGCCTCTGTAATCTCACGTAACAATCCCATCATGTCATCTAGTGGTGGACGTGAAGGGCCAGCTGAATGAGAAGCCCTAGAAGGGTCAGCTCCAGTAGAATGTTGTGGCGATGGAGGAGGGATGGCATCCACATCCATGTACATCCGATCATCATCCTCCTCATCACTACCCTCGTATGCCTCTGCAGCTACCTATGTTGCTGCTACTGCTGTCGCCTTTGCATCTACTGCTGCTACCTGAGTAAGAGGACGTCTCATGGCATTCCTCTCATCATCACTGACATGTATCTCTCTCATACCCATCCTGCTGATGACCTTCCAGTCAAGGTCAGCTGAGAAGGTGTCCTCAACGATCCTCTCATCCATGTGGTCCACCTGTAGAGGAGCAAGCAAGGTGGAGATCAGTTGCCCATAGGGCAAGTTACCTCTCGAGTCAGGCAATGTAGCTGGGTGCATAGTCCGGAGAATAATATACGGAAGGCAGACATGCTGCCTAGTACAGATACAGTACAAAAGGTACTGAGTCAGATATGAGATCATCTAATAATGTTCACCCTGGGGAATCAGATTATGCTGGATAATCTTATAGTAGACCTGTGGCTCTAGATGCAGGTTGACTGCTTTTACCTCCCAGCGATTATCCCGAAGAATCTGACTATCTATTTCTGCACGCATCTGTGTAGACAGAAATTGTGGCTCTCTGGGTGCACAGTAAACCAACTGTCCATCATTGGAGATACCTAGGAGATCAGCCAACTCCTAGCAGTTGAAAGAAATCGGAACCCCTTTCACCCAGCTGGTGATCCAAAGCTCTCGGCCCCTCTCTACATCCTCTAGGTCACCCTCCACCTGAAGGTGACAGTAGAATTGCTTAACCAAGTCTGGGAGAGTGTAAGCCTCGTATAGGATCACTGGAAGCCAGCCCATATCACCAAATGCCCTCTCTACATCAAACAGGGCTAAGTGGGCTTAGTTCATACACCGACCCCCTTCAACCTTCTTTTGGTCAAACCAAGGATATCGCACTTCTGCTTCCACAGACCTAAAGCGAAGTGGGTCATGAACTCGAAAAAGTTTCGTGCGAACTATGATAGCTATAAGAAAAGAAAATAAAAAAACAAGTTAGATAAATTTGAAATTTTTGACAGCATAAAGACGTAAAATGGAAAAAGCCTCACTTTTCACCCAAACATTTGGGCAGGAGGACTTACATAGGTCCCAAACCATCCTGCAAGGCTTATACAATCGAAAATTTAAACTAGGTAGGTCGAATTTGAAAAAAATTGATAATTGGGCAAAAACCCCAAATTTTAGGTCAAAAATGAGAATTTTCAAGTTTCTACTAAACTAACCGATGAAACTCAAATTTTCTTGAGGGCTTTCATCCATTGGGTGGCCAATAGAAAAAGTCCCCAATAAAAATCAAATTTTTACGGTTAAAAAAATATTAATTAGAAGAAAACCCTACAAATGGAAAAATCATAGGTATGAAAGCTTAAAAATGGAAGAGAGTAGAGAACATACTTTATGGAACAGAATGTAGGTCGTAGATCAAAGAAAAAATCACCAAGTTTGTATGGTTCACATTGTAGCAAGTCACTGGTGGCGAGTTGAGTAGAGACCGTAGGAGGAAGGAGGAGAAATGAGAGGAAAACTCTTGAAATTAGGTTTTTAAAAACTGATTTTGGATCTTACGGTTGCACAATTCGACCAAAACTATCGACCGTATGATCGACCATAGGGTCTCAATAAGTTGTGAGGGATGTGATGGTCGTATATATGGTCGCACAACATGCGACCGTAAGCCATCGACCGTATGACCTACTATTGTTTGTATTTTGATTCTGTTTGAACTTTTGCCTATTGATTTTGTTTTTCTTTCACCTTCCATTGTGAGACTAACCCAATGCTACCATCATATCTTGTCTCACATGTACAGCCTTTCCAAGTACCATTTAACCAAGAGTTTAAATGGTTGGATGCAGAGTAAGTAGAAGGAGACAAAATGCAAACCCATCTCTACCACCTATGGAGACTAATGATAATGAAGGTCAGCAAGGACAGGAAGGAAATATTGGAACTCAAAATACTACACCGCAGAATGTGCACACCCCAGCCAACCCAACTAACCTACCTGCACCACCTACAGATTTGGCTACTGCAGTGATGAATTTAGCACAACAAATGCAACAAATACAACAAGTGCAAGCCAACATGCAAGCTGTTATGGGAATTGCTTTCCCCGCTGCAAACACAACACCTCTATCTACAGGATAAGCTAGTACTGCACCTGGTGGTAGCAACGCTGTACCCCAAGCACCGCAGACACCAGCAGTACAAGGCCAAGTGCCAAACCCTGAAGCACCGCAAGGCGGGTATAACCAAGGAAATTATCAGTACCAACCGCCTATGTATGGAGCATATGTACAATATCAGCTTGATCATTCCAGACTGATCGATCATTTTCTAAAGTTGAAGCCGAAGGAATTTACAGGCAAGCCATCAGATCTGTTATGGCCAGCTCACTGGATCGATGAGATGGAAAGAAACTTTATGATGATGACTATAAATAAAGAAGAGAAGGTATTATGTGCCACTTTTATGCTGAAAGGTGATGCACACCATTGGTGGAAATCTATTCAGAGTTATCTGTTGACAAAACACGCCCAACTGACCTGGACTATATATAAAGAAGCTTTCTTCGAGAAGTATTTTGCCAGGAGTTTCAGAGATCAAATGGAAAAGGAGTTTCTAAGTCTGTATCAGGGACAGATGACTGTAGACGCATATCAACAGCATTATGAAGAACTATTTTTCTTTGCTCCCTCTAGCATGCAGGAGAAAAATACCAAAACCCGAAGGTTCGTCATGGGACTTAGGGAAAGCATCCATGAGCATGTATTGGGACTGAAAAAGAAGATTTATAATGAAGCTGTATAGATTGCTCGAGTATTGGAATCGAGCCAGAGGGAAAGTTATTTTGCTCAGAACAGAGGTATTAAAAGGCCAATGGAAACTCATACAACGGAGGGAACTCAAAGACATTTAAACCCTTCTGTACTCAAGGCTTCAATGCTGTAGTCAAGACTACGATGACAGCCCAACCTCAACAGAAGCAAAGTAATGCTGGAGTCAAATGCTTCAATTACGATCAAGTAGGACATTACTCAAGAGAGTGTCCTATGCCAAAGAAGTAGCTACAGTAAGGAAAGGTTTATGTAATTACATCTGAGGATGCTGCCGCATCGCCTGATGTGGTCACAGGTATGACCTGAACTGTTCATTTTGTACTACCTTGTGTAAGCATGTAGACATGTAGACTAAATTAAATCAAATCACATGTATCGTACCTATTAATGGCTTACCTGCCAGAGTACTCTTTGACTCTGGAGCTGCTCATTCTTTTATATCTGTGTTATTTGGAAAGAAGTTAAATCTACCCCTCAGACCTTTAGACTTCAAATTGTTTGTACGATCACCTATGAGATTAAAAGTGGAACTAGACAAAGGTTATGGACCAAGTCTAGCTTATTGGCGAGAAGATTTTGGATGCAACCTTAATTCAACTCGAGATTGCAGATTTTGACGTTATCTTGGGAATGGATTGATTAGCTCGGCACTCTGCAAACCTATTATGTGCAGAAAAAAAATTGATATTTAAAGACAAGGAAGGAACAAAGTTTAGTTTTGCGGGAACCAAACTTTCTGGTAAATGAAAACTCATTCTGTCTGCATTGAAGGCTAGAAAATGCCTCCAGAAAGGAAGAATTGGGTATCTAGTATCCGTGGTCGACCTCACCAAGGAAGCACTACGAATGGAGGATATTGAAGTTGAACGTGAATTTTTAGATGTATTTCTTGAGGAACTACCAAGACTATCATCCGACTAAGCGACAGAGTTCGTTATAGATCTTATACCCGAAGCCGCACCAGTATCGAAAGCACCCTATCAAATGGCTTCTAGTGAATTGAAAGAACTGAATATACAATTACAAAAATTACTGGACAAGGGTTATATTAGACCCAGCATATCACCATGGGGAGCGCCAGTATTGTTCGTGAAAAAAAAGGACGGTAGCGTTCGACTGTGTATAGATTAACGGGAATTGAATAAGCTTACAATCAAGAATCGGTACCCGTTGCCTCGGATCGATGACTTGTTCGATCAATTGCAAGGTGTTAAAGTGTTCTCCAAAATTGATCTTCGGTCAGGATACCATCAGTTGAAGATTAAGGAAGGTGATATTCCGAAGACAGCATTCAGAACCAGAGATGGACATTATAATTTTTAGTCATGTCTTTTGGATTAACTAATGCACCCACAACTTTTATGGAACTCATGAATCGGGTATTCCATGATATGTTGGATACATCAGTCATTGTATTTATTAATGACATACTAGTCTACTCCAAGGACAAAGAAACTCATGTCACAAATCTAAGAGCCGCTTTGTAGCGACTAAGAAAAGAGAAGCTTTACGCAAAATTTACTAAGTGTGAGTTCTCGCTAAATGAAGTCGCTTTCTTAGGCCATGTTGTATCCGCTGAAGGAATTAAAGTGGTTCCTAGCAAGATTGAAGCCATTGTGAAATGGAAGCACCTAAGAATGTTGCAGAAATCAGAAGTTTCTTAGGTTTAGCTGGTTACTATCGACTATTCGTGGAAGATTACTCTAGAATCGTCATACCTCTCACGAGTCTGACAAAGAAAGGAGAAAAGTTTGTTTGAACTGATAAATGTGAAAAGTGTTTTCAAATATTGAAGGCTAGATTGATATCAACTCCCATCTTGACTATTTCGATCCCAGGACAACCATTTACCTTGTACACTGATGCGTTTGGGTTAGGTTTAGGATGTGTGCTTATGCAAGGAGAACAAGTAATTGCGTATGCCTCAAGACAACTGAAGACACATGAGAAGAACTACCCCAGTCATGACTTGGAATTAGCAGCAGTAGTTCATGCTGTTAAGATATGGAGACATTATTTGTATGGAGAGAAATTTTAGATTAAATCAGATCATAAGAGTCTCACTCATCTTTTTAATCAGAAGCAGTTGAACATGAGACAAAGAAGATGGTGGAATTATTGAAGGATTATGATTGCGATATTCAGTATCATCTAGGAAAAGATAATGTATTTGTTGACGCACTAAGCAGGAAAGCAATGATAGAATCCCAAGAAGAAGTTAGTGCAAATGTTGTGGCGTGTGTTACAGGGAGAGTATTTAATTACGATAAAGAGCAGTTCGTGATTGATATTCTGAATGAATCAACTGACTAAGGGTTTATTCATCTATTCTCAAACATGTTTGCTACATTGAAGATTGTACCTGATCTATTAGACGAAGTGAAAGCCGCTATTAATTCAGACCCTTATCTGAGAACAGTGCAAGAAGACCTCGAAAAAGGTAGGAGTACTCCTGAGTTCACCTTGGACGTTGAAAAAGTACTAAGATACAAATGAAGGGTATGTGTTCTTGAAAATGAAACTTGGATATTAGGCACAGACTAATGAAGGAAGCTCACACCACCGCTTATTCGGTACATCCTGGAAGTACAAAGATGTATCATGATCTGAAGAAACTATATTGGTGGAGAGGAATGAAAGAGGATGTAGCTAAATTTATGTCTCAATGCTTGAATTGTCAGCAAGTAAAGGTTGAAAGGCAAATACCTGCAAGATTGTTGCAGCCACTGCCAGAACCAACATGGAAATGGGACTGCATCACTATGGACTTCGCCACCGGGTTAACATTGACTCCCTGAGTAGTTGACACGGTCTAAGTGATTATGGATCGGTTGACCAAGACAGCTCGTTTAATAGCTATATGACCTCAGTATACTCTAGAGAGGTTTGCTAAGCTTTATGTAGATAATATTGTCCGATTACATGGTGTACTTGAAAGTATTGTGTCCGACAGAGACCCATACTTTACCTCAAAGTTTTGGGAAGGATTACAGAAGGCTATGGGTACAACATTGAAGTTTAGTACTGCATTCCATCCTCAGACAGACGGACAGTCAGAACGTACCATTCAGATTTTAGAAGATATGCTCCGAGCTTGCGTAATTGATTTCAAAGGATCATGGGATTAGAAATTACCATTGATTGTGTTTGCTTATAACAACAGCTATCAAGCGACTATACAGATGTCACCCTATGAAGCATTGTATGGTAGGAAATGTCGAACTCCTTTGTTTTGGAATGAAATTGTAGAACGGAGTCTTGTTGGACCAGAGTTTGTTGAAGAGACTTGTCGAGTAGTCGACATTATCAAGGAACGAGTCCGAATAGCTCAGAATCATCAGAAGCAATATGTAAATAATCGACACAGAGATCTCGAATTCACCATAGGTGATATGGTATTTTTGAAAATATCTCCTATGCATGGTTTGAAAAGGTTTGGACAGAAGGGAAAGCTGTATCCCAGATATATTGGACCTTATGAAGTTCTAGATAGACGTGGAAAAGTAGCATATCAGTTAACACTACCATCATCCATGTCAAGTGTGCATGATGTATTTCATATCTCATTACTGAAGAAGTACGTCAGAGATCCAACAAACGTGTTAACAACGGATCCACCGGATTTGACTGAAGAATTGACGTTCAAAGTAGTACCTTTTGAGATCACTAGCTGGAACGTGCAACGTCTTTACAACCGCAACATTTACTACGTTAAGGTTACTTGGAGATGCCAAAATGTAGAAGAAGTTACATGGGAAGAAGAGAATGCTATGCGGAAGCAATATCCTCACCTATTCGACTCAGAAGGTAAGTTCAAATTTTGAGGACGAAATTTATATAAAAGGGGGGTAGTTGTAAGACCCGTACACCACTAACTTGGCCTAACCGTGTCGTGCCAGGTCTTCCCATCATTCCTGGATCAAGTGGACCGAGCGTGTGAAGATAGACCACAAACTAGGTATGATAATCGAGTTAAAAACACTAAAAACATACCTAAGGTCACATACCTGGGTAGGTATGGTCGACCATAAGGAAGGAACCAAAAATCTCAAATCCAGAACCCCACGGTCAATGATTTTGACCCTACAGTCGATGGTTTATGCGACTGTATGATTGACCGTGAGAACCCAGATCAGACTCCGAGTTTTAGAAATTTTCTAAACTAAGGGATTACTTTCCTAATTGAAAGAAGACTATATATGGAGAGTTTTCCTCTATATAAAGGACGTCCCTCAGCCCTTTTTCACTCTTTTAGAACATTAGTAAACCCTAGAGAAAGAGAAGGAAGAGAAGGAAGAGAAGGAGAAGAAGAAAAAACTAAGGAAAAGAGTTTGCTGAGAAGAGATTGGCTCTTTATCACAGGCAAAGGTATAAAACAAATCTCTGGAGATGTAAACTCTAAGGAATAAGACTTCTATGGAGGATACGAAATATCAACCTATTATGATCTATGTGATTTTCTTGAGAAAATCCCAAGAAAAACCATGAGGAGTGAATTTGATGATTAGGGTTGATAAAAATTACTAATGATGGTCATAGGATGACCTTAGAATAAACCCCATTGAAGTATAAAAGAATTAACTCAGGAAGAACTCGAATTTCATGTAGACTGTGACCAGAAATCTCAAGGTCGCAGCTACGGTCGACCATAGCATGACCAGTATGACCAGAGGATTGACCATAGGCATTCGGGAAGATTTCAGAAATCATATGGTCACAGCTATGGTCGCACCATATGCGACCCTAGGGTATCGACCGTAGATAATAAGGTTGATACAACATGAGACCATAGGACTAATCAGACACCTATCAGTACTCTGTTTCAATTTTTGACTTTTGTAACATGTCACATATGAACCATAACTTAAATTCATATAACTTTTAGGTTGTTAAATCAATTCAAAGAGAATTTCAAGGCTTGGAAGGACATCGAGAATTGCTAATAGGTGAGGGAACGAAACCTAAACTAATTGGTTAATAACAAACTGTTTATTTTTTTATTGAGTCCAATGCCATGACTGATTCTATGCTTGTATATTTGTAATATGCATCTCACATGTCATCCAATATTCTTGTTATTACTGTTCATGCATATTTAATTTTGTTTATTTATAACATGATGATGATGATGCTAGGAATAGGCATGTGAATGTATGTGTGTGGTTGGTGTGTTGGATGCAAGTGGAGCATCAGGGGGAGGACATGGAATGGTGGTCTTTGACCTCATCACCAGACTCTAGCTCTATCTCTATCTCTAGTGTCGTGTCAGGTCTTCCCATCATAGCAGGCTCAAATGGGCAAACCATGTGAAGGAACTACAAGGCTAGGTAAGTGAATCAACCCAAAAATAATACATTTGGGTTGGGTGGTAGACTGACAGCTATTGTGTGGCTGACCACTCAGTCAAAAAGTGAGGCCAGTCAATTTTAATTGAGTGGTCGCACAATATGCCTTGTGTGGTTGACAGGTTCTACAACCACCGTTTGAGCTTGCAAACTAGGCTCACAACTAACCAATTCCTAATGCCAAACAGTATATCCAAGGCCTCACCCCAGCATCCCTTAATATGTCCATAGAGATATAGCTAAGGCCCCCTGACAGAGTCAGAGACCACACGGTCCGAGACCACCTCCCCTAATGTCCTATGACGTAATAATTCTGCTAAGGTAATGGTGATACGATGATGTTAGTGGGAAAGACTTGAGTAGAGATAGAGCTAGAGTCTGGTGATGAGGTCGAAGACCACCATTCCACGTCTCCCCCTGATGCTCCACTTGTATCCAACACACCAACCACACACATACATTCACATACCTATTCCTAGCAACATCATCATCATGTTATAAATAAACAAAATTAAATATGCATGAACAGTAATAGAAAGAATATTGGATGACATGTGAGATGTACATTACAAGTATACAAGCATAGAATCAGTCATGGCATTGGACTCAGTAAAAAAATAAACAGTTTGTTATTAACCAATTAGTTTAGGTTTTGTTCCCTCACTTGTTAGCAATTTTTGATGTCCTTCCAAGCCTTGAAATTCTCTTTGAATTGATTTAACAACCTAAAAGTTATATGAATTTAAGTTATGGTTCATATGTGACATGTTACAGAAGTCAAAAATCAAAACAGAGCACTGATAGGTGTCTGATTAGTCCTATGGTCTCATGCTGTATCAACCTTACTGTCTATGGTCGATACCCTAGGGTCGCATATGGTGCGACCATAGCTGTGACCATATGATTTCTGAAATCTTCCCGAATGCCTATGGTCGATCCTCTGGTCATACTGGTCATGCTATGGTCGACCGTAGCTGCGACCTTGAGATTTCTGGTCACAGTCTACATGAAATTCGAGTTCTTCCTGAGTTAATTCTTCTATACTTCAATGGGGTTTATTCTAAGGTCATCCTATGACCATCATTAGTAATTTTTATCAACCCTAATCATCAAATTCACTCCTCATGGTTTTTCTTGGGATTTTCTCAAGGAAATCACATAGATCATAATAGGTTGATATTGCCTATCCTCCATAGAAGTCTTATTCCTTAGAGTTTACATCTCTAGTGATTTGTTTTATACCTTTGCCTATGATAGAGAGTCAATCTCTTCTCAACAAACTCTTTTCCTTAGTTTTTTCTTCTTCTCCTTCTCTTCCTTTTTTCTTTCTCTAGGGTTTACTAATGTTCTAAAAGAGTGAAAAAGGACTGAGGGACGTCCTTTATATAGAGAAAAACTCTCCATATAGAGTCCTCTTTCAATTAGGAAAGCAATCCCTTAGTTTAGGAAAGTTTCCAAAACTTAGAGTCTGATCTGGGTTCTCACGATCGATCATACGGTCGCATAAACTATCGACTGTAGGGTCGAAATCATCGACCATGGGGTTTTGGATTTGAAATTTTTGCTTCCCTTCCTTATGGTCGACCATACCTACCCAGGTATGCGACCTTAGGTATATTTTTAGTGTTTTTAACTCGATTATCATACCTGATTTGTGGTCTATCTTTACACGCTCGGACCACTTGAACCAGGAATGATGGAAAGACCTGGTACGACACGGTTAAACCAAGTTAATGGAGTGCGGGTCTTAGAACTCCCCCCTCTTATATAAATTTCGTCCTCAAAATTTACACATACCTTCCGAGTCAAATAGGTAAGGATATTGCTTCTGCATAGCATTTTCTTCTTCCTACGTTATCTCTACCATGTCTTGGCTTCTCCAGGTTACTTTAACATAATTGATGTTGCCATTGTGGAGTCGTTGGACCTTTTGACCGGTGACTTCAAATGGCACTACTTCTAACATTAGGTTTTCAATCAAATCAGGTGGATCCACTGTTAAGATGTATGTTGGATTTCTAATGTATGTCTTTAACAATGAGACGTGAAATACATCATGTACACCAGACATAAATGGTGGTAGTGCTAGCTGATATGCCACCTTTCCACATCTAGCTAGAATCTCATATTGCCTAATATATCTCAGACACATCTTACCCTTTTTACCGAACAGTTTCAAATCATGCATAGGCGATATCTTTAGGATTACCTTGTCACCTACTGTAAACTCAAGGTCTTAGCGATGGTTATCTACATACTATTTCTGACGATTCTGAGCTATCTTAACTCTTTCCTTGATTATGTCGACTACTCGATAAGTTTTTTCAACAAACTCTGGCCTTACAATTCTTCGCTTTCCAACTTTATTCCAGAACAGAGGAGTGTGACACTTCTTACCATACAATGCTTCATAGGTTAACATTTGTATAGTAGCCTAGTAGCTATTATTATAAGCGAACTCAATTAATGACAACTTTTCATCCCAAGCTCCCTTAAAGTCAATAGCACAAGCACGGAGCATGTCTTCTAAAATCTGAATGGTTCGCTCTGATTACCCATCAGTCTGAGGGTAAAATGCGGTATTGAACTTCAATGTTACTCCCATAGCCTTCTATAATCCTTCCCAAAACTTTAAAGTAAAGCGTGGATCTCGGTCCGACACAATACTCTCAGGTATACCATGTAATCGGATAATATTATCTACACACAGCTTGGCTAACCGCTCCAAGGTATACTGAGGTCGTATATCAATGAAATGAGTTGTCTTAGTGAAACGATCAACAATCACCCAAACTGCATCAACGGACCTTGGGGTCAATAGTAATCCTGTGACAAAGTCCATAGTGATATAGTCCCACTTCCATGCAAGCTCCGATAAAGGTTGTAGCAAGCCTGTGGGTCTTTGTCTTTCAACCTTTACTTGCTGACAATTCAGACACTAGAATACGTACTTAGCCACATCTACTTTCATTCCTCGCCACCAATATAATTTCTTCAGATCATGGTACATTTTCATACTTTCAGGATGTACCGAATAAGGAGCAGAATATGCTTCTATCGTTAGCCTATCCCTGAGGTCTAAGTCTTCACTTTCAAGTATACATAATCTTTCTCTATATCTCAGTACCCCTTTCATATCCAAGGTAAAATCAAGATTCAACCTACCCTTTTTTAGGTCTTCTTGTATAGTCCTCAGGTAAGGATCCTATAGGATTGCTGTTTTCACCTCCTCCGTCAGGTATGGTAGAATCTTCAATGCGACAAAATGGAGTTTGAACTTATGGACAAGACCTTGCTTTATCTGGCCATTAGGAGCTCCAATTTGGTATTGATCTTCGTCCCAATCATACATTGTGGTTGTAAGGCTTAATGCAGCATTAGTGCTAAGTCTTTTGTCGGGCACCCCTTTTCTGCTCAACGCATCTGCCACTATGTTAGCCTTTTCGGGATGATATTGAATATCACAGTCATAATCCCTCAATAACTCTAACCATCTTCTCTATCTCATGTTCAACTCCTTTTGGTTAAAGAGATGAGTAAGACACTTATGGTCCTATTTAATCTGAAAATTTTCTCCATACAAGTAATGTCTCCAAGTTTTAATTGCATGAATCACCGCTGCTAGTTCCAAATTGTGAGTAGGATAATTCTTTTAGTGTTCCCTTAATTGTCTTGAAGCATAAGCAATTACTTGTTCACCTTGCATCAGCACACACCCCAAACCCAATTTAAAGGCATTGATATACAGGGTAAATGGCAGCCTTGGTACCAGAATAGTTTAGATGGGAGCCGATATCAACTTTGACTTCAAGGTCTGAAAGCACTTCTCGCACTGATCAAACCAAATAAACTTTTCTCCTTTCCTAGTCAGTTTGGTGAGAGGTACGGTTATTTTAGAGTAATCTCCCATGAATCATTTGTAATATCCAGCTAACCCTAGGAAACTTCTAATCTCGACAATGTTCTTAGGCACTTCCCACTTCACAATTGTTTCTATCTTGCTGGGGTCAGTTTAATTTCTTCTGAGGGCACTAGGTGACCTAAGAATTGTACTTCATTCAGCCAGAACTCACATTTCTTGAATTTGGCATAAAGCTTCCCCTTCTCAGTTGCTGTAAGGCTACTCTAAGATCCATTGTATAAGTCACTTCATTCTTGGAATAAATCAATATGTCATCTATGAAAACTATAACTTAAGTGTCCAGGATATTGTGGAACACTCGATTCATGAGTTCTATAAAAGACACTAGTGTATTGGTTAACCTAAAAGACATGACCAGGAACTCATAGTGTCCATACCTGGTTCTAAATGCTGTCTTTGGAATATCTCCATCCTTAATCTTCAATTGATGATATCCAGACCGTAGATCAATTTTGAAAAACACCTTCACACCTTGTAACTGATCAAATAAGTCATTGATACGAGGTAATGGGCACCGATTCTTGATCGTTAGCTTGTTCAACTCCTGGTAGTCTATACATAGTCGAACACTACCGTCCTTTTTCTTCATGAATAATACAGGCGCTCCCTATTGTGATATACTTGGCTAGATAAAACTTTTGTCTAATAACTCTTGTAGTTGAACCTTCAATTCCTTCAATTCAGTTGGAGCCATTCAATATGGAGCCTTAGACACAGGTGTCCACCCTGGCATTAGGTCTATAATAAACTTTGTCGCTCGATCAGGTGGCAACCCTATTAAATCTTCTAGGAACACATCTAAAAATTCTCACACAAACTTAATATCTTCCATTCATGGTGCTTCTTTGTTAAGGTCCACCATAGATACAAGGTATCCAACTCCACCCTTCTCAAGACATCTCTTAGCTTTCAATGCAAAGGGAATGAGTTTTTTGTTTATGAGGAAGTTTAGTTCTTGAAAAATTAAATTCTGCACCATCTTGGCCTTTGAAGGCCAATTTTTTTTTAGCACATAGTAAACTTGCGGAGTGCTGGGATAACCAATCCATTCCTAAGATGACGTTAAAGTCGACCGTTTCAAGTTGAATTAAGATTGCATCCATAGTTTGTCCACCAATAAGGACTAAACATGGTCCGTAACCTTTGTCTAGTTCTGCTTTTAATCTCACAGGTGACCGTACTAATAGCTTGAAGTCTAAAGGTCTGAGGGGCACATTTAGTTTCTTTCTAAAAGTCACCGATACAAAAGAGTGGGTGGCTCCATAGTCGAAAAATACTCTGGCGGGTATGCTAGCTATAGGTATGATAATTGTGATTTGACCTAAATTTAGTCTATATGCTCATACAAGGTTTTGTAAAACATAAGGTTGGATCATACCTGTGACTACATCTGGTGATGCGACAACATCTTCAGAAGTCATGACAAAAACCTTTTATTGCTGCAACTGCTTCCTTGGTTTAGGATAGTCCATTGAGTAGTGCCCTACTTGTTTATAGTTGAAGCATTTAACTCTAGCATTCCCTTGCTTTTATTAAGGTTGAGCCAGCTGGGTAGTCTTGGCTACACCATTGAAGCCTTGTGTCCGGAATGGTTTGAAGATCTTTGAGTTCCCTCCATTGAATGAGTTTTCATTAGGCCTTTTAATACCCCTGTTTTGAGCAAAATAGCTCTCTTTCAGATTTGACTTCAGAACTCGAGCAATTTGTACTGCTTCATTATAGATCTTCTTTTCTAGTCCCAATACATGCTCTCGAATACTTCCCCTAAGTCTCATGACTAACCATTGAGTTTTGGTATCCTCTTCTTGCATACTAGTAGGAGCAAAGAAGAATAACTCTTCATAATGCTGCTGGTAAGCATCTAGAGTCATCTGACCTTGATACAAACTTAAGAATTCCTTCTCCATCTGATTGCTAAAGCTTCTGGAAAAATACTTCTCAAGGAAAGCTTCTTTGAAGATAGCCTAAGTCAGATGGGTGTGCTTGGTCAAAAGATAACTCCAAGTGGACTTCCACTAATGATGTGCATCACCTTTCAACATAAAAGTGGCACACAATACTTTCTCTTCTTCTAAAATAATCACCATCATGAAGTTCCTCTCCATCTCATCAATCTAGTAAGCTAGCCATAATGGGTTTGAGGGCTTTCCCATGAACTCCTTTAGTTTCATTTTCAGGAAACGCTCTATCAGCGTAGAGTGGTTCAGCTAATTTTGTGCATAATATCCATATACATGTGGCTAATTTTGATAACTTCCTTGGTTATTCACCCCTTTAGTCCAAGCAATTGGGTGAAAATGAGGCTTTTGGCCAACTTACGCCATTATAATGCCATTTTTTTTTAAATCTCCTTTAACTAACAATTTTTTTATTGATTCATATTTCTTGCAGCCACATGGTCCGCACCAAGGTTCCTCGAGTTTACAATGTCATTCGCTTCAGGTTAGTTGAAGCCGAGACATAGTACCCTTGGTTTCAGGCCAAAAAAGTAGAAGTGGGCCAGTTTATAGATTTGCCTAACCTTGCCCTCTTTGATGTCAAGAACCTTCCATAGCATGGGTTGGCTCCCAGTGATACAGTACCAGGGGTCTACTCATCCAGAACCGGTGAAACAATTTTACTGTAATGTACAGGTTGAGGGTGATCCAGAGGATGTGGATAGAGGTAGGAACCTTAGGATCACGAGTTGGGTGAAAGGAGTTCCCATTTCTTTCAACTGTCAGTAGTTGGTAAACATCCTTCGCATCTCTAATGACAGTCCATTGGTCTATTGTGCCCTAAAAGAGTGCCAGTTTTTATCGATGACGATGCGCACCGAGATAAACAATCAGATCCTCTGAAGTGATCACTGGAAAATGAAAGTGATCAAATTACATCCAGAGCCCATGGTTTATTGCATGATCATCCAGCATAACCTGGTGCCATAGAGTGGGCACTACCAGATGGTCTCTCAGCCCTCCCAGTATTTGCTATACTGCATCTGCACCAGGCAGCTCGTATGCCTACCCTACTTCATCATTCGCACTATGTATCGAGCTGCGACGATTGGCCTGAAGGACAACCTACCCTATGGTCATGTGGTTACTACCATCCTTACCCGCCTATAGGTAAACATGGAGGGTGAGAGGATTTTTAAGGATACAGTCTCTGCAGACCTTGACTGGGAGGCCATATACAGGATGGAGATGTAGGACGTGCAGATCGGCCACGAGGAATGGAATGCGATGGTTCGTCCACCACATAGAGCTGCAGCCGCGGCAGAGGGTTATGACTATGATGATGATCGGATGTTCCTGGATGTAGAGACATCTCCCCTTCTTCACTATAGAATACCACTGGAGCTAGCTCTTCTCATACTACCCCTTCTGTTGGTCCCTCTTGCCCTCCACCGGATGACATGATGGCACTCCTTCGAGAGATCCGACACTCAGCATATTACAGATCAACGGATAGAAGATCTTGCTGATAGTCTTTGAGCAACCTAGGTGCAAGTAGCCTGGCTTACGGGGGTGTATACAGAAGACTATGATAGGGACCGAGAGGAACCTCCTTATCCTACTCCTCCAGCTTAGTGATAGATCTCCATATTTTCTTTCAGTTAAAGTTACATTCCCTTTTTGATATTTGCAGAGTAACTATCTGGCTTGTGGACTGTACATTGATTTTCAGATATACTTTATGTCACTTTTATTTCAAATCATCAATATATATACATATACTCTCGTATCACCTTTACTTTATGTGCATTATGGTCTTGTTTACTTTTTGTCTCAAACAACATTGTGCTTATAGTAGGTTTTTATTAAAGCTTTTATTTTTAACCTAACTCAGTTTATGGATTCTTCTAGCTATATTTCGATTTGATTGGCAGAGCTATAGAGCTCCGATACCAAGTTGTCACACCCTGATTTTGGATAAACCATAAGTGTGATAAACCATCGTAAGAACCAATGATTTAAGCCAGGATCTCATAACGATCGTGCCAACCATCCAAACCAAATACACATACCACGATATAATCAGAGATAATAAAATAAATAGAGAAAGTTTTATAAATACTGAACTGAGTGTCTAACATGATAAAGTAAATAATTAAACCAATTATCTCTTAACAAACTCAAAACAAAATTTAATAATCTATTACAAGTTCTCATAACTTTCAAGTAGAAAATAACTAAGAATAAAGACACTGTAAACACTCACCCAAAGAGTCGAGCTTGTCCTCCTTAGCTTGAGTATCCATTGTTGTCATGTGTCCGTACGATGGTGCCTCCATATATTCTTCCACTATAGGACCTGCATCATCAACTAAAATGTTCGACGTCAAGGGATGAGCATACATTATGGCTCAGTAAGTAAACAAAACAATACGTAAACATATGCATGCATTCAATTCATATCTTTGGTCTGGTTTAAGTTTACAATTGTATTATAGAAAGGATTGGTGGCCATCGCACTTCTATACACGAGTGTGTGAATCTACCTAATGGATCAAACACCATTGTCGTTCCACATATACCCACTGTAAGACCCGTATCAAACTAACCCGGTCTTACCACCTTGAACCAGGTCTATCCATCATGGTCGAACCAAATGGATCACGTGCGTGAAGGAGATCACGATCCCAGGTATTAAACTGACCCAAAAACACTCAAAATAAGGGGAGGGTCACATACCCAGCAAGGGAGGGTCGGACCCCCCCAGTATAAAAGTCAGACCCCCAGTTTTACATGGGGGGTCGGACATTTTACGGACCAGGGGTCAATGGGATCTCCGACCCCCCCTATCGACCCCCGGTAGTTGGTAAAAATAGTTCGGACCAAAAATTAGGAAAACCTTCCTAATTTCAATGGGATTCCTTCCTAATCTCAATGGGACTTATTTTAGGAGTTTCTACTCTATAAATAGGACGTCCCTAAGCCTCTTTCACTCCTTTTGCAACCCTAATTGGATTTAGAGAAAGAGAAGAGAAGGAAGAGAAGGAGAAGAGAAGGAAAGTAGAGAAGAAGACCAAGGAGAAAGGATTCAGAGGAAGAAGCATACTTCTCAGGTACGGATACTATCTCCATGAATTTCTTAAGACCTTAGAGTAGATAATGAAGAGGGGATTATCCCCACATGATCCACCCATGGTTAGGTTTTCATGAAAAACCATGGGGGAAATCATGAAAGCCATATAGGTGAATAAACCACGGTTCTAGGCCATAGAACATGTGTAGAATGGACTGTAGGAGCAAGCCATAGGACCCCAAACATGAAGAATGGACTGAAGGAAGAAAAATTGATAAAACCCATAGGGGGTCGCATGGGGGGTCGATGGCCAATCGACCTTACCAGACCCTGAGCATCGACCCCCAGTGTTCGGGAAGTCCTGAATAGGGGTGGTCGCACCTAGGGTCGATCAAGACTCCAACCCTAGCATCGACCCCTAGTTAGCAGCATGCTTTTTAAAGTCTGAATTAATTCTAATTAAATTCTATCGACTTGGTTAGGTTTTGTAGAGATATAATATCGAAATATAGTTGATTCTTAAAGCTTGAAAGAGGACTTACGATCAAGTAAAGGTGAGGAAACAAGATCTAAACTAATTGGTTAATAACAAACTATTTTTATTTCTTGAGTCCAATGCTATGCTTGATTCTATGCGAATATGCTTGTAATGTGCATTCAACATGTCATCCAATATTTCTATTTATTGTTCATGCATATTTACTTTATTGTTTATAACATGATGATGATGATGATAGAAATAGGCATGTGAATGTATGTGTGTGGTTGGTGTGCTTGATGCGAGCAAGTATCAGGGGGGGTGTCATAGGCCGGGCCTCAGTACTCTAGCTCTATCTCTAACTCAAGTCTTGTGCATTAGCATCGTCGTATCGTCATTACTTTATCAGAACTATTACGTCGTAGAGTATCAGGGGAGGTGGTCTCGGTCCTTGTAGTCTCTGACTCTACCGGGGGGCCTTAGCTCTATCTCTATGGGCGTTCTGAGGGATGCTGGGGGTGAGGCCTTGGATACACTATTTGGCATTAAGATTGGTTAGTTGCGAGCCCAGTTTGCAAGCCCTCGCTAGCAGGGGCTTACGTGTTGGTATGGCACTGTACAACAATAAACGTTAACCTTTGTTGTACAATGTTATGGTAGGGTGGATGGGGACGACAATAAACGTTAACCTTTGGGCGGACTTCCACACCCTGTGTATAGAGGAGGGGTCAATAAACGTTAACCTTTGACAACCGAACCTTTCTATTGCGCATTGCAAACTTTAAACCAGACCAAAGATATGAATTGAATGCATGCATATGTATTGTTGCATTGTTTTGTTTGCTCACTGAGCCATGATGTGTGCTCACCCTCTCTACGTCAAATATTTTTAGTTGATGATGCAGGTACTACCATCGAAGATTATGTCAACGCTCCAGTGTATGGGCACATGGCAATGATGGAAGTTTGAGATGAAGTGGATACGCATGACTCCTCTTGCGAGTGCAACTCATGCGTATTCGATTAGATTTTATTTTAATTATTTGCATTTAGTAAAGACATGTAATTGATATTTATTTATGTCATAGTTGATACTGAATAATTTGCTACTTAAATATGATTATCACATCTAGATTTCTCAGTTCATTTTACTATAAGACTTCCGCTATGTATTTTACTCTGATTATGAATGTGGATGTATGAGGTTTAGATAAAACAGATATAGCCTACTCGAGATCCTGGTTGAACCGTTGGTTTGCTAACGATTCATCACACCATTCTGAATAGTACGGAATTGGGGTGTGACAACTTGGTATCAAAGTGTCTCAGGCCTTGTCCGCTAAACTAGCATACCTTCACGACGAATTGTGAATTGAGATAGGATAAAAGTAAAAACTGTAATATTAACACACTATAAGCACAAGTGAGGTTTGAGACCAAATTTGAAAAGAGAATAATGCATCTATTAAAGGGAGAATAATTTTAAATACAATGAGAGAGAAACAAACGTATATAAATAACTAAAACAGAGTACAGTCCACAACCTGGACAGTTACTCTGTAGTACAAAGAAAGAAAATGAATACAATCATAAAGCTAGAGGTGAAGGAGGAGGCGGTGCCTCACGGTCTCTATCATAATCCTCAGCGTAGACTCTAGTAAACCAGGCTACCTGAGTCTGGGTCATCTGAAGACTAGCTATGAGACCAACCAACCACTGACCAGTCACGCGCTGAGCACCCAAAAGCTCCTCCATACGCATATTTGACTGGCATTGAGCATCTATGAGCTCTCCCATCCTCATGTCTGATATGGCTGGGCGTCTAGTAGCTCATCCACTCTCACACGTTGAGCGTCTAGTAACTCCCCCATCCTCAGATCAGATCTGCGATGAGCCTCTCTGATCTCATGCAATATCCCCATCATATCAGAAGGTGGGTGTGAAGGACCAGCCGCATGAGAAGGACCAGCTGCGTAAGAAGTACTAGCTCCAGCAGCATGTGTAGGTGAAGGAGGTGGTATGGAGTCCACATCTATGTATAGACGGTCATCATTACCAGCAGACTCCCTATGAACTCCAGCGGCTGTGGCTGCTGCCTCAGCGTCAGCCATCTCGACGTGAGTGCGAGGGCGCACCATCGCGTTCCACTCCTCATCACTGACCTGGGCATCCCGTATGCCCATCTTGCAAATAGCCTCCCAATCCAGAGGCGGTGAGAAGGATTTCTCCTGAATCTTCTCATCTAATAAGTCAACCCCCAGGCAGGTAAGCAGTGTAGTGATCATACGTCCGTAAGGAAGGTTGCCATTGTGACTGGGTAATGTGGCATTGATCATGGTACGCATGATGATGTATGGAAGGCAGACGGGCTGCCTACTGCATATACAGTATAGGAGATACTGGGTCAGCTGGGAGATCCTCTTGTAATGACCACTCTACGGTATCAGGTTATGCTGAATGATCTTGCAATATACCTGGGGATCTGAGCGCAGACAACACGCCCTCATCTGCCAGCGATCAGGTCGGATGAGCTGGCTATCGATCTCAGCCCTCATCTATAGAGAAAAGAATTGGGGCTCTCCAGGAGCACAGAACACCATGGGGCCAACATAAGAAATGCCCAGTAGGTCAGCCAGCTGCCGATAATCAAATGAGATGTCAACTCCCTTGACGTAGCTCGTGATGCGCAGCTCATCACCCCTCTCCACATCATTGTAATCCCCCACCACCTAGAGGTTACAATAGAACTGGCGTACCAAGTCAGGGCAGGTACAGGAGTCATAGGTGATGACAGGGAGCCATCCTATATTACCAAATGCTCTCTCCACATTGAACAAGGCTAACTCAGCCAAGTTCACCTTGCGACCTCCCTCTACCTTCTTGCGAGCGTAGTAGGCATACTGTGCCTCAGCTTCATTAGTACGGAAGTGAAGACGGTCGCAAACTCTGGGTACCTTGGTACGGACCATAATATCTACAAACCACAAGGAAAAACAGATAATGTATTAGTAAGGTAGAAAAATCCATAATTTCGACATAATAACGATGTAAATTGGACAAAAACCTCACTTTTCACCCATACACGTGGGCAGGAGGACTTACATAGATCCTAAACAAACTTGTGAGACTTAAACAGGTGGAAATTTCAAATAATTAGATTGAATTGCAAGAAATTTCAAGAAATTCAAAATTTTGCCAAAATTAGGGCAAAAAGGGAAAATTTCGAGTTTTGCGATGACCAACCGATGAAACTCAAATATTTTTGAGGGCTTTCGTCCATTGACTCACCAACAACAAAAGCCCCCAATAAAAATCGAATTTTTATGGCTGAAAAAAGTTTAATTTGAAGAAAACGAGATATACGGGTGAAAACCTAGAAAAGAAAACCTAAAAACATGTAAAGGTAAGATACATACCTGTAGGGAAGGTGTAGGCGTCAAAACAAGGAACCCAAATGACCAATGTAGCAGAGTTGGCACTGTAGCAACTCAGAGGAAGGAGAGGAGTCGAAACGGAGAAGGAAGAATAGAAGATGAACTCAAAACCGGACCTTAAAAATCTGATTTTTGGTCCGGGGGTCGGAGAATTCGATTAGAACAATCGACCCCCACATCGACCCCCCCATCAACCCTCGGCTCTCGGGAACCTGACAGAGAACCAGGGGTCGCACCCTGGGTCGGACATACTCCGACCCCCCCATCGACCCCTGGCTCTCGGGAAAAATGGGTGATTTCCCAGGGTCGGATACTGAGGGTCGGATACCCATCGACCCCCATCATCGACCCTACATAAAAAGACAACATTTTTTTCACAGAATGATCTGAAAATTTTGAAAATAACATCAGTTAGTATATCTACATGAAGTATAAATGATTTCCTCACGTATTTTAATGATTTTCAGGCATCACCATTATCAGAGGAAAAATATGGCTGGGCGTAGAGTAACCAGGCAGAGCCGAAACGCAGTTCCACCACCACCACCCGTGGAGGAAGCCAGTCAAGAAAATATATATGCACAAGGTAATCCGCAGGTTGCACCACCAGTAAACCAGGGTCAGACAAATCCTACAAACTTGCCACCTCCACCACCGGAGCTGGCAAATGTGGTTATGAACCTAGCGCAACAGCTGCAACAAATGCAACAAGCACAGGCTCAATTGCAAGCAGTAATGAGAATGATGTTTCAGACAGCACATGCTACACCAATGCTGACTGGACAAACAAGTGCAGCACCGGCGGGTAACCACCCAGCACCTCAAACACCTCAACCACCAGCTGCACAGATTCCAGTACCAGGTCCTGAAGCAGTTCAGGTTAATTACCAGTATCCACAACCTATGTTTGGGACATACCCTCAAAATCAAATGGACCACAACCGACTGGTCGAGCGATTCTTAAATATGAAGCCCAAGGAGTTTAACGGTAAACCATCCCATCTGTTATGGCCCGCACATTGGATCGACGAGATGGAGAGAAATTTTCTGATGATGACTATTACAGAAGAAAAGAAGGTATTATGTGCCACCTTCATGCTAAAAGGTGATGCACATCATTGGTGGAAATCTACTAGGGCCTACCTATTAACCAAGCATGCCCTATTGACCTAGGCTATATATAAAGAAGCTTTCTTTGAGAAGTACTTTCCCCAAAGCTTCAAAGATTCTATGGAGAAGGAGTTCCTGAGTTTATATCAGGGACAGATGTCCGTGGATGCATATCAACAGCGTTATGAGGAGCTGTTTTTCTTTGCACCACTCAGCATGCAAGAAGAAGACACTAAGACCCGTAGATTTATCATGGGACTTAGAGGAAGCATCAGAGAGCATGTTCTAGGTTTGGAGAAGAAAATATATAATGAAGCTGTGCAAATTGCTCGAGTTATAGAATTGAGCCAGAAGGAGAGTTATTTCATGCAAAACAGAGGTATAAAAAGGCCAGCTGGAAATGCTTATAACGGAGGGAATAACAAGACATTCAAACCCTTCCGTGCTCAAGGCTTTACTGCTGCACCCAAGACTACCCAGTAGCTCAACAGCAGCCAAAGTCAAATACTGAAGGTCCAAAATGTTATAACTGCAATCAAGTGGGGCATATGGCAAGGGAGTGTCCTAAGCCCAAGAAGCAGCTACATCAAGGATGAGTTTATGCTATTACATCTGAGGATGCTGCCGCATCACCCGATGTGGTCACAGGTATGACTGAAACCTTTTAAGTTGTATTACATTGTGTGAGCATGTAGACTAAGTTAAAATAAATCACAGGTATCGTACCTATAATACCCGCCAGAGTACTCTTTGACTCAGGAGCTACTCATTCTTTTATATCTGTGTCATTTGGAAAGAAGCTGAATTTACCCATCAAAACATTAGACTACAAACTACTTGTACGGTCACCGATGGGGTTAGAAGTGGAGTTAGAAAAAGGTTATGGGCCATGTCCAGTTCTCATTGGCGAGAAAACCTTAGATGCAACCTTGATCCAACTTGGGATGGCAGACTTTGACGTCATCTTGGGAATGGACTGGTTAGCTCGGCATTCTGTGAACCTATTATGCGTCGAAAAGAAGCTAACATTTAAAAACAAAGAAGGAGCAGAATTCAGTTTTACGGGAACCAAACTTCCCTGCAAATGCAAGCTCATACTCTCAGCAGTAAAGGCTAAGAAGTGCCTTGAAAAAGGAGCAGTCGGGTATCTAGTGTCAGTGGTCGACCTCACCAAAGAAGCACCACGGATGGAAGATATTGATGTCATGCGGGACTACCCCGATGTATTTCCTGAGGAATTACCAGGATTACCACCCGACCGAGCCATAGAGTTTGTGATAGATCTTATACCTGGAGCCGCACCAGTATCAAAAGCACCTTATCGAATGGCTCCTACTGAACTAAAGGAATTAAAAGTACAACTACAAGAACTACTGGACAAGGGTTATATTCGACCCAGTATATCACCATGGAGAGCGCTAGTATTGTTCATAAAGAAGAAGGACGATAGCGTTCGATTATGTATCAACTATCTGGATTTGAGCAAACTGACAATCAAGAATTGATATCCGCTACCTCGGATCAATGACTTGTTCGATCAGTTGCAAGGAGCAAAAGTATTTTCTAAGATCGATCTTCGGTCAGGCTACCATTAGTTGAAGATTAAAGATGGTGATATTCCTAAGACAGCTTTCAGGACCAGATATGGACATTATGAATTCATGGTCATGTCTTTTTGGATTAACAAACGCACCAACAACTTTCATGGAACTTATGAACCGGATTTTTCACGATATGTTGGTTACGTCGGTTATTGTATTTATTGATGATATATTGGTATTGTTAGGAGGGAAATGATCCCTCCACTCAAAATCTTACACATGTCAAGTGCGCCTTCGGAGGACCTGAGCGCTCGGAGTGTCTCGCACTCGGCTTCTCATGACCTCGGCTTCCCTTGCACTCGGCCTCCTTTATGCCCGGCCTCCGGGGTAGCGTTCGGAGTTAAGATCCTACCCAGTGGGGGGAGCCAGAGTCCTACTGAGAGTTTGCTACCTCCGGAGAGTCCTTCTCTCAGTCTGATACGACACCGACTATCCCGGTCGGTCATTACTCACACGTTGACACGTGTCAGTCCTAGAGCTGACCGACTTAGCTTCCTTGGCTAAGGTCTCCGACTCCTACTCGGAGTCTACCACCCAAGTGTCCCCCAGTCCGACACATGGCAGTCCTATTGGCGATCTACTTCCCTGAGTCCTGGTGCCTCCATGCCTCTTCCCAATCTATAAGTGAAGGTCATCCCTCAAGGTAAACCCTAAGGCACTTACGCACTTACAAGTTACAAGCTATTATTATTCATCCCTCTCACACGATCAAACTCTCTCATCGTCCCACTCTCTAAACTGGAGATACCTTTCTGCTATCTCTTGACTATTTGCATTGGGAATCTGACTTAGGCATCGGAGCGTACCCCGGGCCCAAGTGCCCAACTCCTTTGTCTCTTCTCTGTTGTTGCAGGTAACTCAGAGCGCGGACCGACGGGCGATTTTTAACCGTAACAGTTTGGCACCCACCGTGGGGCCTCTTTTGACTGAGTTTAGCGTGTACGTATCTCTATTTCGATGGCTCACTGAAGAACACGAGCACGGGTGTCACACGCCCTTTCTGAGACATCGGTGCACATGGGTAGCACCAAAAGCACGACGAGGGCGGACCGGGAGGCCGCACCTATAGTGCCAGAACCCGCGCCGATTCCAGAACCAGCACCGGCGCCACCGCCTGCTGCAGCCCCGAGCCACACGCCGTCGGTAGCACTATCGCAACCTCCTCCCGAATACGTCACTCGCCAGCAGTTCGACGAGTTAAAGAAGCAAATTGAGCAGCTTGCGCAAGTCTTAAGAGGGGCTCGAGCAAGCAATTCGGTAGCGGCGGGAGAGAATCCCCAGCCGGTGCCGAATCCCCTACCCCCACCAGAAGTCCCGCAAGCGGTCCATCCGCCAAGGGCGAGGGGAGGCCCGGCTAACGCTTTGCCAAACAATCTCCCGGCAGGTGACCAAGCACCTGGACGAAGCGTAGCACGGCCCGCCGATCGGAATCCCCCACCACATCAACGCCAGGCGCCCATGGCGCCACCTCCAGCCAGAGGCCCGGGGTCCTTCCTCAATAACCTCCGGCGGGAAAGAGTTCACGAAGAAACGCCAGGTTCTGGCGCTCAGCCTCCAGACACGCCCCAGTCCGAGGTCGAGCGGCGTTTACTCGAGATAACCACTCGGCTTCAGCAGGTGGAGCAAAACAAGGTAGCCCCGCCGAGAACGGCCTATACTGCAATTACGGCGCTCTCGGACGAGATCATGAGGGCACCACCCCCTGACAACTTCAAGATGCCGGTCTTGGACTCCTACCATGGGAGTACCGACCCCGAGCAGCACCTGGATGCCTTCGTCTCCACAACACTATTCTACCCCCTGAGCGACGGCCTCATCTGCAGGATGTTTCCTTCAACGCTTAGGGGAGCTGCCCTCACGTGGTTCAATAATCTCCTAGCCAAGAGCATTACCTCGTTCGAACAGCTATCAAACAAGTTCTTGACGCACTTTCAAGCAAGCCGAGTGCGCAAGAAAACATCGTACCATCTGTCGACAGTGAAGCAGCAGAAGGACGAGTCCCTAAGGGAATTCATCAAGCGCTTCAATAACGAGGTGCTTGAAATCAAGGACGTCGAGCCCGCGGTCCATATGTCTAGCCTACAGGCTGGCATCACCGATCGTCAGCTTTGTTGGTCCCTTGCCAAAAAACCATCGAAAACCTGGACGACTTGCTCGCCAGGTGCGAGAAGTATGCCTCCGCGGACAAGACGACTCGGGCACAGAAAAACAACACCGTGAACAATCTGCAGACCGCACCGAAACCGACAGACAAGAAAAGGTTTGAGGCGGCCGACCCGGTACCAAGCCCGGGAGATTCAAAGAAACAGAAGTCCGGTAGGATCAGACCTACCGGCACCCCTACAAGACATTTGAGTATTACACTCCACTGAACTCTTCAATGACAGAGATCCTCGAAGTAATCAAGAACGATCGGAACCTCCGACCGCCTCCGAAAGCACTCAGCAACAGGTGGAACAAAGACCACTCCCGTTTCTGTCGCTTCCATCGCGACTATGGCCATGAAACAGAAGAATGCAAGTACCTCAAAGGGGAAATTAAGGACCTCATAAGGCGAGGATACTATGGCAACTTTGTCAGGAATGCAGACAGGGGTCCAGCCCCTGCTTGGAGGGACCGTGGTTTACCGCCTCCACCTCCGACGAATCCGCAACCCAACAATTGCCGAGCGGACGCAGGCGATAATCAGAACGCCGCTCGGAGGGACGACAAAGACCCTGATGGTGGGCCGGATCCTCCCAGGCAGTGGGTCGGCGCCATCCAATTTGGGACAGTGGAAAGCTCGTCTGGAGAGCAAAGAGAAAGAGTGCCGGTGAAAGAAAGACTCAGAGGCCGACAACATACCCAGTCTGAGTCCATCTCGGCTTGTCCGGAGCCAGAAGGCTGACGAAAGAGGAGAAAGAAGTCCCACCCGGCCTCAAAGAGAAGAAAGGCCAAACGCAGGTTCGTCGGCAGTCCACCCCCGGAGGACCGACCGCGCACAACAATGGGTTTGCGCATCCCCGGTGACAGTGGGGTCTATGCCAACACCAAGGGACCTCAAGACGAGGGAAAGTCAATCCTCACAATCATAGGAGGACCCGCCGCCGAGAACACCTCCAACAGGTCAGCAAAGGCCTACTCCCGTCTGGTGGCCAAGACTGAGTGGCCGTCGAAGAGAGCCCGGACTAGAGAAGTCATTACCTTCGGCGACGAAGATCTAGTCAACGTTGCGGTCCCCCATGAAGATGCCCTTGTCTTCACAGCCGGGATCGGGCATTGCGATGTCACGAAGTGCCTAGTAGACATCAGGAGCTCGATGGACATCATATTCTACCATGCTTATCAGAGGATGCAATTGACGGACGACCAGCTCCGTCCCATCACTTTCGACCTTATCAGCTTCTCCGAGGACCTAGTCACGGTAAAAGGGGGCATCCAGTTGTCTGTCATCCTCGGCCAGAAGCCTAGGCAGCGACAAGTGGTGGTCGAATTCATGGTGGTTGATTGGCCATCGGCCCATAATGTCATCCTCGGTAGGCCTTTGTTGAACAAATTAAAGGCCTGTATGTCCACCTACTACTTGGTGATGAAATTCCTGACCGAGGACGGAGTCGGAGAGTGCCGAACAGACCATGACACTTCGCTGAGGTGGTACGCCACCGAGCTGAAAAACAGTCAGCGGGCCTTGAAGTCAGCACAGGTGAACATGGTGGATGTTCCCAAGGACCCCTCTCCCAACCGAAGAGAACCCGCGGAGGAACTTCTACAAATCCTGATTGCGGACGATCAGCCAGAGAAGACGTTCCAGGTCGGCTCCTTGCTGCCCGAGGAACAAAGGGAAGAACTGATTGAATTCCTAAGGCAGAATCTCGACGTCTTTGCATTGTCGGCCTCTGAGGTGCCGGGGATACCTTGGGAAGTAATTGAACACCACCTAGCAGTCGACCCGCAACATCGGCCAGTGCGACAAAAGAAGAGAAGTTTTGCACCCGCCCGACAGTCTGCCATAGACGAGGAGGTGCAGAAACTGCTGGCGGCAAATTTCATACGGGAGGTCGACTACCCAGACTGGTTAGCCAACGTAGTCATGGTGCCAAAGTCTAACGGCAAATGGTAGATTTGCATAGACTTCACCGATCTCAATAAAGCCTGCCCAAAGGACAGCTATCCGCTGCCGCACATCGACCAACTGATTGATGCCACGGCCGAACATGAACTGCTGAGTTTCCTTGACGCATACTCCGGCTACAACCAGATAAAGATGCGGAAAGCCGACGAAGAGTGCACATCCTTCGTCACAAATCAGGGGCTCTTCTGCTATACGGTCATGCCTTTTGGCCTCAAAAATGCAGGAGCCACCTATCAAAGGCTGGTCAACAAAGTCTTCAGACGATAGATTGGCCGCAACATGGAGGTGTATGTGGACGACTTCCTTGTCAAGAGACGACAATCTGGTCGGCACCTGACCGACCTCGGTGAAGAATTCCAGGTCCTAGGAAGGCACAGCATGAAGCTCAACCCTACAAAGTGCGCCTTCGGAGTCGGATCAGGAAAATTCTTGGGATTCATGATCTCACAGAGGGGAATCGAGGCAAATCCCTCGAAAATCAAGGCAATCCTAGACATGGCCGCGCCAACCAGAGGCAAACAGGTACAGGAGCTGAATGGCCGAGTAGCCGCACTCGGCCGCTTCATGTCCAAATCAGCCGAGCGCTGCCTCCCTTTCTTCAAAACTCTGAAGGGAGCCGGGAAGTTCGAATGGACCGAAGAGTTCCAGAGAGCCTTTGAGGACCTAAAGGCGTATTTATCCTCCCCCCCTGCTGGTGAAGCCAAACCCGGGGGACGAGTTGCAGTTGTACCTCGGAGTATCCGACCGCGTAGTCAGCGCCGTCCTGATAAAGGAAGAAAACAAGGTCCAGCGGCCGATCTATTACGTCAGCAAAGTACTGCTTGATGCTAAGACCAGGTACAAGCCGATTGAGAAACTAGCGCTTGCCCTGGTCACATCCGCCCGGAAGCTCCGACCGTACTTCCAGGCATATCCGATATCGGTGCTCACAAACACACCACTGAAGAAGGTGTTGTCGAAGCCCGATGTATCCGGACGACTCATCAATTGGGCAGTAGAGCTCGGTGAGTTCGACATCAAATACGTCCCCAGAACGGCCATCAAAGCACAAGCCTTGGCGGACTTTATCGTCGAAAGTACCCTACCTGATCAGGATTTTGCAGAACCTCAGGTGGTACTGCCTTCGGAGCAAACCGAAGCCGCCTGGATCCTGAACTTTGACGGTTCCTCCATGGAAAACAGAGCAGGGGCAGGAATAATTTTGAGAAGCCCGGAAGGATTTAAAATACGATCCGCCATCAGGTTCGGCTTCAGAGCGACCAACAACGAGGCCGAGTACGAGGCTTTACTAGCCGGACTCAGATTGGCCAAAAGCCTAGCCGTCCGTCGGCTAGTGATACAAGGCGACTCTCAGTTGGTCATTCGCCAAGCACAAGGAGATTACGAGGCCAGACAGCCCGAGATGCAGAAATACCTCGAGAAGGTAAACTCGGCCATCGCAACCTTCCAAAGCGCCGAGCTGCAGTACGTCGGCCGCGAAGAAAACACCGAAGCAGATGACCTATCAAGGTTATCCCTGGAAGACATCCATGCGATGGACTCTGCCGTGTACGTGGAATTCTTGGACCACGCCAGCACCTCTGTTGAAGTCGTAGCTCCCGTCGGAGTTGCATCCAGCTGGTATGACGACATATATCAATACCTCCGGACGGGCGCCCTTCCGACTGACAGGAAAGATGCTCGCCGCATCCAAGCCAAGTCCCGACAGTACACCATACACAATGATATACTATACAGGAGATCTTATACCCTACCGCTGCTTAGGTGCCTACGGTCAGACGAGGCCGAGAGCGTTATGAGAGAGGTACATGAGGGCATATGCGGCCGACACCAAGGCGGACGATCGCTCTTCCAAAAGATCCTCCGCCAAGGCTACCATTGGCCGAAAATGCACGATGATTGCATCGAGCTGGTCCGCAGATGCGATAAGTGCCAGTTCTATGCACCTGTACAGCATGCTCTGGCCGCTCCATTGCAGCCGATCACAAGCCCCCTCCCCTTCGCCATATGGGGTATGGACATCATGGGGCCCTTCCCCCAAGCCACTTATCAACGGAAATACGTTATAGTGGCCATTGATTACTTCACCAAATGGATCGAAGTCGAAGCCGTAGCCAAGATCGACACCTCCAAAGTGGAGCAATTCTTCAGACACTCGGTCATGTACAGGTTCGGCGTGTCGAGAGTCCTTGTGACGGATAACGGCACTCAGTTCGCCAGCGCATCCTTCGCAAACTTTTGCGAAGAATTCCGAATAGACCACAGGTTCGGGTCAGTCGGACATCCGTAGACAAGCTGCCAGACCGAGGCCACCAACAAAACAATATTGGGCGGCCTGAAAAAGATGGTGGAAGACCAAAAAGAAAAGTGGGTGGATATGTTACCCAGTATCGTCTGGTCGTATAGGACGACCAGCCGAACACCCACCGGGGAGACGCCCTTCATGCTTGCCTTCGGCACGGAGGCTGTCGTCCCCGTCGAAGTGTTCCATCCCACTTTCCGATGCTGAACTTCAACGAGCACACCTGTAAGACCCGCACTCTAAAAACCCGGTCTAAACCTTGGTTTTGTGTCGTGACAGGTCTTCCGATCATCACCGAGCCAGACGGGGCAAGCAGATAACAAACAGGTACGGAATCGGACCGAAGTCGACCAATTATACCTGATTTTAGGTATACCGGTCGATGGTACCGGATGATGGTACCGGTCGACCGGTATGGCCTGCACAGCTATGTGCGGGAATTTGGAAATTGGTCTCTGCGGGTCCCACTTTCCTGATTTCGAATCCTAAAAGTTTCCTAATCCTAGTAGGGTTACTAAACCCTATTTCTAGCCTATAAATACACCCTTAAACCCCTCAAATCCTTTCCATTGTTTCTCACAAACCCTAGAGAAGAGAAAGAGCTTGGAGAGGAGAAGGAGCTAGGAAGAAGAAGGAGGTGCCGCCATTACCGTTTGACGAAGCTCTCGCTACGCCTGTCAACGGTAAGTGTTTGAATCCATCTTCGTAACCTATGTTAGTTGTGTGGGTGGATCAATACCATGCAAAGTAGGTATTGATCTAAAACCCTAAATTGGCCAATAAACCCTAAGTTGCCGTCAAACCCTAGATTCGAGTTTCGAGATGATATTCATCGAAACGAGACTTGAATGAGTTAGGGATAGCTCTAACTCAAAGCCTAGACTTAGAATGGATAGGAGAAACCCTGAAAATCTGTGGAGGATGATCGACGGCAGTCGAAGAACCCATGTATGGTCTTCCGGAGACATACCGGTCGACTATACCGGTTGCACGTAGTGCGACCGGTATGTTGCGACCGCTACCTCTCGGGAGGTTATCTGTGGGGGACCGGCTGACCATACCGGTCGCCAGTCTTTCCCACAGAGCTGCGACCGGTACATGCCACCGGTCAGCTCTGTGAGGGTATTTTGTGATCTCTGTTGGTTTCCGACCAACATGAAACCTTAAATAATATGTTCTAATGAAACCCTAATATTATGTAGGACGCTGTGACTTATTGTTTGGATCTTGCGACGTAGAGCAAGTTATTGAACGAGCGTCAGGTAAGGGAATCTGACCTAAACCTAATAATTAGTGGACAGTAAATCGTTGTTAATCATTGAATATCTATGATGTGATGTTTGTGCATATTCACATGCCATTCTTTACTTTCAGTTATTATTATTGTTCATGCATTCATAGGATGTGATTGTTAGGCATGTGATTGTTTTCGTTGGTGTGTAGAGTGGGGCATGGGCCTGGGATCGCTCTCCACACTGGCACCTTTTGTAGTATTCTATCTTAACATGCTTGGTACGGATAGGGTATCAGGGGAAGATCGTGGTACGTTGGTCTCCGATATTGATGTTGTCCCGACCATCGTTGGGTGGTACTGAGGATTCCGAGTCGACGCTGCCTTGTCCACGATGCTTTAGCTCTATCTCTATGCCGTAGGGTGTCGTGTTGGGATAGGGTCTACCTGCGTATTGTTTCTATCCTAGTGGGTTAGTTGCGGATAGGGTATCAGGGGGAGGTGAGGTTTAGGAGGTCTCCGACCCGGCCTGCACGCTCTAGCTCTATCTCTATGCCGTGAGACGGCTGTGCTTGGGATAGAGCATACATTGTTGACATATAGGATTGGTTAGTTGCGAGCCCAGTTTGCGAGCCCCGGCCGGTAGGGGCTTAGGTACTTGGTATGGGTAGAGTATCGGGGAGGTGCGGGTATACCTTAGCTCTATCTCTATTCCATGATGGGTGTATGTGGGTTGGTGGTTGTGTGATTACTGTGCGACGCCACACACTCGTGTATAGAGGTGCGGGGGCCACCAAACCTTTCTATAGCACATTGCAAACTTAAAACCGGACCACGAGCATAAAATGATTGTTACTCATGCATAATCTTGTGAAACTGTCTGATTGCCTTACTGAGCTGTGTTGTGTGCTCACCCTTTGTATATACATTGTTTTTAGATGTTGATGCAGGATACACTGTGGACGATTACGTAAACGCTCCGGCGTATGGTGGTGCTGCGGTGTTGGATGTACAGGCAGGACAGGACGAGCATGACGCTTCATGCGAGTGCCCTTTCTGCGTGTACCTGTGATGGATTTTATTTAGTCGTTTCAGTTATTTTTGTTTGATATTAAGTGATGTAATAGATATTTATTTTATGTGATTGAATTTAGATAATGGGATATTTATTTAAATTATCAATAGATACTCAGTTCATTCTATTTAAAGTCTTCCGCTGTATGTTTATATTCTGATTGTGGTTATGTGTAATTGGTTTGTATGGGTGGACACGGCCTATTCGAGATCCTGGTGTGAACCGTTGGTTTAATGACGGTTCACTCACACCATTCTGGTTGGATCAGAATTTGGGGTGTGACAACACCAACTCCGAAGACCTACGGACAAACCTTGACAACCTCGAGGACGTGCACAAATCGGCAGCATTCCGAATGGCAGACTACCAGTAGACTACAGCTCGGCATTACGACAAGACAGTCCGACTTAAACAATTTAAGGACGGAGATCTCGTCCTCCGAAAGATTGCAGTCTCCGACCCCACCAATCAAGGGAAGATGGCCAAAAGCTGGGAAGGGCCATACCGCGTACTAAGGACAGGACGACCAGGCTCTTACAAGTTGGTCACCATGGACGGCGACGAAATTTCGAGGACATGGCATGCCACTAACCTTCGGAAATATTATCAGTAGTCCAGTCTTTTACAAATTTGTCAGTTTTTTAATTTTTTTAATTTTAATTGTAATACCGGACCCCATGGGGGCATCCGCTCATTTTCTTTGAATACAAGGCAGTATCATTCAGTCATAACTTTATCTGTGCATTCTGTCGGCCCAGCCGATTGCAAACATAGAAGTCTCACTCGTACCTTCCGACCATGGTCCACAAGCAGACCATGCTCGCATGAAGGCCATATCTTCCTACCAAGGTCCACAAGCAGACCAAGGTAGCATGAAGACCATACTGGTACCTTTCGACCATGGTCCACAAGCAGACCGTGCTCGCATGAAGGCCATATCTTCCTACCATGGTCTATAAGCAGACCAAGGTAGCATGAAGACCATACTCGTACCTTCCGACCATGGTCCACAAGCGGACCGTGCTCGCATGAAGGCCATATCTTCCTACCAAGGTCCACAAGCAGACCAAGGTAGCATGAAGACCATACTCGTACCTTTCGACCATGGTCCACAAGCAGACCATGCTCGCATGAAGGCCATATCTTCCTACCAAGGTCCACAAGCAGACCAAGGTAGCATGAAGACCATACTCGTACCTTCCGACCATGGTCCACAAGCGGACCGTGCTCGCATGAAGGCCATATCTTCCTACCAAGGTCCACAAGCAGACCAAGGTAGCATGAAGACCATACTCATACCTTCCGACCATGGTCCACAAGCAGACCATGCTCGCATGAAGACCATATCTTCCTACCAAGGTCCACAAACAGACCAAGGTAGCCTGAAGATCATACCCGTACCTTCCGACCCTGGTCCACAAGCAGACCACGGTCGCATGAAGGTGGCAACTTCCTACCAAGGTCCACGAGCAGACCAAGGTAGCTTGAAGATCATACTCATACCTTCCGACCATGGTCCACAAGCAGACCATGCTCGCATGAAGGTACTCGTACCTTCCGACCATGGTCCATAAGCAGACCATGCTCGCATGAAGGATAAGCCCAACTCCCCACCACGGTCCATCAGCAGACGAAGGCAGCATGGGAGCCATTCGTACTAAGTGCCCTCTGCTAGCCTTTGGACCAAGCTGATGACACTTCCGGGGTAGGAAGGCAGTTGGAATACTACGCAGACAACGGTACCAGAGTCGGGAAGTTTCCTAATGATTACCGAATTCGGAGTCGTGGAGTTTCCTAACTACTACAAGCTACTCGGCCTTAGCTACTTGGAAGAACGGTACCGGAGTCGAGAAGTTTCCTAATGATTACCGGATTCGGAGTCATGGAGTTTCCTAACTACTACAAGCTACTCGGCCTTAGCTACTTGGAAGAACGGTACCGGAGTCGGGAAGTTTCCTAATGATTATCGGATTCGGAGTCGTGGAGTTTTCAAACTACTACAAGCTACTCGGCCTTAGCTACTTGGAAGAAAAAGATAACTTATAGAAGACACAATGGAAGAAAAAGATACAAATAGATTTTCATTGATGAGAGCCCTAAAAGGGCAATATTACAGGTATAAAAATCTTACAAAAAGAAGAAAAATATACAAAAGTTTACACAGGGAGCGTCTTCTCAAGATCGGCTGTCTCAGATGCCGGGCCCACAGCTGCTGGGTTTGCCAGATCCTCAGCAGGCAGTAAAAGTACGGGGAGCTCCACCAGTGGAGTCTGCAGCACCTCGTAGGGGGGAAGGTCGTCTTCGGGCGCAGGGGCAGCCTTGGTATCCTTAGCCGGCTCCACCAAACCTTCTTCAGTGGTGGGCAGAGCTTCCTCGGATGCCGAGGCCCAAAGTTCTTCGATCTGGGCGACAATTGGGATTGTCGACCAGTTTATCTTGAGGGCTCCCTTGTCCCTCAACTGATCCCTTAAGTACATCACACCCCTCTCGAAGTAGCCGCTAGCTGCCTCGTCAACTTCTTCATCAAACTGGGCCGATGACTTGTACTCGTCGACGGCCCGAGCCAACTCCGCCTGGTGGTCGTCCTCGGCCTTGATTAGTGCCTCCCTGGTGCTCCGAGCATCGTCCTCGGACTTCTTCAGACGCTCCTCCAGCTTCTGCCTCGCTTGCACCTCAGCTTGCAGGTCCTCCTCGGCTTTCTTCCGCCCGTCCTCGAAAGACCGAAGCTTCTCTTCTGTGGTGAGCACCTTCTTGCGCTCCTTGTCAAGATCAGCCTCGGCCTTAGTCAAGGACATCTGGAAGGTGGCCTTTTCCTTAACGAGGCTCTCGACCTCTGAGGATTTGTTCGCGAAGTTCTCCTCGGTGGCCTTCAAGGCCTCGCGCAAGGAGATTTCCAGAACCTCCTTCTCGTCCAAGTCAATGTACGTGCGGCATAATCGTTCGCTAAGCTCGGCGAAGAGGTTGGCAGCCTGCACCAAAGACAACAGTTTGCCTGTCAGTATATATGGAAACACAACAAAAATGACAATCAGGGGCCGATCATTACCTGGGCGCAAGCAGTAAACCCCCGGGAGTAGATTTCCTCGTGGGGCAGACCGGCCGTGAACTTGATGTCTTCGGCAGGCGCCCCTCCGTGACCACGATCCTAGCCGCCCTCTGGCTCTTGAAGACCGAGTCCGTAGGCCTCAGTTTGAGCGCAGGGTTGAAGGCCGTCGTCGCGGCCATTTGCTTCTCGCCCTGTTGGCGAGCTATACCCTCGGCCTCCTCCCTGGTGGCCCCGGGGGCCCTGGTCAGATCAACGACCTTGGGGCTGCTGCCAACCCCCTTGGCCTTGGAAGCGGCAACACCCTTGGCCTCGGCTGCCGAGGGGACGACCGTCTACAGAGGTCGGACGTCCATCACACCCCCTTGGGTAGGCTGGACTTCCTTCGTCGCAGCCTCAGCCGTTCTCTCCTCTCAATCGCCAAGCCGAGGAGCCGGCCTCTTCTTGTATATGTCGGTCGGAAGCTCGGCGGCCGACTTTATCTTCTTCTTAGGGGGATCCTTGGGCATGGGCCCCCTGCCCTTGGCCTCCGCCGTGGCCACTGGCCCCCTCCGAGGGTGAGAATCTGCCTCACCGCTGGCGGGTTGAACTTTTGATCCCGCTCGGCTGCTTGTGAGCTGAACCCCCTTCTCGGCATCGGCCTTCCGTTTGGCCATTATCCGAGCAACGATCTTGTCGTCCTTGAAGTTCACTGCAATAAGAAGATGGTCAGTAACATAAACAGAACAGTAAAACAAAGTCAAGCCATAAAGCTATCACTCACCCAGTAGACCGTGCTCGGCCAATTGCGTGGGATCCGCAAGATAGGACAGGCGAACCGTCTCCCCGGTCATCATCTTGCGTTGGATCTTCCTCTCCTCTGTCGTCAGATAGGGAATTTTGTTGAACTCTGTGGCGTCGACCACCAACCAGACGTTCGACAAAGGGAGAGGCGGACCGCCCGCGGGAGGGCCCACAAAGAAGAACTTGTCCTTCCACCCGTGGATGAAGGAAGGTTTCTAGGAAATGGCCGGGAGCTTCTTCCCGCCCCTTTGACTAAAGAAGTACCACCCAGTCATAGCCCGGGCTTTGTTCAAACTAGTCAATTGAAAGACCGACCGGAAGAAGTTCGCGGTCGGAGTCTCGCCCAAACGGCGGACGAACATGATGAAAGCAAAGATGCACCGCCACCCATTCGGAGCGAGTTGGGAGGGGGCAATGCGGTACGTCTACAGAATTTCTACAACTAAAGGGTGGAAGGGGAACCTAAACCGTGACTTCAGAGTGTGCTCGTATACACAGATCTCCGACGTGAGCACGGTGTAGGCCCCTTCGTCGAAGGTAGGGAGCCGAGTGCGAACGTTTGTCATGGGCTCCTCGAGTTGGTATGCCCGACAGATCGATGACAAAGCCTCCTCGGTCTTGACTTTGCTAGAAACTTTCCAGGCTGGAACGGTAGCGAAGGACGCTATCGGCGGTCGGCCATCCCTCTGGCGGGGAGCCTGTTGGGGGGGAGGGCCCGCGGGACGACCGTGCTCTTCAGCCTCAGAGGAACTCTTATCAAATTCCTCCGGGCCGGAAGCCCTGGATTCATCAGACCATCCTCCCGAAGAGGAAGATGATCCGTCAGAAGAAGAAGAAGTTTGGGACCGGGTCATTCTTCTAGTCACTCTCACCATACCGGAAGACGTGACGCTGTTAGAAGAGAAACTACTGAGCATGAACAGAAAGGGGAACGATTAAAAGACTTACTGGTTGCAGAAAAGGTAACCGAGTGCACGAATGGAAGCTTGAAGACAAAGGTCGACTGGACTTCGAGTGCTCTGGTAGAACTTTGATTGCGGTTGAAGCAAATGGTTGAATGAATGAAACAGGAAGGTATTTATAGGGCAAGCGACCGAGAACTGCCTCTTCGGGTTCCGGACACGCGATTCTATCCCATTGGCTGTCTTCTGCCACGCCGGACGCGACGTGACTGATTGATGTGCGCAATGATGGTGCTTCTTCTCGAGGCACTCCACCTCCTGTGGACCGTCAGATTATTTTGACGATCCACGTAAACTCCAGTCTCAGCCGTCCGATGCACTCGGTCGATTCGAAGATGAGTAGCATTTAATGTCATTCGTTCTCGAGGCGTACCGCCACTCAGCGTCTGTCGGATCGTGGATCGATCCGTGTCGAATTAGGAGATCGACGGTCAAGCACTCTTGCATAAACCGAGACTGACGCCTCGAGCCCCATGCCTCGATCAATCATGCAGACGGAGCGCAGTCTGAGCGCAACCGCCTCTTCTTGGGAACAACCTGTCATTCAATACATCTGTCAGTCTGGCATCTGGCCTCGTACGACGTGGGTTTTCTCAACAGTTTAAACTTATTGCACTGCCAGATCCGCTGCATCCGACAGCGCAAGGGGCATCTGTTAGGAGGGAAATGATCCCTCCACTCAAAATCTTACACGTGTCAAGTGCGCCTTCGGAAGACCTGAGCGCTCGGAGTGTCTCGCACTCGGCTTCTCATGACCTCAGCTTCCCTTGCACTCGGCCTCCTTTATGCCCGGCCTCCGGGGTAGCGTTCAGAGTTAAGATCCTACCCAGTGGGGGGAGCCAGAGTCCTACTGAGAGTCTGCTACCTCCGAAGAGTCCTTCTCTCAGTCTGATATGACACCGACTATCCCGGTCGGTCATTACTCACACGTTGACACATGTCAGTCCCAGAGCTGACCGACTTAGCTTCCTTGGCTAAGGTCTCCGACTCCTACTCGGAGTCTACCACCCAGGTGTCCCCCAGTCCGACACATGGCAGTCCTATTAGCGATCTACTTCCTTGAGTCCTGGTGCCTCCATGCCTCTTCCCAATTTATAAGTGGAGGTCATCCCTCAAGGTAAACCCTAAGGCACTTACGCACTTACAAGTTACAAGCTATTATTATTCATCCCTCTCACACGATCAAACTCTCTCATCGTCCCACTCTCTAAACTGGAGATAGCTTTCTGCTATCACTTGACTGTTTGCATTGGGAATCTGACTTAGGCATCGGAGCGTACCCCGGGCCCAAGTGCCCAACTCCTTTGTCTCTTCTCTGTTGTTGCAGGTAACTCAGAGCGCGGACCGACGGGCGTTTTCCAACCGTAACAGGTATATTCCAAGGACAAGGAAACCCATATTAAGAATCTAAACACCACTCTACAACGTTTAAGGAAAGAGAAGTTGTATGCCAAATTTACCAAGTGTGAGTTTTGGCTAAGTGAAGTCGCCTTCCTAGGCCATGTTGTATCCGCTGAAAGAATCAAAGTGGATCCCAGTAAGATCAAGGTTATTGTAAAGTGGGAAGCACCAAAGAGAGTTGCAGAAAGTAGAAGTTTTCTGGGTCTAGCTGGTTATTATCGGCGATTTGTGGAAGACTATTCCCGAATTACCGTACCTCTCACCAGTCTGACTAAGAAAAGTGAAAAGTTTGTGTGGACGGATAAATGCGAGAAGAGCTTCCAAACCTTGAAGACCAGATTGATATCCACTCTGATTTTGACTATTCTGGTTCTAGGACAGCCATTTATCTTGTACACCGATGCGTCAGGACGAGGATTAGGATGTGTGCTTATGCAAGGAGAACAAGTAATTGCTTATGCCTCAAGACAGTTAAAGACACATGAGAAAAATTATCCCACTCATGATTTGGAGTTTGCGGCAGTAGTACATGCTGTCAAGATATGGAGACATTACCTATACGGAGAGAAGTTCCAGATTAAATCAGACCACAAAAGTTTTACTTATCTATTTAATCAAAAGGAGTTGAATATGAGACAAAGAAGATGGCTGGAACTATTGAAAGACTATGATTGTGATATCCAGTATCATCCAGGGAAAGCTAATGTAGTAGCGGATGCGTTGAGCAGAAAGGCAATGATAAAATCTCAAGGAGAGGTTAGCACAACTGCAGCAATGTGTACTACTAGAACGACATTCAATCACAGTAATGGGCAGTATGTGATAGATACAACGGATGGATCAGCCAACCAAGGGTTCATTCATCAGTTTTCCAATATGTTCGCTGCATTGAAGATTATACCGGATATAATTGATGAAGTGAAGACAGCTATCAAATCAGACCCTTACCTGAGAACGGTACAAGAAGACATTGAAAAAGGTAGAACTAACCCTGAGTTCACCTTGGACGAAGAGAAGGTATTGAAGTACAAAGGAAGAATATGTGTACCCAAAAACAGAAAGTGTGGACATTAGACACCGACTGATGAAAGAAGCCCATACCACCATCTATTCGATACACCCGGGAAGTACAAAAATGTATCATGATCTAAGGAAATTATATTGGTGGAGAGGAATGAAAGCAAACATAGCTAAGTTCGTGTCTCAGTGCCTAAATTGTCAGAAAGTAAAGGCTGAATGACAAAGACCCGCAGGACTGTTACAGCCGTTACCGGAACCAGCATGGAAATGGGACTGCATCACTATGGACTTCGTCACAGGGTTACCATTGACTCCTCGAGTAGTTAACGCAGTTTGGGTGATTGTAGATCGCCTGACTAAAACAGCTCGCTTTATATCGATACGACCTCAATATACACTAGAGAGGTTAGCAAAGCTGTATGTGGATAATATTGTTCGATTACACGGTGTACCAGAGAGCATTGTGTCCGATAGAGATCCACGATTTACTTCCAAGTTGTGGGAAGGATTGCAAAAGGAAATGGGTAAAACATTGAAGTTTAGTACTGCATTCCATCCACAGACAGATGGACAGTCAGAGTGTACAATTCAGATTCTAGAAGATATGCTATGAGCATGTGTAATTGATTTTAAAGGATCATGGGATGAAAAGTTACCACTGATCGAGTTCGCTTATAACAATAGCTATCAGGCTACTATACAGATGTCACTCTATGAAGCACTATATGGCAGAAAGTGTCGAACTCCTTTATTTTGGAATGAAGTTGGGGAACATAATCTCGTTGGACCAGAATTTGTTGAGGAAACTTGTCGAGTGGTCGACATTATCAAGGAAAGAGTGAGAACAGTTCAGAATCGTCAAAAGCAATATGCAGATACTCGACGCAGAGATCTTGAGTTCGTCGTGGGTGATAAAGTATTCTTAAAAGTATCGCCTATGCGAGGATTGAAACGGTTCGGACAGAAAGGGAAACTAAGTCCAAGATATGTCGGGCCATATGAGATTCTAGCTAAGCGTGGGAAAGTGGCTTACCAGTTAGCACTACCACCATCTATTTTAAGTGTGCATGACGTATTCATATTTCCTTATTGAAGAAGTATGTCAAAGATCCAACGCAGGTTCTGACAGTAGATCTGCCTGATTTGACTGATGATTTGACATTTGAAGTAACACCAACTAAAATCACCAGCCGAAAGGTTCAACGACAACGCAATCGAGATATCTATTATGTTAAGGTCACTTGGAGAAGTAGAGACATGGAAAAAATTAGATGGGAAGAAGAGAATGCTATGCGAAAGCAATACCCTCATTTATTCGACTCAGAAGGTATGAACAATTTTGGGGACAAAATTTTTATAAGTAGGGGGAGTTGTAAGACCCGTATCAAACTAACCTGGTCTTACCACCTTGAACCAGGTCTACCCAACATGGTCGAACCAAATGGATCACGTGCGTGAATGAGATCACGATCCCAGGTATCAAACTGACCCAAAAACACTCAAAATAAGGGGAGGGTCGCATACCCAGTAAGGGAGGGTCAGACCCCCCAAGTATAAAAGTCAGACCCCCAGTTTTACATGGGGGGTCGGACATTTTAAGGACCAGGGGTCGACGGGATCTCCGACCCCCCCTATCGACCCCCGGTAGTTGGTAAAAATAGTTCGAACCAAAAATTAAGAAAACCTTCCTAATTTCAATGGGATTCCTTCCTAATCTCAATGGGACTTATTTTAGGAGTTTCTACTCTATAAATAGGACGTCCCTAAGCCTCTTTCACTCCTTTTGCAACCCTAATTGGATTGAGAGAAAGAGAAGAGAAGGAAGAGAAGGAGAAGAGAAGGAAAGTGGAGAAGAAGACCAAGGAGAAGGGATTCAGAGGAAGAAGCATACTTCTCAAGTATGGATACTATCTCCATGAATTTCTTAAGACCTTAGAGTAGATAATGAAGAGGGGATTATCTAGGAGGAACCCAAATCATCCACCCATGGTTAGGTTTTCATGAAAAAACCATGGGGGAAATCATGAAAATCATATAAGTGAATAAACCACGGTTCTAGGCCATAGAACATGTGTGGAATGGACTGTAGGAGCAAGCCATAGGACCCCAAACACGAAGAATGGACTGAAGTAAGAAAAATTGACAAAACCCACAGGGGGTCGCATGGGGGGTCGATGGCCAATCGACCCTACCAGACCCTGAACATCGACCCCCAGTGTTCTGGAAGTCCTGAATAGGGGTGGTCGCACCCAGGGTCGATCAAGGCTCCGACCCTAACATCGACCCCCAGTTAGCAGCATACTTTTTAAAGTCTGAATTAATTCTAATTAAATTATATTGACTTGGTTAGGTTTTCTAGAGATATAATATCGAAATATAGTTGATTCTTAAAGCTTGAAAGAGGACTTACGATCAAGTAAAGGTGAGGAAACAAGATCTAAACTAATTGGTTAATATCAAACTGTTTTTATTTCTTGAGTCCAATGCTATGCTTGATTCTATATGAATATGCTTGTAATGTGCATTCAACATGTCATCCAATATTTCTATTTATTATTCATGCATATTTACTTTATTATTTATAACATGATGATGATGATAGGATTAGGCATGTGAATGTATGTGTGTGGTTGGTGTGCTTGATGCGAGCGAGTATCAGGGGGGGTGTCATAGGCCGGGCCTCAGCACTCTAGCTCTATCTCTAACTCAAGTCTTGTACATTAGCATCTTTGTATTGCCATTACTTTAGCAGAACTATTACGTTGTAGAGTATCAGGGGAGGTGGTCTCGGTCCTTGTAGTCTCTGATTCTACCGGGGGGCCTTAGCTCTATCTCTGTGGGCGTTCTAAGGGATGCTGGGGTGAGGCCTTGGATACACTATTTGGCATTAGGATTGGTTAGTTGCGAGCCCAGTTTGCAAGCCCTCGCCAGTAGGGGCTTACATGTTGGTATGACACTGTACAACAATAAACGTTTACCTTTGTTGTACAATGTTATGGTAGGGTGGATGGGGACGACAATAAACGTTAACCTTTGGGTGGACTTCCACACCCTGTGTATAGAGGAGGGGTCAATAAACGTTAACCTTTGACCACCGAACCTTTCTATTGTGCATTGCAAACTTTAAACCAGACCAAAGATATGAATTGAATGCATGCATATGTATTGTTGCATTGTTTTGTTTGCTCACTGAGCCATGATGTGTGCTCACCCTCTTGACGTAAAATATTTTTAGTTGATGATGCAGGTACTATTATCGAAGATTATGTCAGCGCTCCAGTGTACGGGCATATGGCAGCGATGGAAGTTGAAGACGAAGTGGATATGCATGATTCCTCTTGCGAGTGCAACTCATGCGTATTCGATTAGATTTTATTTCCATTATTTGGATTTTCTAAAGACATATAAGTGATATTTATTTATGTCATAGTTGATACAGAATAATTTGCTACTTAAATATGATTATCACATCTAGATTTCTCAGTTCGTTTTACTGTAAGACTTCCGCTATTGTGTATTTTACTCTGATTATGAATGTGGATGTATGAGGTTTAGATAAAATGGATATAGCTTACTCGAGATCCTGGTTGAACCGTTGGTTTGCTAGCGGTTCATCACACCATTCTGAATAATGCGGAATTGGGGTGTGACACCCACCATGGAATAGTGATAGAGCTAAAGTATCTAGATCATACACTGCCAATACTTCTCCTGATGCCCTACCTATACCAGTACATATGCTCCTACTAGCGAAGGCTTGCAAACTGGGCTCGTAACTAACCTCTCCTAGATGTCATCTATATGTATCTAAGGCCTTATCTTAGCATCCCTCAATACGTCCATAGAGATAGAGCTAGGGTTCCTCAACAAAGTCAAAGACCACATGGTCTGCGAACACCCCCTGATTCCGTACGATGTATTAGTTCCACTATGGTAACAGCGATACGACGATGTTAATGTGGAGCATGGTTTAGGGATCACACACCCCTCCCCACACAGCACACCAACCACACTTACAAACACATGTCTATTCCTATTAGCATCAACAATAGACTAAAACATTAAAATAATTATGCATGAACATGAATAGCAATAATATTGGATGACATGTGAGATGTACATTACAATCATACAAGCATGACATCAATCATAGCATTGGACAATTAAAAGAAAGAATAGCTTGTTATTAATCAGTTAGTTTAGATCTTGTTTTCTCACCTTTGATCGTAGAATCAATCTCTTCTAAGCTTTAGAAGTTAACTTGTACTAGTTGACAACCTAGGAAATTCATGAATTTAGATTAGGGTTTAATGATATTACGTTACAATAGTCTAACATCTAGTTTGGCCTCAAAATAAACTTTTTGAAATTATGTGGTTGACTGTGTAGTCGCGCATCATGCTTCCACTGATGCAACTACACAACCCTGTGTAATTTCTTGAGAGTTTATGGTCGAGTTACTAGTCACCCTATGGTCGACCACAGATGCGACCACATAATTCACTGGTTATGTTTATGGGTTTTTCACACTCTAACCCTTTGGTTCATCCTTAGAACACCTACTAGGGTCATTCTATGGCCTTATTCATGGGTTTTCCATCAATAATTTATTCAAAAGCTATTTACATTATTTTTTTCTTTGAGATTAATTGAGAAATTGCATGATCTCAATCACATGTTGGGTTCAACTCATCAACTCATTAATGGGAGATCAATCTTAATCAACCTATATTTATGCGAATAGATTCCTTACCTTCGTCCCTTCTGTAGATTCTCTTCTCCAAGCCACCTTTTCCCTTTCCTCTTCTTCTCCTTCTCTTTTTCGCTTAAGTTTAGGGTTTTGGAATTGATTCTAAAAGAGTGTGAAAGTCTAAGGGACGTCCTCTATATAAAGGAAAATCCTCCATATAGTGTCCTTTCTCAACTAGAAAATAGATCCTCTAAATTTAGAAAGTTTTCAAATCTCAGAGTCGGTTTCGAGTTTTTGTGGTCAACTGTGTGGTCACAGAATCCGTCAACCACATAAGGCAAATTGTGCAACCACTCAATTAAAATTGTCTGCCCTTACTTTCTAACTAAGTGGTTAGCCGTACATTAGCTTGCAGTCGGTCACATAACCAAAATGTATTATTTTTGGGCTGATTCACTCACCTAGCCTTGTGGTTCCTTCACATGGTTGGTCCGCTTGAGCTGGCTATAATGGGAAGACCTGACCCGACATTGTTAAACCTGGTTAGTGGAGTGCGGGTCTTACAATCAGTCATCCGATTCATTTTCTAGTCCAGTATACATAAGAAATGGCTAAGTGTTAACCGGCCTCACGTACTGGTGGAATTCCCAACCGGTTTTATCTGTCGATTCAGTCTGTTGTGAGGACAAAGATGGAAAATCTTGGAAGTCGCCACCTAGATTAAGGTCTAGGACCTTAGAAATGTGAAATCTCACCCCAAGGTAAGACTTCGATTGACTCATGACCCTTAGATTGATTTTCGGGTCCATAAGAGATTGGGTAAGCGTCAGGTTACGGTTATGGGAAGGGGTTAGGCACCCAAACCGCCCGATCGAAATCGGTCTCCTATACCTTTCCTATGTTAGACTCTATTTGTTAAACCAAATCAAACCAAGTGGTTTGATATCATTGAACCGAATCAATATCCATCAGATTGCCTATGTATTACAGAATTATTCTGAAAATCAGGTTCACCATCGTAGTTCAGGTGTGATTAAAGTTTATAACTGTGATTTATGCTTGTGCATGATTAAGTTCTTTGTTCAAGTTGAAATTTATGCTTGAAAGGCTGAGAAATCCTATAGGTTAGGATCTGGATAGTCCATGTGGACTGATAGATAGTCCTAGTGGATCTAAGAATAACCCTATTTGGGTTGGAATGTGGATAACCCTATCTGAGTTGGAATGTGGATAACCCTATCTGGGTTGAAATGTGGATAAATATCCTAGTGGATCTATGGATAGTCCAAGTGGACTAAGGTTTGGATCCGAATTTGGGATTCTCCCAAATGGCCTACGTATCCTAGGGTTTGCCCTAGGAATCAGAATCCACGTAGTTCGAATAATAACCTGTTCTAGGTTAGAAAGTGAGAACCTGTTCTAGGTTTGGGATTGAGAACCTATTCTAGGTTTGCGGTTTAGAACCTATTCTAGGTTTAGGGTTTCGAACCTATTCTAGGTTTAGGGTTTACCGAGGGGCAAAATCATCCTAAATTACCCTTTTCATCCTGAATTCTAATTTTGGAAGATTTTCAAAGCATTTTTCTTTCTTTATTAAGACCTTTTATTCACATTATGCCCTTCCCAAGAATGTGGGTGCCTAAATACACGTCCCCACACCTAATATGTTTGCTAGGTGTACAGATATGGCAATTCGACTAGGGTGTTGCATAAATTAAATTATTAGCTAAAATAAAATATTCTATCTAAATATGACATATAAAATATTTATGGTAAGAAATTCACATGTAGTAAGATTGTTTAAATCTCTCAAATATGGCATGTATTGCAAATAAGGCAAGAGCCTATATGGTATGATCTAGCATGCTATCTTCTAAGCATGACAATTTCTAATATGGCAATGAGCATTTAAACATGGCAATGAACATTTAAACATGGCAATGAGCATCCAAATATGGCAATGAGCGTCTAAATATGGCAATGAGCATCCAAATATGGCAATGAGCATCCAAATATGGTAATGAACATCCAAATATGGCAATGAGCATCCAAATATGGCAATGAGCATCCAAATATGGCAATGAGCATCCAAATATGGCAATGAGCATCCAAATACTCATGATGAAAAATTCAACGGTATAAATCACTATTGATGGTAATCTAACCGTTCAAATTTATTTCAATCACTCCCAAAGAAGATCTAACGGTTCAGATTACTTATCATGATAATCTAACCGTTCATATCCATTTACATCACTTTTGGTGACAATCTAACGGTTCAGATTACTCAAATTGAATAATCTAACCATTTAGATTACTCAAATCAAAGTAAAATATGATCAACGGATCAAATCAAAACTCGAATATCAATGATCCAATTTTATCAAATTCCAGAATCAATGGTTCAATTTTAATCATATCATTCCAAGCATATGATCGGATCAATTTTTAATTCCATCAAAATTCCATATGGTCGGATCAATTTTGGCCTATCAAATATCACTCATGATTGGATCGATTTTAGCCTATCAAATATCACTCATAATCAGATCGATTTCATCATATTAAATATCACTCATGATCGGATCAATTTCATTACATTGAAATTCTACTCATGATTGGATCACTTTCATCACATCCAAGCATGGTACGATCAAACATATTAAATTCCAGCATAAGTATCAATCTCATAAAAATTCCAAGCATTCGATGGGATCGATGTTCATCATATTAAGCATGGTACGATCAAACACATTAACATTCAAGCATGGTGATCAATCATATTAAAAATTCCAATCACAGGTTGGACCAAATCATATTAAAAATCCTAACCATAAGGATAAATAACATTAAACATCCCAGTGGATCAATCATATTAAAATTCGAAATCAAATGTTTGGAATTGCATACAGAAAAATTCATAATCTAATATGGGCATACTTTATCACATTCAACTCAAGATCAGATGATTAACCACATTAAATTCACATGAACAAATGGTGAGATGAGGGTTGCGGCATTCATGCATGTGGGGTTTGGGTGATGGCAGGTGTTGATAAATAGGATTGCAGGGATGAATATACAAGAACATCATAAAGAATAAGAAAACAATAAATAAAGAAGAAAGGGAAAAAGAAAAAAAAACTAACCTGATCTTCGTCCTCTTCTTCAATCTCTCTCTCTCTGCGGCTCCTCTTCTTCTGTTTCTTTTTTTTCGGTTTCAACTCCTCTTCTTCATTCACCTGTGCTTTCTTTCTCTCCTTCTCTCTCTCTCTCTCTCTCTCTCTCTCTCTCTCTCTCTCTCTCTCTCTCTCTCTCTCTCTCTCTCTCTCTTTCTCTCTCTCTTTCTCCCTTCCTTTCTTTATTTTTTTCTTTTTCTTGGTTTCGCCATCTCCCTCTCTTGATCCTCTCCCCTTTTTTTTTTTATTTTTTTCCTCCTTTCTTCTCCACCGACTCCTCATTTCTTCTCCACCTCCTGCTTCTTCTTTTTCCCCCTTCTCTTTCCTCCCCTCTTTCAATTTCTTCTTTCGGTTTATCTTCCCCGCTCTCTCTCTCTCCCTTTTTTTATATTATTTTTTTCTCCTTTTTCCCCCACTCTTAATCTTCTCAGATCTTTCTGATTTCCTTTTTTTTATTTCCTTTTCTCCTCCACCGAACTCTCTCTCTCCCTCTTTTATTCAGTTTTTTTTTATTCTTTTCTGTTTTTTCTTTCTTTTTTTTTCTTCTCCACCTCTCTCTCTCTCCCCGATCTTCTCTTTTCGATCCTCTCATTTTTTTCCTTTTTTGACTGTTTTTTCTCCAACCGCCCTCTCTCTCTCCCCGATCTTCCCTTTTCGATCCTCTCACTTTTTTTTTTCCTTTTTTTGATTGTTTTTCTTCTCGATCTTCTCGATTTTTGGCTTTTTTTTATTCTTTTTTTTCGACAATCCCTCTTTCTCTTCCTCTTCTCTCTCTTGGTCTCCATCTTCTCAGGATCTCTCTCCTTTGTTTTCTATATATAAAAGATATATATAATTATATAATATATTAATATATTAATATATATAATATAATATATATATATAAGACATATGTATATATTATATGATATATTATAATATATTATACATTATATAATAATATATAAAAGAAATACATGCATATGTGCCACCATGAAGATTGACAAGGATTGACTGGGTTGGGCCAAGACTGGTTTGGGTTGAGCTGAGTTGACTGGATTGACTGGAATTAATTGGATTGGGCCAAGACTAGCTTGGGTTGAGCTGAGTTGACTGGATTAACTGAAATTAATTGGGTTTTCTCTCTCTATCGTTTCATGGGTCATTTCCACTGTCATTCTGCACGAAATTTTTTGATAGCCTCTATTCTAAATTTTCTACGTTCACTTTGTAGGACATTAAAAATGAATAATATTGGAACTTGAATCACCTCATTTGGAAATAAAATGGCCAGCTTATGAATTTTTAAAGTTTAAGCAGGCCAATTATCGATAATTTGGCTGACCATTCTGCATGGGATCCTTCGGAGACTTCAATTGGAAATCATTTACGTCCACTTTGTAGAGTACTAAAAATGGAACATAATAAAACTGAAATCACCTAATTTGGATATGGGGTGACAAAAATATGAATTTCCAAAGGTTAAATGGTCATTTCCATGTGTAATTTTGCATGGGACCTTTCGGAGACTTCTACTTGGGATTTTTCACGTCCACTTTGTAGAACATCATAAATGAAGAATAATGGCCTTGGAATCATCTGAATTCGACATAGAACGGAAAAGATATGAAGCTTTGAAGTTCTAACGATAATTTACATGAAAGTTTGCATGGGGCCCACTGGTGACTTCTACTTGGGATTTTTTTCATCCACTTTGTAGAACATCATGAATGAAGAATAATGGCCTTGGAATCATCTGAATCCGACGTAAACGGAAAAGATATGAAGTTTTGAATTTTTAACGATAATTTTGCATGAAAGCTTGCATGGGGCCCAGTGGTGACTTTTACCCGGGATTTTTCACGTCCACTTCGAAGAGGACTGAAAATAAAGAATATTGGCCTTTGAATGATCTGATTCCGATATCAGATGCCCAGATATGATGTCTTGAAGTTTGAATGACAATGCATGCATGATACGATAATTACGTAAATGCCACTGCACTTTCAAACTACGATATCTTCCTTGTTTGAAGTCAGAATTTGATGATTCTGGTCTCATTTGAAAGATAATTTCAAAACCTATTCATCCAAGTCGATAATATCCCATGACCCTACTGTGGGGTTCAGTGGAGAATCATAAATCTTTGGGTTAAAGACCGAAAACCTACCATATTGGTTCACTTATGCAGAGGGTGGCAAAAATGGAGTGCTTACAGATGCCCCTCGTTAGCCGAGATGTTACCAATTGAAGGCTGAAGATAAAAGAACCACATTTTTGGGATATGAGTGAGATTGCTTATTGGGCTGCACTTAGGGTAATTTGTCCTAAACTGCCTATGTATTCTAAGGGTGTCCTAGAAATCAAGCCCAGAACGTAGTTCGACTGGCAAGAAGGTTTGTTCTTCTTGGAAAATTGATGATTATTCTTCTTGTATGAAGCTAAGTTGTGAATACAAGGCTCATTTGTAGGCTGGGAACCTCTTCTTGCTGAGGTGGAACTTATGATGCAAGGTATGCGTGGGCTTGGACCCGGCTTGATCCATTTGTAAGTTGATAAACCTCTTATTATACGAAGCTAGGCTGTGAATACAAGGCTCATTTGTAGGCTGAGAACCTCTTCTTGCTGAGGTGACTCATGATGCAAGGTATGTGCGGGCTTGGACCCGGCTTGATCCATTTGTAGGCTGATAAACCTCTTCTTGTATGGAGCTAGGCTGTGAATACAAGGCTCATTTGTAGGCTGGGAACCTCTTCTTGCTGAGGTGGAACTCAATGCAAGGTATGTGCGGGCTTGGACCCGGCTTGATCCATTTGTAGGCTGATAAACCTCTTCTTGTATGAAGCTAGGCTGTGAATACAAGGCTGATTGCATGTGCTTGAGCTCAGCTTTGATTTGTCTAGATGGAAGACTTGATGTCTTCTCTTTGATTGAACTGAGGCTCTTTTGATTGAGATCTGAGATTTTTTTTCTGCATAAGCTAGGGCTCTGCATTTGATTCACTTATAGGCTGAGATTGAATTGATCTTTGAATGAGCTAGGGCTCTGAATTCACTTATAGGCTGAGATTAACTTGATCATTGAATGAGCTAGGGCTTTACATTTGATTCACTAATAATTTAAGATTGATTTGATCTTTGGATGAGCTAGGGCTCTGCATTCACTTATAGGCAGAGATTGACTTGATCTTTGAATGAGCTAGGGCTCTACATTTGATTCACTTATAATCTGAGATTGATTTGATCTTTGGATGAGCTAGGGCTCTGCATTTGATTCACTAATAATCTAAGATTGATTTGGTCTTTGGATGAGCTAGGGCTCTACATTTGATTCACTTAGACTGAGATTGATTTGATCTTTGGATGAGCTAGGGCTCTACATTTGATTCACTTATAGACTGAGATTGATTTGAACTTTGGATGAGCTAGGGCTCTACATTCGATTCATGAGATTGATTTGAACTTTGGATGAGCTAGGGCTCTACATGAGATTGATTTGAACTTTGGATGAGTTAGGGCTCTACATTCGATTCATTTATAGACTGAGATTGATTTGAACTTTGGATGAGCTAGGGCTCTACATGAGATTCACTTATAGACTGAGATTGATTTGAACTTTGGATGAGCTAGGGCTCTGCGTTTGATTATGAAATGAGCAAGAACTCAGAAGGTCACTTATAGGATGATACTGAATGACTCATCTTTGAAGTTCCTACCAGCTTTGGACCTTCGGGATTGAAAATTGGAATATCCTTTTGAGTAGCTTTGTTGCTATGAACCTTTAGGATGCTCGAAAGTGACCCACACAGGAAGTCTTTGTTGACTTTGAACCTTTAGGGTTGAAATCTGACCCATCTTCGAAGTCTCTTGACTTTGAACCTATAGAGTGCTCGACATGTTTGAAATGATGGTAAATTCCTTGGCAGTTTTCCAAGGTTTTTGCCCCTACTTTATTGGTGAAGGCATAAAACATGGCATCAATGGAAATGGTGTCATGGACTTTGCTGGCATGATACCTAGATTTGAAATTTATCATTTATGACCTGGTACTGAAAGTTTGACTCAATTTCAGCACGGTAGTGATGACTTAATTGCTCCCTTGGAAGGGTTCCATGTAATTTGAAGTGATGATTTTCTTCAGCCAACATTGGTGTTGTTGGATTTTGGATTGAAAAAAACTCTAGTGAGGATTTTGGACAAGAATGAGGGGAGCTTGACAGTCTCTAACCAAAGTTATTTTATTGAATGATCTTGGTGTTAAACTGTCGAGGGGCATCTGGGCAACTAAGTTCTTTGACTATCCACTATGGTAGACCAAATTGGTAGAATAGCCAAGCGGCGATGAAATGTGACATGAGTTTGACCCTTGATTAAGGCTCATCAAAAGCTCAGGGCTTTGCAACATTGTTGTGCCAATTTTGAAAGATGAATGAACCATGGCCCCAAAGTAGGTATGAGGAGCAAAGGATTCGAAGTGTTCCTTCAGAGAATTTGGTGACCAAATCCTAACAGGTGAGCGACCACATTGGCTTTTCTTCATCAACATGATTGGGAGAACTGAGAATATGGCAAAAACCAACTTGGACGGACCTACTTCTATTGACTAGGAAAGTGAGTGACTTCAGACTAGACAATGGATCCTAGATGTAATGCTCATGATCAAGTTCAATTCCTCTGCATAGGGTATATCTATGCCCCAGTGTCTGCATGTTGTGACAGACCACTACTGTAGTGTGCTAGGGCATGATAGAAGGAAACATGCAATCTAACAGAGTTAAAAATAGGTTGAATCTGGATTGCATCCAGAATTTGACCATGCTTCCAAGGTCAAGGGAAGATTGATAGATTGATTGCAGAAAGTGATTTAGATAAACCCTTATTGATTCTTGAAAAATGAGGGAACTGATGATTTGAATGAATTTGGCTACATCCATAACCAGGCCATGAGAATTTGCTCACTCCCTAACATGACCAATAGGATTTGAAGATAGAATTCTGTTGAAAGGCAATGCTATGGAGCCCAACAGATGATGGTTTGTTCAACTCCTCCGAGTATGATTCACTGGAGAGCAAAAGAGAGGTTCCTTATGAAGGGTAGACTGGGTATGACACTTGTCTACATGAACCACTGAATTTTTCTATGAAGGGCCAATGAGGGCAATGCTTTAGTGTTGCATCAGGTCGCCTATCACCACTGAGGTATTATGAGTTGCCCATTGAGGTTTCTCGGGTTACCTTTCCCTACTGAGGTTTCTTTTCTTCCCTTTATTTTTTATTTTTTCTTTCACAAACCCCATCTTGGGTTGAATAAAGAGTCCTAATATGGTGAGGATATTGCCAAAACTATGGTCCTATTCAATGGTCCAAAAAACCTTAAGGGAAATCCGAACGGCATGACCTTCATGACAAATGGGTAGCCTTGCCCCACTATTTAATTTGACATCTACACGCATTGATAAGCGGGCAGCTATTTGAATCATCACTAAAAGTGACCTTAGGGAAATGTAGTCCCACACCAAAATTAAAAATGGTGCCGAATTATGTTTTCCTTTCTTGGAGATGTTCACATGGAACATGTCTCCCAACAAGCTATATCAAGATGTTGAATCAGTCGCGATCATATCTGGGCCTGAAACCTTTAAGTTTGTTGACAAGTATTGATGTTGAAGGTCCAAGAGGACTGATGTGAAATTGTCCACATGGGTCTACCATTGGGAGAGTGTTTGGTTGTTTATGTAGAATGGGCTTATCTTACCAAGAAGATCCCATTTTATTGGCTTGAGGAATAAAGGGCTTATAGGAACCTTGGGAAGCCGTCGGATGTAATGAACGACAGATGAGAGTTCAAGCCAGATTCATGAATTTGTACATAAAATGACGACATGATCACGAGATACAACGCCATAAAAACTGATAATCAAAAGAAGGGCTCGTGATAAAGACTCCTTGGAAAGCCGTCAGAATGATGGACGGGAGAGAGAGTCTAATGCCGATGAGAAATATTTCTCTAATGATGAAGAAGTGATGAGATCGTCTCCTGTAAAGGCGGGATGTAATTGGCCAAAATCAAAAGTCCGGTCCAACATGCTGTAAATCTCGACGAATGATCGAACTTGCTATCAGGCTTTGGTTGGAACTATCATCCTCTTGAAGTGAGAGGGACAATTAGCTTACTGTCGAGCTCCAATGCCATTCAACATCTTACTATTTTGTTTTCTTCTCTTTTTTTTTCTTTTTTTTTTTTTGGATGTGAAGGCCACATAATGCAGTGGTTCGCTTGATCGCAAAATTGAATCCTGACTTTCAATACTGGATTTGAATCTTTTTCTTCCAAATATTTCCAATCAGATAGAACGTCTTTGCCCCAACTAGCACTCTGATCTTCTGTAAACTTTATGAGCATTTGTGACTGCTCATATAGTATCTGATTTTATCTGAAAGGTGAATCCGTATGCTGTCCTCTAGAAGTTACTCATCACCTTCTGTCTGATGTGCCTACCTCCCATTATTGATGTAGATAAAACATAGGCTTGAATTTTTTTTTTTTGGGGGTATTCTAATGACCTCATTCTTTGATTTTGGGATTGACCATTCATCATGTATCTCTTGCTTGCAGATGATGTATTTTGTAAGAACTTTGAAATTTCTATCCTTTTGGTGGCACATCTGTCCTCCACTTATTTGTACTGATTGGCTGACCTGTTGATCTAATGCTTTCCTTGGAATCTTTTCACAGGTAGAACAAATGGCAGCTTCTCCAATACATGTTTCTTGAGACTACTCTTGTGTCTCCCGATTGATCATTTAAAGCTTTCCCATACGGGTTGGACCTTTCTTTCTCAAGAGGCCAGGTGGCGTAGAAGTTCAAGAGATGGCTCATCATTTCAATCATCTTCAGAGTCAGAATTGACTGCGCACGTAGAATAGGAGGATGTATGAAACTGAGAGGAAATATATGGAAGAGACAAAGCACAGAGATTGAAATCCCAAATGGGGTGATTTTCTTTTACTTACAGGATAGATTAGACTAGACTTGTCAACAAGCATATTGATCTTGGACCCAGACATGGATGACCTATCAAATACCGATAGTAGAAAGTTGAAACAACTAGTTCATCCAAGAGGCTCCAGTTGGGCATAACGCCTTCAATGACCACCTTCAGTTGTTATGGGAATAAATCTTCCTTCAGACCTCTAACAGCAGGACTCATCATGCCCCTCTATCAATAGGTGCAAGTTGTCTACCTTTCAGGGTTCCATACAATTCTTACCCTCTTTTTTTTGGTTTGGGATCCATTCAAAACCGAACTATTGCTTTTTAAGCTCAAGGTTACTCTGGTTCATGCCCCAGTTTGGGGTTCAATGGATTCATCAATGAACCACTTCTGGTTGAGTTCAAAATCATTCTAGCTTATGCCCTAGCTTGGGGATCAAGGGGTATCGCCATTGCACTACACCATTTTGAGTCCAATATTAGACTAGTTTATGCCTCGGCTTGGGGGGTTCAATGGATTTCTTCATTACACCACTCTCAATTTGGTCTATGCCCCAGTTTAGGGTATAATGGCTTTCCTTATTAGACCGCACTCAATTTGGATCCAGGGTCAATCCGATTCATGACCAACTTAGGGCTCAAGGGCTTTCCTCATTGAACCATACCCAATTCAGGCCCAAGGTCAATCCGGTTCATGCCTCAGTTCAGGGGTCATTGGCTTTCCTCATTAGACCACACCCAATATGGATCCTAGGACATTTGGTTCATGCCCTAGTTCAGGGGTTAAGGATTTTATCATTGGACCATTCCCTAGCCGTGATTCTGAATCCTATCCTAGCCTGGGGCATATCGGATCTCATCTTTGGTCTACCCTACTGCTCGGGAAATTCCATTCCCTCTCTTTGAACAATGAGAAATATGAGGGCAACTCTTTGGATTCTAGCATTTCCTTGGCCAATGGGGCAGAAATGCCCATGATGAGATAGCACTATTATAGCTGAAGGTTTCATGTTTTCCTGATGACTCCAGAATCTAGAATTGATCTTTACTGACAGGTAATGAGGAATGCTTCTCGTTCGCCATTCTTAACAAGCAATCCTAACTTGCAACATTGGGCTATGATAGACATGGATCGGGCTCTAATTGATAGAGCCAGATATTGATTTTGAATCGGTCTCTGATTAATAAAGACGAGATTGACTTTGAATTGGTCTCTGATTGATAGAGATCAAGATTGACTTTGAATTAGTCTCTGATTGATAGAGATCAAAATTGACTTTGAATTGGTCTCTGATTGATAGAGATCAAGATTGACTTTGAATTGGTCTCTGATTGATAGAGATCAAGATTGACTTTGAATTGGTCTCTGATTGATAGAGATCAAGATTGACTTTGAATTGGTCTCTGATTGATAGAGATCAAGATTGACTTTGAATTAGTCTATGATTGATAGAGATCAAGATTGGCTTTAAATTGGTCTCTGATCGATAGAGATCAAGATTGACTTTGAATTGGTCTCTGATTGATAGAGATCAAAATTGACTTTGAATTGGTCTCTGATTGATAGAGATCAAGATTGACAGTCATGGACTGGGCTCTAATGGCTAGAGGCAAGGATTGCTTGAGTTGGACTCCGATTGATAGAGGCCAAGGATGACAATCATGGATTGGACTCTAATTGCTAGAGATGATGGATTGATTGAGTTGAAATGATTGAAATTCTCTTTGATTCCTTTATGAAGTGGAACCTGGACCAAAGGTAATGGTTGAACAGGCCTAGAGGCTAACTCAAGCTCACATTGAGTTCATATGAATGGAACCTTTCTTAGTTCCAACATGAATCGGAACCTGAACTGGAGTTGACGATTGGATAAGCCTAGGGGCTAATTAAATTCCAATGAATGGAGCTCTTCTTAGTTTCAACATGAATCAGAACTTGAACCATAGTTGATGATTGGATAAGCCTAGTGGCTAAATGAATTTAGATGAATGTGACTCTTCTTAGTTCCAACATGAATTAGAACCTGAACCAAAGTTGATGGTTGGATAAGCCTAGTGGCCAATTGAATTCAGATGAATGGGACTCTTCTTAGTTCCAACATGAATTAGAACCTGAACCAAATTTGATGGTTGGATAAGCCTAGTGGCTAATTGAATTCAGATGAATGGGACTCTTCTTAGATCCAACATGAATTAGAACCTGAACCAAATTTGATGGTTGGATAAGCCTAGTGGCTAATTGAATTTAGATGAATGGAACTTTTCTTAATTTCGTCATGAACCGGAACCTAAACAAGAGGTGAAGGGTGAAAAAGCCTAGGGGCCGAATGCCTCCTCCATTCTAGCATGATCATGAAGTGATGATTGAACTTTCCTAGGGGTTAAACCCTTCTTCAGTTCTGAGATGAACCAGAAATGATAGTTGCATCTGGGGTTGAATATTTCTTTGATTCTGAGATGAACTGGATGTGACTGAATCTGCCTAGGGGCTGAATCTTTCTTTAATTCTGGATGACCAAAATGATGATTGGACTTGCCTAGGGGCTGAACCTTTCTTCAGTTCTGAGATGAACCAGAAATGGTGGTTGAATCTAGGGTTGAATAGTTTTTTGATTCTGAGATGAACTGGATGTGATTGAATCTGCCAAGGGGCTGAATTTTTTCTTAATTTTGGATGAACCGAAATGATGATTGGACCTGCCTAGGGGCTGAATATTTCCTTTAGTTCAGAGATAAACCAGAAATAGTGGCTGAATCTGGGGCTGAATATTTCTTTGATTTTGAGATGAACTGGGTGTGATTGAATATGCCTAGGGGTTGAATATTTCCTTAATTCTGGATGAACCAAAATGATGATTGGACTTGCCTAGGGGCTTAAACTTTCCTTAATTCAAAGGTGAATAAGGAACAATGATTGGATTTTCCTAGGGGCTGGATCTCTTCTTAATTCAAAGGTGAATAGGGAACAATAATTGGATTTGCCTAGGGACTAGATCTTTCCTTAATTCTAAGGTAAATCAAGAACGGTGATTGGATTTTCCTAGGGGTTGGATCTTTCCCTATTTCAGAGATGAATCGAGAACGGTGATTGGATTTTCCTAGGGGCTGAATATTTCCTTAATTCAGAGATGAATCGAGAACTATGATTGGATTTGCCTAGGGGCTGGATCTCTCCTTAATTCTGAGATAAATTGAGAACTATGATTGGATTTGCCTAGGGACTGAATCTTTCCTTAATTCAGAGATGAATCGGAAACTATGATTGGATTTGCCTAGGGACTGGATATTTCCTTAATTCTAAGGTACATTGAGAACTGTGATTGGATTTGCCTAGGGGCTGAATCTTTCCTTCTTTCAGAGATGAATCGGAAACTATGATTGGATTTTCCTAGGGGCTGTATTTTTCCTTAATTCAAAGGTGAATCGGAAACTATGATTGGATTTGCCTAGGGGCTGTATCTTTCCTTCTTTCAGAGATGAATCGGGAACTATGATTGGATTTGCCTAGGGACTGGATCTTTCCTTAATTCAAAGGTACATTGAGAACTATGATTGGATTTGCCTAGGGCTGAATCTTGCCTTCTTTCTTTCAAAATTTGATGTTCAATCAAGGTCTAGATTCATGACTTCCATTGATTCATTTAGAAAGATAATATGGATGGATCTCAAGGTGGGAGATCAAGACAATTCCCTAATTGTAGGGGCCTCTCACCCTAAAAGGGTGGATATGGTTGCAGTTTAATTCTCGATGGAGGAATATCGAGATTCTAGACATCTAGAGGGAGTGGAAGAAGTCACATGCACAATCAAAGATGACTTAACCAAACAAAGTTAGCTCCCTCATAAGGGCGATTGGGTAAACATTATCCGAGTCAATTTAATTGAATTTGATTAAGCCATGTGTTCAGTCTTGGGACCTCGTGATTCCAAAATGGATAATCAGTGGTACCAAGGTCTGGCCAATTGGATTATCGAATTCGATGAAATTGAAATGGATATATTAATCTGTTGTCCTTATTAGGGATGGTTAGCAAGGGCAGTTCATAGATGAACAAACTAGTAAATTTCTCTTGACCATTGTATCTAAGTCTTGACAGGGATTTTCTGCTCGTTTTTTGAAATCGACGTGTTAACAATGAGAGATTTGAGACATCGAGCTTACTAAATGGAGGGTGTATAGTGATCGTCTACTATGATGTAGAACAGATGTATACATACTTCATACTCCCAATGGGTGAGAGTTCAAGATGCTCATCGTGTAGAATCTAACATGTTGACCTTTTGAGGACAAAAACAGGCAGAACTTCGACGTCTCAAACATAGATGTCATGGTTAAGCAGATTTTACTGGGTCGGTTCAGGGATGAACCAAAAATAACAAACATTGGGCTACAATTTGTGTTAGGACAGAAAAGGCCACCTTGACAAGGACGGGGTAACCTATCACTGAATGCTCGATGAATAATGGGCCCCCAATCCCTTTATATATTATGTTGCAAGGATCCAAGCGACGTGGAGTAGCACAACGCATTCTCAGGCAGACCCAAGAAACGCTCATTAGAGGCTGCTCGCCGGTCGTGGTCTCACAAAGTACAAGCCAAGGCTGTATGTTTCGCCTAGCGGGCTGCCCCATATGCATAGGACCTGGTTCGGCTACTCGCACGAATGTGTGACTGAACCCATTCCCCCCAAAGCAATATTATACAAGCATAAATATAGTATTCTAAGAGCTAGCATCTAATTCACACAAGGAAAGTTTTTATTTAGGAGTTTGACATTTATATCCCTAGTGAAGTCGCCACTGTGAGGACAAAGATGGAAAATCTTGGAAGTCGCCACCTAGATTAAGGTCTAGGACCTTAGAAATGTGAAATCTCACCCCAAGGTAAGACTTCGATTGACTCATGACCCTTAGATTGATTTTCTGGTCCATTAGAGATTGGGTAAGCATCAGGTTATGGTTATGGGAAGGGGTTAGGCACCCATGCTGCCCGATCGAAATCGATCTCCTATACCTTTCCTATGTTAGACTCTATTTGTTAAACCAAACCAAACCAAGTGGTTTGATATCATTGAACCGAATCTGTATCCATCAGATTGCCTACGTATTACCGAATTATTCTGAAAATCAGGTTCACCATCGTAGTTCAGGTGTGATTAAAGTTTTTGGCTGTGATTTATGCTTGTGCATGATTAAGATCTTTGTTCAAGTTGAAATTTATGCTTGAAAGGCTGAGAAATCCTATGGGTTAGGATTTGGATAGTCTATGTGGACTGATAGATAGTCCTAGTGGATCTAAGAATAACCCTATTTGGGTTGGAATGTGGATAACCCTATCTGGGTTGGAATGTGGATAACCCTATCTGGGTTAAAATGTGGATAAATATCCTAGTGGATCTATGGATAGTCCAAGTGGACTAAGGTTTGGATCCAAATTTGGGATTCTCCCAAATGGCCTACGTATCCTAGGGTTTGTCCTAGGAATCAGAATCCACGTAGTTCGAATAATAATCTGTTCTAGGTTAGAAAGTGAGAACCTGTTCTAGGTTTGGGATTGAGAACCTATTCTAGGTTTGGGGTTTAGAACCTATTCTAGGTTTAGGGTTTCGAACCTATTCTAGGTTTAGGGTTTACAGAGGGGCAAAATAGTCTTAAATTACTCTTTTAATCCTGAATTCTAATTTTGGAAGGTTTTCATAGCATTTTTTTTCTTTACTAAGACTTTTATTATTCCCATTATGTCCTTCCCAAGAATGTGGGTGCCTAAATGCACGTCTCCACACCTAATATGTTTGCTAGGTGTACAGATATGGCAGTTTAACTAGGGTGTTGCATAAATTAAATTATTGCCCAAAATAGAATATTCTATCTAAATATGGCATATAAAATATTTATGGCAAGAAATTCACATGTTGTAAGATTGTTTAAAATCTCTCAAATATGACATGTATTGCAAATAAGGCAAGAGCCTATATGGTATGATCTAGTCTGCTATCTTCTAAGCATGACAATTTCTAATATGGCAATGAGCATAACATGGCAATGAGCATTTAAACATGGCAATGAGCATTTAAACATGGCAATGAACATCCAAATATGGCAATGAGCATCCAAATATGACAATGAGCATCCAAATATGGCAATGAGCATCCAAATACTCATGATGAAAAATTCAACGGTATAAATCACTATTGATGGTAATCTAACCGTTCAAATTTATTTCAATCACTCCCAAAGATAATCTAACGGTTCAGATTGCTTATCATGATAATCTAACCGTTCATATCCATTTACATCACTTTTGGTGACAATCTAATGGTTTAGATTACTCAAATTAAATAATTTAACCATTCAGATTACTCAAATCAAAGTAAAATATGATCAACGGATCAATTCAAAACTCGAAGATCAATGATCAAATTTTATCAAATTCTAGAATGGTTCAATTTTAATCATATCATTCCAAGCATATGATTGGATCAATTTTTAATTCCATCAAAATTCCATATGATCGGATCAATTTTGACCTATCAAATATCACTCATGATTGGATCGATTTTAGCCTATCAAATATCACTCATAATCGGATCGAATTCATCATATTAAATATCACTCATGATCGGATCAATTTCATTACATTGAAATTCTACTCATGATTGGATCACTTTCATCACATCCAAGCATGGTACGATCAAACATATTAAATTCTAGTATGGGTATCAATCTCATAAAAATTCCAAGCATTCGATGGGATCGATTTTCATCATATTAAGCATGGTACGATCAAACACATTAACATTCAAGCATGGTGATCAATCATATAAAAAATCCCAGCCACTGGTTGGACCAAATCATATTAAAAATCCCAACCATAAGGATAAATAACATTAAAAATCCAAGTGGACCAATCATATTAAAATTCGAAATCAAATGTTTGGAATTGCATACAGAAAAATTCATGATCTAATATGGTCGTACTTTATCACATTTAACTCAAGATCAGATGATTAACCACATTAAATTCACATGGACAAATGGTGAGATGAGGGTTGCGGAATTCATGCATATGGGGTTTGGGTGATGGCAGGTGTTGATAAATAGGATTGCAGGGATGAATATACACAGAACATCATAAAGAATAAGAAAACAATAAATAAAGAAGAAAGGGAAAAAGAATAAAAACTAACCTGATCTTCCTTCTCCTCTTCAATCTCTCTCTCTCTGCGGCTCCTCTTCTTCTACTTCTCCTTTTCTACCGCTCCTCTTCTTCTCCTTCTTTTTTTTTCGGTTTCAGCTCCTCTTCTTCATTCACCCGTGCTCTCTTTCTCTCCTTCTCTCTCTCTCTCTCTCTCTCTCTCTCACTCTCTCTCTCTCTCTCTCTCCCTTCTGTTCTTTATTTTTTTCTTTTTCTCGGTTTCGCCATCTCCCTCTCTTGATCCTCTCCCTTTTTTTATTTTATTTTTTCCTCCTTTCTTCTCCACCGACTCCTCCTTTCTTCTCCACCTCCTGCTTCTTCTTTTTCCCCCTTCTCTTTCCTCCCCTCTCTCAATTTCTTCTTTCGGTTTTATCTCCCCCGCTCTCTCTCTCTCCCTCTTTTTTTATTATTTTTTTCTCCTTTTTCCCCCACTCTTAATCTTCTCGGATCTTTTCGATTTCTTTTTTATTTTATTTTATTTCCTTTTCTCCTCCACCGAACTCTCTCTCCCTTTTTTTCGGTTTTTTTTATTCTTTTCTATTTTTTTCTTTCTTTTTTTGTCTTCTCCACCTCTCACTCTCTCTCCTCGATCTTTTCTTTTCGATCCTCTCATTTTTTTTCCTTTTTTTATTTTTTTTCTCCAACCGCCCTCTCTCTCTCCCCGATCTTCTCTTTTCGATCCTCTCACTTTTTTTTTCCTTTTTTGATTGTTTTTCTTCTCGATCTTCTTGATTTTCTGCCTTTTTTATTCTTTTTTTGGCAATCCCTCTTTCTCTTCCTCTTCTCTCTCTTGGTCTCCATCTTCTCGGGATCTCTCTCCTTTGTTTTCTATATATAAAAGATATATATAATTATATAATATATTAATATATTAATATATATAATATAATATACATATAAGACATATGTATATATTATATGATATATTATAATATATTATACATTATATAATAATATATAAAAGAAATACATGCATATGTGCCACCATGAAGATTGACAAGGATTGATTGGGTTGGGCCAAGACTGGCTTGGGTTGAGCTGAGTTGACCGGATTGACTGGAATTAACTGGGTTGGGCCAAGACTAGCTTGGGTTGAGCTGAGTTGACTGGATTGGTTGAAATTAACTGCGTTTTCTCTCTCTATCATTTCATGGGCCATTTTCGTTGTCATTCCGCACGAAATTTTTTGATAGCATTTATTCCAAATTTTCTACGTTCACTTTGTAGGACATTAAAAATGAAGAATATTAGAACTTGAATGACATCATTTGGAAATAAAATGGCCAACTTATGAATTTTTGAAGTTTAAGCAGGCCAATTATCGATAATTTGACTGACCATTCTGCATGGGATCCTTCGGAGACTTCAATTGGAAATCCTTTATGTCCACTTTGTAGAGTACTAAAAATGGAACATAATGAAACTGAAATCACCTAATTTGGATATGGGGTGACAAAAATATGAATTTTCAAAGGTTAAATGGTCATTTCCATGTGTAATTTTGCATGAGACCCTTCGAAAACTTCTACTTGGAATTTTTCACGTCCACTTTGTACAACATCATAAATGAAGAATAATGGCCTTGGAATCATCTGAATTCGATGTAGAATGGAAAAGATATGAAACTTTGAAATTCTAACGATAATTTGCATGAAAGTTTGCATGGGGCCCACTGGTGACTTCTACCCGGGATTTTTTACGTCCACTTTGTAGAACATCATGAATGAAGAATAATGGCCTTGGAATCATCTGAATCCGACGTAAAACAGAAAAGATATGAAGTTTTGAAGTTCTAACGATAATTTTGCATGAAAGCTTGCATGGGGCCCAGTGGTGACTTTCACCCAGGATTTTTCACGTCCACTTTGAAGAGGACTGAAAATAAGGAATATTGGCCTTTAAATGATCTGATTCCGATATCAGATGACCCAGATATGATGTCTTGAAGTTTGAATGACAATGCATGCATGATACGATAATTACGTAAATGCTCCTGCACTTTCAAACTACGATATCTTCTTTGTTTGAAGTCAGAATTTGATGATTCCAGTCTCATTTCGAAGATAATTTCAAAATCTATTCATCCAAGTAGATAATAGCCCATGACCCTGCTGTGGGGTTCAATGGAGAATCACAAATCTTTGGGTTAAAGGCCAAAAACCTGCCGTATTGGTTCACTTACGCAGAGGGTGGCAAAAATGGGGTGCTTACTTCTGTATTGACTTATAAACCTAGTAATGATTCGGAAGACCATCCTTTTGGTTCCCAATCTTCCTTGGGAACTGTGCATAAACTCTAGGACTTGTCCATACTAGTTTAAAAGATGTTCACTAACCTAATAAAGCATATTTAATTAATTAGGTAAAACACCGTGGGTAAAGGACGAAGCCTTCTGCCAACTTCAAGGTTCTTCAGCACCACTGGTGTCTATAGGTGAGGGGTCGGCTCACGTAGAGTTTGAGCATGTGCTTGTTGTATGTTGAATGTTATTTTTCATAACGTGTCATCCAATGAAATGTACATAACTATGCATGCATTTGCATTATAACAATAACTATGTATGTGATTGTTGTATGATAGACGTATGACGTGTGGGAGCACAATACACGGGCCATGTGGTTGGTTGTTGGCTGGTACCTTAGTAGAGACACGGTGATCCATGGGAGTGGGGTTCTGGGGTTCTTTGTTGGGGTACACCCCATGTATGGTGGTTCATGTAATGGGTGGCTTCATGAATTCACATTGGGATTGGCTGAACCTTAATGGAGACATGACGAACCATGGAAGTAGGGAGTCGGTGATCTCTATTAGGGTGTAGTCTGATTTGAGACCTTGTATAATGGGCTTGTGGCATGTGGGAGCACAATACATGTGTCATGTGGGCATGCTATACTCTAGTGGGGATACGGTCAATCCATGGGAGTGAAATGAGGATTCCTGCTGGAGTATGATTTTACTTATTGCATGCACATGCCATATTAAATGATTGATTGATTTGGATATAATTGTATTATGGGATAGACGATCATGTGGTGTATGGGAGTACGTTATATAGTTATATACCTGGTTACACCTTAGTGGGGGCACGATCAGTCCATGGGAGTAGAACGTGGAACTCTGCTGGGGTGTAACCCTTTTTAATGTTATGTTATTATTATCATACATGAACTTGGTTAAGTGGCTTATGCTTTAGCAAGGGAAATATAATCTAGGCGGTGGGGTACAGAGTACTCAGGCGGTGGGGTACGTGTATATATCATCTAGGTGGTAGGGTATGGAGTACTTAGGTGGTGGGGTACTGGTATATATGCTCAGGCGGTGGGGTACGGGCAATTACTTAAGTGGTGGGGTATGGGGTAGATCCTCGCTAGGGTACAAGTCGACCATGATTTGCATACACATTTAAATGCCACTTACAATTGCTTGTTTATTTGCTTTTATATTGCATTCATAAATTGTTACATAGGATTGCATTGGATACCTGACTTTTCCCTGAGCTGGGATAGAGCTCACCCCTCGATATCAAATTTTTTTAGCTTTGATTACAAGTACTTCTTCTGTTGTTATAGTCATGGACCCTGATGATGTTGAAGGTGCTTTTCTTAGTGGGATTCTTCTGAGAGATCATGTCAAGGGCTGTACCTGTAGGGATTGCATTTATGGGCCTGAGTCAATGCCTTACCTCTGCAATTTTGTTGTCTGTGGATGGATGATGGTTTGGTCATTCACACTAATATATTAGGATTTACTCTAGCTACTAGAAGGGGATGTATGAAATAGTAAAGATATTGTGAAATGGTTGTAATGTATAATAGATTTATGATATTAAAGTATCACTAGATGACATCTTGTTTTGTATTATGATTCCGCTACACTTTGATATTCTGCTGCAACTATTGTTAATTACTATTGGTTATTATGGATATTATTTATATAAATTGTGGGGTTTGCGGGTAGATCATTTTGATTTTCGATCGCTGAAAGATTCGGGTTGCCACGAGGGTTGACTCGAATATCACGTCCGATTCCCCAGAATAGGTTGTGACATGTGTCTTCGATGGATAGATTTTCTCGCTAAGGAGTTTTGGGACAATGAACAATTTTCTTTTATTATTGTCTTTTGTATTGTTAGATTTCATTTTATTAGCCCATGAATTATAGGGCAAATATACTTTAAGTTTCAATAATGGGGTTGTTTGATGAACAAGTTTGATTAATATGTTAAGCACTGATAGTATTACTTTTATTTATAATTAGAATGCTCATGGTTATTTAGTATCTTTTGCTATTTAGTACTCTAGATTGTGTATGTGGCATTGTGTTGGTAAGTGGTTGGTACGTATGTGCACCGTTTATGAGGTCCTAGTGGGATCACATCTAAACTAAGGTATTGATCCAGTTGTATCCCAAAAAAATTTCAGATCGGTATTTTGGGGTGTGATAGGTTTGGTATCAAAGCAATAGGCTCTGTTACACTATACCAATCAAGCCAATGCTACCGTAATTTACAGTAACCTGAGTAATAGGCTAATAAAAGCTTAAAGAGCATAAATGAGAAATATAAAATTAAACTTGTGTGCTGTATAATAACTAACAAAAAGAGCATAATATGTTAGGGAAAGACTAGAGATTAAGCACTACAACTCGAATAGGAAAATAAGACCTAGTTTTACAACAACAATATAGGAAAAAGTAAACAACTTGATTACTCAGAATCTGATGGTGTGGACTCATGAACTCGCTTGTAGGTCTTCACCCGTGATGCAGTCGCCATGTCCCTAATGTCATTTTTCGACATTATACCTACTCTTACCATGGCTGCTTGCATTGTGTTGATTTGAGATGAGAGTGATGATTGGACATGTCTCACTCGCCTAAAGTTATTCTCCATAAAATGTGTAAATTGCCTTTATTGATCTCAAATGCCACGTAGCTCGGCTAAAAGGATGTTCATGTCAATGGGAGGCCGAGATGAACCTGCTTGGTCTCTACTTTCATCCTCAGTACCCAGTCATGCATCATCCTCTGCTTCATTATTCTTCATCTGTGAACGTTCCAGGATGAGGATGAGTCTCTAACTCATCATCGAACACTACTACATGATCAAGATGCATTTTAGAGATGGCATACCAATTAAAATATGGACTAAGAACAAGAAGTAAGACATGTATATATATATATATATATATATATATATATATATATATATATATATATATATATATATATATATATATATATATATATATATATATATATATGTGTGTGTGTGTGTGTGTGTGTGTGTGTGTGTGTGTGTGTGTGTGTGTGTGTGTGTGTGTGTGTGTGTGTGTGTGTGTGTGTGTGTGTGTGTGTGTGTGTGTGTGTGTATCAGATCTAAGTATAAATTTAGGATACAGCCCATAGCCCGAACTGTTATCCTAGATACAACTCTTGATCAATGCGAAGGGTAAATGCAAGTATTGTCCTAATCAAGAAGGAAAATGTACATGTATAAGGTAAGTAGACATGATGTACATAAGACAAAAGTAGGGTACGGTCTACAACCCGGACAGTTATCCCATGTACATATGATGAACAAAAAAATGGATCAGGTCTCTGTCTGTTGAGGCCCACTTAGTGAGGCAGGAATCTCAGATCTAGTAGTGGGTGCTGAAGAAGATGGCACATAGTCAGGGAGTGATGGCAAAGATTTACTTTAAACTGTAGGTGCTGCAGGTGTAGAGGAGATTGTCGAGAATTACTCCGAACCAAAGGTGCTGCAAGTGCATCCTATGGGGCAAAAGATGAGGGCACATCCTGATGAGGTACTAGTGGGGGAGCTCTGGAAGGAGTAGGAGTAACAAGAGGCCTATGCCGTACATAGTAATGCAAGTGGCCGGCAATGACCATCGCATTATGGATATAGCCTACGTACGTGTCCGTAGTGCCAGTTCGAGTCTCCACCTTGCCCAACCTAGTCCTAACATCCCTCAAATCTGTCTCCATAGCCCCTATTTGTCTCTCCAATCTAGCCTGGGCCTCAGTGATCTTCTCTACCATGCCATGCATGAGCTGGAGTACCCCTAGTACCTGGCCCAAGTCGACAGTAGGTGTCAATGTTGGAGTAGCTACAGGTGGCCTCGAAGTACTAACAGTAGATGGTGCCTCTCTGGTACATGTAGCTGTAGGTGCCACTCTGGTGCTGGCAGCTAGAGGCACATCTCCTGTGTGGATAGCTGTGTCTACATCCATTTGGTCATCACCATCACTATCCTTACTGTCATCATCGCCATCCTCACTATCATCACTCTCATCCTCCTCCTCACCACTAGAAAATGGTGATGGTGCTGTGGTTACACTCTTGACTCCACGACTGGTGCCCTCACCAGCCCCAGTATCGGCTCTGGTTACTTTGGTTGCTGCAGCTGCTAGTTCCCATCTGGTGGTTGTGCTGCTCTAGGTGGTCTAGGGCTTGCTTCAAGGACGGGATCCTCCATGATAAGGTCACCGAGATGCATCCGAGCGATGGTATTCCAGTTGAGCACCGATGAATCCTTCCTGTTCTCGATGACCTCTCCTTAAATGCACAAAGTCATGGGTCAAGAGACGTCCATAGGGTAAGTGGCTCTTATGAGGCAAATGCCAGAAAGTGTGTAGGATGGTGTGTAGAATCAGGAATGGGAGGCATACGGGTCTCCTATGCACCAAATGATCGATCAATAACATACAGAACTAGTTCAACTCCTCTCTATGACTAGATCTGGGGATGACGTTATGCTGAATGATCCTATTTAGCAATCGAGGAGTAGGCTTGAAGGATGACTCCTTCTCCTCATGCATAATCCCTATCATCTCAAGCCGAGTAAGCACCTATCTCATCCGCATAAAGTCCTCCTCTGTCATGCCTAAGGACTCCCTAGGAGCCCTATAAATCCGCTCTCCATCAAGCGAAACATCCAGTATGGTTGCCAGAGAGGCAACTGTCAAGGAGATGTCTACCCCCTTAACCCTGCTGGTGATTATCAACTCGTCTGTCACCCCATCCACCTACTGGCTAAGGTTGCAAAAGAAGTGGCGCACCAAGTTTGGATAAGATTCATCCTGGATACGCATGGATGGTGTCTAGTCGAAGTGATCAATGGCGTCATGAAGGCCAAATCTGGCCAGCTCCTCAAAGTTCATGCATCGGCTAGTCACTATCGGGGCCTGACCAAATCTATCCTAGCATTTGTTGGCATAAAAGGAAATAAACCTTACGACATCATAACCTTGCATGGCTGGCTCAGCCTCTCTCCTAAGAGCCATAGTACCTTATAAGGGAATACATATCCGGAGTTAGCATAATGAAGTCAGTGTTAAAATAAAGAGAAACATGATAAGGAGAAATAAACGACATAAATTGACATGCATGAAGCTAGTAATGTTATGCTAAATAATGCATGAGAATTCCAGTAACCATGCAAAGGGATAAACCACCATCAATCCTGGTTCAATTTATAAATTGGGGGTTGGAGAGAATCAAGCTATCCCTAGAATGATAATACTAGTGACACCGCTGCTCATCATGTCATTGAATAAAAGTTGTAAGGAAAAGTTCAATGGGAAAAATTTCGAGTAGGATGCTGTGAAGAGGCAAGGCAAAGTAAAATTCCCAATGAAATTATAAGGGAGATAGCTCATTGCCTGTGGCTGTGCACCAACCAATTTGGTGTGAAGCACAAATAAGCAATGCACTAAGTAAGCAGATAGTAAGCAACTCTTTAGTATGTGTGAGGACCAGGGAAAATCATTTGAAAATTTAATTTAATTTATCCTCATTCTTTCAATTTGAATTTACATGTTGTGAAACTTATCTACCCTCATTACACCCAAACTGGGATCTAAAAGTTCTCACCTTTAGATCCCATCTACTCATGCCAGTGGAGGAAAAGAAGACTGGAGTCGTCACCTAGATAAGGTCTAGGACCTATAAATGATGTCCCTCAATGGAAGGACACTAATGACTCTCGCAAATGGAACGGAAATCTTGTCTCACCAATGGCGGGTAAGTGCCAAATTACGAGTTGGGAAGGTGTTAGGCACCCAACTCGCCCAGTTGAACCGGTCTCCTTAAATCTTATCATTTCCTACAGTTTATGAATGCTATGGGCTATTTATCTAATTAAATTACAAGGTATAAGAAAAAGTCCTAATTTGATTTCTAATTCTTTACTAACTATGCATGGCATAAGCTGAAATTAAACAAATTAAATAAGAAAAATAATTACAAAATGAATCAAAGAATTTAATGAATGGCTTAATCATACATCAAAAGAAAGAAAAAAATGATATATAACATATGACCGAGGTTTGGGAAAATGCTAGACCGCCTACATATCCTTGTGCGGCGGGAATCAGGCCAAACGTAGTTCGGACGGGTGTGTACGTACCAAGTGTGTGCAAGAGAAGGGACGCTCCCAAAATGTTGGAATGCATCCCAAGCGATGGATGCTCCCATAATCATGGAACACATCCAATGATGAGAGATGTCCCCATAACAGTGGAACCCATCTCAGTATTGAGGTACTCCCTATCACAAGGATGTCCCCTCGGTGAGGTAATCCCATAACACATGGAACTTACCTCAATTTGACCGAGAGTGGAGCGACCAAACTCCCCCGCAGCCTACGTATCCCTTGAGACCTCTGTCTCTCCAGAATCAGGTCAAGCGTAGTTCCCATGGGTTGACGGGCCATGGACACGCGTGGCAACGCTCAAGAAAGGCCAAATGCCTCAGCTCCTCACATACGGGGTTCACTAATATCTCACTCATATCCCATATTCGGGATGCCCGGGTGGACCATCCGTCGGGCCACCAATCCTATGCATGCATCTACCCAATCGCACATTTTTCATTAATATACATTTTTGAAACAATGATTTTCCACACTCTTCGATCCAATCCTAGGGTTGGGTGGGCTCATTCTAAATGAGCCCACAAACGTCGGGCTTATTGGAACCCCTAAACAGTCGTATCAGGATGTCACAGCCATTCATGTGAGGCCTGTGATGCACCCGTGCATAGCATCCCTAAACATACATCTATTACATTAAGTATTCAAATAGGGAACACTATTGGGGTGGGAACCACATGTTGAAATAAGCATTTACTCAAATTAGGCATATATAGACATGTTATGGTTCACGCATGATGTAACATAAGCAAATTATGCTAAAATAAACATATGCATGACATAAAGCATGTAATCATCAATGTCCTACCAGAAAATGGCTTACAAATGCCCAACACAAACAAGACAGCTCAAGGAGGGGGACCAACAAAAACCTAACTCAAATGGACCTAAACCAAACTAATTGGCTAACCCTAAGCCCACTTAAATCAAACCAAACTAGACTAGCCAAACTCCACTTTAAGTTGGGCCAAACCCAACCAAAAGCCCAACCCAAGGGCTGAATTCAAGGGACCAGAACCAACCTATACTAGGGTGAACAATGGTCCAAGTTAGACCAGATCAGAGTGGGCCTGGCTAACCATACCATCTAAACCAAACCAATTGGGTTAGCCCCAAACCACCACTAAACCACTAAACCATACCAAAAAATGACCCAAATTGGATCCATCTGAACAAAACAGAGCCTATCATGACTGAACAGGGTCTGGCTTAAATCAAGACAAACCAGACCTAAACTAGGTCCACAAACCAAACCCACAAATAATACCAGGCCAGCCTGACCAGACCAGACCAGACCAGCCCAAATATGAACCAAACCCCACCTCAAAACAATGGACCAGCCTAGATCCCATGCTTAAACCCAGCAAGGCCAGATCATAACAGGCCTGAACCAGACCAGCATAAAATGGGTCTAAAATAAATCCAACTCAAGCTACAGCAGAATACATCTTAATCGGGTTCTCCCAGAAAAAAAAATACCTGGTCCGAAGCGGTGGTGCCTCCTCCCTTTCTCTTTATAGCAGTGGTGGTGGCACTGCTTCCTCTTCCTTCACGGCGGGCAGCTAGGCTGGAACCCCTCTCTCCATTTTTTTTTCCTTTCTATTTCCTCTCTCTTGATTCCTAATCTCCAGCCTCTCTGCTTTTCTTTCCTCTCTGCTTGTCACTCTCTTAATTCCCAATCTCCAGCCTCTCTGTGGATTTTTTTTTTCTTTGGATCGGCAGCGATGGTGTTGCTCTTTCTTCCTTCATGGCGATGGAGGTTGTGTTGCTGCTTTCCTCCTCTTTGGATTGGCAGAGATGGTGGCGCCTCTCCTTCTTCTCTCGAACTCCTCTATGCTCGCTGCTCTCTCTATCCTCTGATTTTTTTTTTCTTCTCTCCCTTCCCTCCTTTGCTACGGCTACTTCTTCTTCCTCCTCTCACCGCTGCCGCCGCTTTCTTCTTCTTTGCTTCTTCTCTGCAGCAACAAGCTCTTCTGCTCTCTCCACTCCTCTCTTCCTCTTAGGTCTGTCCGCCCTTCCTCCCTTTTATCTTTGTTCTGGGCAACCTCTCACTGATGAGGTGTCGATGGGGGGGGGGGGATGAAGGAGCTGAGGTGGCTGGGGAGAAGCCAGGAGACCGGTGGCTTTTGGGGGAGGGATTTCGGGGAGGAGGGTTGAGGTGTCGACCACCCCTCTTCCCCTCCCACTCTCCCCCTCACCACTTCTTTCAATCTCTCTGTTCCTCTTTTCTTCTCCTCCCCCGATTTCCTTGTTTTTTATTTTTTTTGTCTTCGATCCCTTCTTTTAGGGATCCGGATTGTTGTTCTTTTTATTTTTTCATTTTGTACCCAAATTGCCCCCCACCCCTTTTCATTTTACGTAATATATATATCATTTCTTTTCTTTCTTTTCTCTTTTTTTTTTCTTTTTTTTATATATCTTTTTTTCATTCATTTTTTTATTATTATATTTTATTTTTTATTATTATTATTTTTCTTTACAACCCTCTCATTGCGTATGGTACCCCAATGAGAGCGGAGATCCCCGTAGTGGAAAAATCGAGGTGCTAAGAGAGATCCCTCTTCAGTCGAAATTGTACTAATTGAGGCTAAAGACAAGAAGACCCCAGTTTTGCCACAACCATTATTGGAAAGCTAAGTAAAACAAAACAAGGGCTCTCTTGAGTAGTGGCCATGGAGACCTTGGAACTCCCAAAACAGACCCGAAAAACAAAAATGAGCTTTCACATATTTTGTGGAACTGCTCGGGGAGATTATTCCTCAACAAAGGAATCAAATCTCAAAAGCAAAACTGACACCCCACACATGCGAGCCCCAAAGTCAGAATCAAAGGCGAGCTTTCACGCATTTCTCAGAACCACTCAGCGAGATTATCCAGCAACAACGGAACCAAATCTCAAAAGCGAAACTAACACCCCGCACACGAGAGCCCCAAAGTCAGAATCGAAGGTGAGTTTTCACGTATTTCACGGAACCACTCAGCGAGATTATTCCGCAACAATGGAACCAAATCTCAAAAGAAAAACTGACACCCCGCACACGTGAGCCCCAAAGTCAGAATTAAAGGCAAGCTTTCATGCATTTAGCGAAACCGCTCGGGGAGATTATTCCGCAACAACGGAACTAAATCTCGAAAGCGAAACTGACACCCCATACACGTGAGCCCTAAAGTCAGCATTGAAGGTGAGCTTTCACGCATTTAGCGGAACCGCTCAGGGAGATTAATCCTCAACAAAGGAATCAAATCTCGAGAGCGAAACTGACACCTCGCACACGCGAGCCCCAAAGTCAGAATCAAAGACGAAAGGCCAGTGCCTCAATGAACAAGGACCGCATTAGCGTGAACTGTCAAAACTCGTCAGACAAAAGCTGAGACATCCTATACTCAGTAGGACCCCAACCATAAGAGATTCACCGGCGATGCATGGGATGAATAAAAAAATAGGCAAGCTCAAGAGAAACTACACAAGAGTTAAATACCTGAGGCAGATATCAAGCATCAATCATAAGATGAATAAAGCATTAAATGATGATGAAATAACTAAGATGAACAATGTGGAAATTTTCATTCAAAGTCAGAAGCAAACATCACAATGCCAACGTATTAAATGTAAATATCAGTGCAATTAAGTACAGAGCAATGTTAATTTAGGTAACAAAGGACCTGGGATATCCCTAAGGGACAAACACATGGATGGGGGAGACAACGGGTAGGGTTCTAGTCAAAACCATGGTAGACCGGTTATCCCAAGCAGAGGCAATACTTTGAACCAGATCTGGCGTTAGCTTCCTGCAAGGCAATGGCTCATCAAGAGATTCATGTACAGGAGGTAGTAGGCCATGTTGTTGATGAAGTCGATTTGGAGAGTAGAATGTCGTATGTGTAAGACCCATAAATTGGACATGAGTGCCCCCCGGGGTGCTCGTCACGACACAATTTTCTCTCCACCAGCACAACCCCATCGGATGTTTGTAGATCTGATCATGGTAAGCCTCCTTGGCCAATCTATCTCTTAATGGAAGTCCGCACCATTGGCTCTCCCTCAGTATTGGTTATATGTGAACTTAGGAACTTGTAGAGCTGGAATCAAACTCAATCTCTTTAGGAGCCAACACTGCAGTAAATGCGGCAACCCTATGAATCGATCCAAATCGAACTTGCTGTTGCGCCTTGCCATTACATCAAGGCCATTCAAAGTTTCTGCCAATACAGTTGGTATAATATCACCACCATCATTAGCATGGATAATGAGGTCCACTATGGCCGGGGACTCTGTGCGCTTCTGGCTTCTTAGCAAGTAACGGGCGATCATGCAGTATATGAATACTCTTTCCCTCTGTACCTTTGCTTGGAAGTCCTCAGGGTCTTGGTGTGCATACTTTTTAGTCATTTCCTGGATGTCTAATCCCCCGTTCTTGAAGAAAATTTTGACCTCTTCCTTACTCTATTCGAAGTGTTCTCGGATTTTCTGAGTGTATTCGCCCCGAAGCGGAGGTCTGAAGATCCTCTCCCTATAAGGGTACATCAGACATACCCTGAATTCTTCCACTGTAGGGCACATCATTGCATCACCAAATTTGAAGACGTGCATTGATGGGTCCCAGAATTTGGCGACTGCCTTCAACAAACCAGGACAGAGGCGCATGTTCTGAAGGCCACATAGGGCTTCGAGATGATATGGCTTTAAAGGCTAGGTGTCTCTCCCATAATTGAACCATTCCCACTTCCTAAGACCTTTGTTCATGTTTGTCGTGCAGCTTCTAAACAAAAAGTCAGTCTTGTACATCACAAAAGTAGTAAACAAAGGGTTCAAGCCCACAATAAAATATTCATACAGTTGAGAGGTCTCCCATTTAGGAGTGCATAAACATGAATATTTGAATGCATTCTAATAAATCATGTATAACTTTACTGCATATTATAGCTATGTCTGTGCACTACATCCTAATAGTCAGACCAAGTGCAAAGAAGATGAAGGCCTAGCTAGGCTGACAAGAAGCTGTCCACATGGTTGACCATGGGAGGATCTTTGGGCTGCTTATGTAGAGTGACTGATCCCCAAGAGAGGATGCCAGCTTTTGGGCAAAGAAACATAAACCTTGGAATTTGGGATGTCGTCGAATGGATGAACGACAGATGAATTCCAGTCGAGTTATAGGATCGTAAATGTATAGAATGACCTGCTCACGAGAGATAGTGCCATACAGATTCTCTCACAAAGGAAGGAGGCCAAAGATGTAAATTCTAGGAATCTGTTGGATTAGAGAATGGGAGAAGAGTTTCGGCCATAGAAGGACTTCTTTCCCTGTGAGAAGGCATGACCTTTTAGCTGATAATAAGCCTGATCAGATCAAGAGGTCCAAGGTTTCACAAACTATGGAAGTCCAACCCCCTCTTTTTTTTCTTTTTTTTTTTTCTTTTCTTTTTTTTTCCAGGGGTAAAACTAAATATAGTACTTTTTTACCTGATCCAGATTTGTCAGATACTGCAATTCTTCGCCATCAAGGTCGATCAACCGTATAGCCTTGCCTGGGAGGATTTCCTTGATAAGAAATAGTCCGCTCCAATTTGGAAGGAACTTACCCCTAGGGTCGTGTATGGGAGCCCTTTACTCTTTTAGCACCAAGTCTCCAACAACCAAATGACGAGGATGTACTTTCTTGTTGAAGGTGGCAGCAATCCTCTGCTGATACTTCTTTGAATTGTCTGCAGCCCTCATCATTTTTTCATCAATAAAATTCAATTCCTCATATCTCGCTTGCCTCCATTCGGCCTCAGAGATCTTAGATTCCATAAGGATCCTCAAAGAAGGGACCTCTAACTCAACGGGAAGAACAACCTCCATACCATAAACCAAGGAGTAGGGAGTTGCTCCTGTAGATGTCTTAACTGAAGTGTGATAGGCCCATAAAGCATAGGGAAGCTTATCTGCCCAGTCCCTGTTAGTTTGTGCCATCTTCTGCATGATAACCTTGATGTTCTTGTTAGCTGCCTCGACTGCCCCATTTGTCTGTGGGCGATAAGGAGAAGACCTATGCTGATTGATATGAAACTTCTCACACAAGTCTTGCACCTTTCCTCTGAAATGTGTACCTTGATCGGATATCAAATCCTAAAACATGCCGTGGCGGCAAACGATGTACTCCTGTAAGAACTTGGCCACTTTGTTGGCAGTGAGTTTGGCATAAGGCTGTGCCTCCACCCACTTTGTGAAATAATCTATGGCAACCAGGATAAATTCATGCCCATTGGATGCCTTGGGGTTTATCTTTCCAATCACATCTATACCCCAGGTCGAAAATGGCCAAGGAGAGCTCAAAGTATGCAACTCTGCTGGGGGGACATGGATAAGATTGGCAAATATTTGGCAATTGTGACATCTTTTCACAAAGTCGACACAATCTGCTTCCATTGTGTTCCAATAATACCCCAAGCATAGGATCTTTTTAGCAAGCATCCTAACATTCATGTGGGGTCCACATATCCTTTCATGGATTTGTTCAATAACATTTCGGGTCTGTTCCTCATCGACACAAACCAACTGGACTCCATCATAAGACCTCTTATATAGAATATCTTCACATAATATGAACTAGGCAGCATGTCTCCTCAGGGTTTTCTTCTCTCCTAGTGTCACATCTAGAGGGTATTTAGTTTCCCTGATGAAATCCACTATAGGGGTGAACCAAGGTCAACCATCTGTTGTCAGTGCATTGACTTCTTCATCCATGTAAGCCGGCTGTATCATTCTTTCAATTATCAAAGGTTGCATCTTCTCATTTGGATTATCCCCAATCATTGACGCTAGCGTTGCTAACGCATCAGCATATCGATTTGTATCTCTTGGGAAATATCCAAATTCTATCTCTTTGAATTTGCTGGCCAAGACCTGAGCCCAATGTTTATAAGGTACGAGCTTTTCATCTCTTGTCTTCCAGTCTTCCCTAACTTGATAGATAACGACTGAAGAGTCTCCATACACTTTCAATTTCTGTACACCAAAAGACAAAGCTGCTTGGAGCCCTCTCACATAGGCTTCGTACTCTGTAATATTGTTTGTGCATTCGAACTCCAAACAAAAAGACAAAGGTATGAAGACACCGTCGGGATCGACTAACAATATCCCAGCTCCATATCCTCGATGATTTATTGCGCTGTCAAAGAACATCACCCAACTGTCATCTCCCAGTTCTTCCTGAATAGTGGAGACTTCTTCACCAGGAAATACATCCTCTAATTGCTTAAGATTTCCTTCGATTGGGAGAGATGACAAATGCTCAGCGATCATACTCCCCTTGATAATAGTTTGGTTCATGTAGGTAATATCAAACTTCGAAAGCAGCAACAACCACCGTGCCATTCTTCCTGTCAAGGCTGGCTTCTCGAAAAGGTACTTGATCGGGTCCATGCGGGAGATGAGGACAATAGGATATGAGAGTATGTAATGTCTCAATCTCCTCGTTACCCAGACCAAAGCCGTGCATGTTTTCTCCAAAGGAGTATAGTTAACCTCATAGCCCGTGAACTTCTTGCTCAGATAATACACAGCCCTCTCAGTACATCCATCTTTGTCATGCTAGGCAATCATGGACCCCATTGACTCTTCCAAGGCAGACAAATACAACAGAAGTGGTCTCCCAGGGGTTGGCGGGACCAAAACTGACGGATTAGTCAGATATGCCTTGATTCTATCGAAAGCCAACTGGCACTGGGGATTCCAAGTTTTTGGCTGGTTCTTCTTCAATAGCTTGAAAATAGGTTCACAGATGGCTGTCAGGTACACTCTTCCTAGGAACCCTCTGATCTCTTTTTCTGTTTGTGGAGGAGGCATTTCAGATATAGCTTTAATCTTGGCCGGGTCAATCTTTATACCCCTTTCACTGACCAAGAAGCCCAACATTTTTCCAGCAGTTACTCCAAAAGCACACTTCTGTGGATTCAGCCTCAACTTGTATCGCTTTATCCGTTCAAAGAATCTCCTCAATGCCGTGAAGTGATTCTCCTTGGTAATTGACTTCACAATCATATCATCTACATATACTTCAACCTCCTTATGGATTAAGTCATGGAGGACAGTAGTAGCCATTCTTTGGTGAGTAGCCCTAGCATTCTTAAGCCCAAATAGCATTACTATATAACAATAAGTACCCCAATCTGTAGTGAATGAAGTCTTCTCTTTATCCTCTAGTGCCATCTTTATCTGATTGTTGCCAGAAAAACCATCCATCAAAGATAACAGTGCATGTCCAATGGTGTTGTTGACCAATATGTCAATCTTGGGTAGCAAAAAGTCATCATTAGGGCTTGCTTTGTTCAGATTCCTATATTCCACACATACCCTTAATTTACCATCTTTCTTTGGGACAATGACAATATTGGCCAAGCACTCAGGGTAATGGACCACTTCAAGAAAATCGGCATCAAGTTGCTTCTGGATATCCTCCTTGACCTTCAAAGCCCACTCTGGCCTCAATCTCTTCAACTTTTGTTTGTGGGACTTTGAACCAGGCATCAAGGGAATCTTATGTTGGACCACCTCAGGGTCTATTCCAGACATATCCTCATAAGACCAGGAAAAGACTTCTTGAAATTCTTTGAATAACTCCACCATATTAGCTATTTCTTCCTCAGTTAAGGTTACCCCAACCTTGATCTCACGGGGCTCTTCAGTTGAGCCCAAGTTGACCATTTTGAAATCCTCTTCGACTGGTCGGGCCTTCATTTCTTTTGAAGCCTTGATAGATCGCATTAACTTAGGAGAAGGTTCATCATTTTCATCATTATCTGAGTCAGAGTTAGTATAATCGACAGGAATGGAAGAAGAAGAAGACACAGTATAATCGAAAGTGAAATTTTCATTACTAATAGAAGAGGTGTCTACAGGATAGGGGGTCCCAAGCGGGACATAATCAACACTAGAAAATGTTTGCATCTTATCGAAACTTGTACTAGGCACAGACACAGCCAAATTGTACAAAATACATGACTCATTAAAAAAGACAAAATGGTCTACACAACTCCAATTAGGGATAACCCCATCAAAAGGATGAATAAGCTGGTGTGGACCCAAATCCTCGCTCTCGCTTTCCTCGGTGATGGTCAAGACTCCTTCGTCGTCGAACAGGCTGCCAACATCCACGAACTCTGATCCCATCTTTGCCGCATCACTTTGCTTTTGAATCCTCATCAGCTCCAGCTCTACCCAATCAACATCACAATCAAAGAAGACCTCAAAGCAAGGAACTCGTCGTTGAAGGTGCACGTCATACCATGGCTCGGGGAAGCCACATAATGGGAAGTCTGACCCTTCCTTGACGAAGTGTCCATTAAGAGTTGTAGAAGGTGAGATCTCTTCTTCACTATGAATCCCATCCAAATGGAGGCTATGGATCTCTTGGTCCGACCATTGTTGCTGCCATGTCTTACTATTGCTGCTGCTGCCTTTTTTTGGAAAGACTAAAAACTACCTACTATTCTTGTACTTTCTTTTTTTGAGCCTTGAAAAATGGCCATCGGCTCTCCTCTACTTCTGGTCAATCAGGGCCAGGTCTTCCCTGAAAGGAACGTACCCTAGTCCAAATCTATTCTCATTTATCATTAGAGAAAGCACATTGATGTCACCTTGTTGATGCAAACCCAGACCCATTCCTGGGAAAAAGGACATGTTAAGCTATGAATTAAATACAAAATTTAAATTCTTACCTGAGGGTTCTGACTGTGTTGTTGCTAGGATTGAACTGATCTGGAACCCACTCGGTTGCACCCCTATACTGTCCTCTGAACTACTGTCTCCCACTGCCAGGGCATTAACCATATCAGAATCGGCATACACAGTCACCACCACCCCTTCATATTGAAATCTGACCTTCTGATGCAAAGACGATGTGAGGACTCCTTCTTTATGGATCCAGGGCCTTCCCAAAAGCAGATTGAAGGAAGCAGGTATGTCCACCACATGAAGCTCGATGTCAAACATAACAGGACACACCTTAATTTGTGCATTAAGTACTTCATTGATGGTCCTCCTGGTACAGTCATAAGCCTTAACACAGTGTGTGGAAGGCCTGAGCTCCGCCTCATTGAACCCAAGATGCTTGAAAGTGCTCAAAGGGAAGACATTCAATGCTGAGCCTTCATCTACAAATACTCTCGGAATCAAGTGATCCCTGAGACCGACGGTGAAATAAATAGTCTTGTTATGCATCCTCCCTTCATCAGTGAGGTCGGCGTCACCATACATCAAGGAGTTAACAGCATGAGATCCCCCAACTATGTTTGCTAGCTCAGTGCAATTAGTGGAGACTGGAACTTGGATGCTAGCTAATGATTTCAGAACTGCGTTCCTGTGTGCTTTGGATGCCATGAGTAACCCCCAAATTGACAGATTAGCCTGTGTCTTTTCCAACTGCTTTAAAATAGGGTTCTGGGGCTCAGGGGCAGTACATTGCTCTTTCCCCTTGTCTCTTGCCAAGTGTCCGGGATTATCAACTGTCAAGTTTGCAGGCTTGAAGGTCTTCCACTCCGGGTATCTGCTACAGGCTTGTTAACATACCCAGGGATGTAAATCTCTAGGTTACTGAAATCTTGGGTCGCCTGGGGTACCTCTAGCTCATCCTCAATTTATATGATCAAAGGGGTTCCCTTCTCAACCCTTGCTACAGAATGCTTTTTCTGTTGAGGGAAGACCACCTCTAGATCATACTCTGGTTCTTGCTTGATAGCCACAACCTCAGATGATCCCTCATGCTTGTTCTGGTCCTTCCAACTGTAAACAGGTGAAACTAAAGATGCGCCATATTCATCAAATTTCTCAAAAGGTGAAAAATTGTAATGACCATCCTCCTCCCCTTCTTCTATGAAGTTGACAGAGTGGTTAGGGAGAGAATTTTTTGCTGTAGATGCTGGTCGATTCTAAATGGCAAAAGTTCCAGCCTCTAGTGCATCTTGAATTGCTTCCTTTAAGGTGAAGCAGAACTCTGTGCCATGCCCAGCCTGGTTGTGGAACTTGTAAAATCTGTCCTGTCTAAAGCTTGCTGGGAGAGGATTGGGTAGTACCATCGGTCCAAGGGGCTTTAATTGGCCAGCCTTCATCAACTTATCCATGATCAATTCTCTTGGTAAACCCAGCTCTGTGTATTGTTGCTTGCTCTTTGATTCCTCTGAGGATACGGAGCTTCAATCAATAACGGGGCTAAAGAGGCCGCTGCCACACTCTTGGCCTGAGAAAGGAATTTGCACTAGACGCTTTGGAAGAATTATTTCTCCTGCTTGAGCTACCCTCAGACATTACCTTATCGCCTTTATGCGGGAGATCCCCGTGGTTGATCGCATCCTCGATCTGTTGCCCAGCGGCGATTAAGGTCTAGAATGTGGTGATGCTGTAAGACCCGTATCAAACTAATCCGGTCTTACCACCTTGAACCAGATTTACCCATCATGGTCGAGTCAAATGGACCAAGGGCGTAAAGGAGATCGTGATCCCAGGTATCAAATCGACCCAAAAACACTTAAATTAGGGGGAGGGTCGCATACCCAGCAAGGGAGGGTCGAACCCCCCAAGACAGAAAGTCAGACCCCCTGTTTTATAGAGGGGGTTGGACACTTGAGGAACCAGGGGGTCGACGGGATCATCGACCCCCTCATCGACCCCCAGTTGCCGCCAGAAACTGAAAATAGAAAAGTTTCCAACTTTCAATTGGATTCCTTCCAAATCTCAATGGGACTTATTTTAGGAGTTTCTACTCTATAAATAGGATGTCCCTAAGCCTCTTTCACTCCTTTTACAACCCTAATTGAATTGAGATAAAGAGAAGAGAAGGAAGAGAAGAAAGCAAAAAGGAGAAGAGTTGCAGAGAAGGAGTATTCTTCTCAGGTATGGATACTAATTCCATGAGTTTCTACAAACCTTAGGTTAGAGAATGAAGAGAGTGTGATCTCGGAGAAACCCAAACCATCAACCCATGGTTAGGTTTCTCATAGAAAACCATGGGGGAATACATGAAAGCTATATAGGTGGGTGATTCGTGGTTTTAAACCATGGAATTTATGTTGAATGGACTGTAGGAGCAAGCCATAGGACCCCAAGCACGAAGAATGGAATAAAAGGAAGAAAATTGACCAAAACCCACAAGGGGTCGCATAGGGGGTCGATGGCCAATCGACCCTATCAGACCCTGAGTATCGACCCCCAGTGTTCGGGAAGTCCAGAATAGGGGTGGTCGCACCAGGGGTCGATCATGACTCCGACCCTATCTCTGACCCCTAGTTAAAAACATGGTTTTTAAATTTGGGATTAATTCTAATTAAATTCTATCGACTTTGTTAGGTCTTCTAGCAATATAATAACATTATAAAGGTGATTCTAAAGCTTGGAAGAGTAGTTATTAACAAGCTAAGGTGAGGAAACAGAACTCTAAACTAATTGGTTAATAACAAACTATTTTTTCTTTTCTTGAGTCCAATGCTATGCTTGATCCTATGCGAATATGTTTGTAATGTGTATACAACATGTCATCCATTATTTCTATTATTTGCTCATGCATAATTACTTTATTGTTTATAACATGATGATGATGATGATGATAGGAATAGACATGTGAATGTATGTGTGTGGTTGGTGTACTTGATGCGAGCGAGTATCAAGGGAGGTGTGATGGGGACGTCAATAAACGTTAACCTTTGGCGGGTCTCAGCACTTTAGCTCTATCTCTAACTCAAGTCTTGTGCATTAGCATCGTCGTATCACCATTACTTTAGCAGAACTATTATGTCTTAGAGCATCAGGGGAGGTGGTCTCGGTCCTTGTAGTCTCTGACTCTACCGAAGGGCCTTAGCTCTATCTCTATGGACATTCTGAGGGATGCTGGGGTGAGGCCTTGGATACACTTTTTGGCATTAGGATTGGTTAGTTGCGAGCCCAGTTTGCAGCCCTCGCCAACAGGAGCTTACGTGTTGGTATGGCACTGTATAACAATAAACGTTAACCTTTGTTGTACAATGTTCATGAATTGGGTGCTTGTGAGTCGACGATAAACGTTACCTTCGGGTGGTGTTACACACTTGTGTATAGAGGCGTGGTCAATAAACGTTAACTTTTGACTACCTAAACCTTTCTATTACATATTGCAAACTATAAACCAGACCAAAGATATGAATTGATTGCATGCATATGTACTGTTGCATTGTTTTGTTTGCTCACTGAGCCGTGATGTGTGCTCACCCCCTCGACGTCGAATATTTTTAGTTGATGATGCAGGTACTACCGTCGAAGATTATGTCAACGCTTCAGTGTACGGGCACGTGGCGACGATGGAAGTTGAAGATAAAGCGGATACACATGACTCCTCTTGCGAGTGCAACTCATGTGTATTCGATTAAATTTTTAGTTTTCTTTATTTGGATTTAATAAAGACATGTATTTGATATTTATTTATGTCTTAGTTGATACAAAATAATTTGCTATTTAAATATTAATATCACAGTAGATTCTCAGTTCATTTTACTATAAGACTTCCACTATTGTATATTTACTCTGATTATGAATGTGGATGTGTGGGGTTTAGATAAAACGGATATAGCCTACTCGAGATCCTGGTTGAACCGTTGGTTTGTTAGCGGTTCATCACCCCATTCTGAATAGTGCAGAATTGGGGTGTGACAACTTGGTATTAGAGCCTCTCAGGCCTTGTCCGCTGAACTAGCAAACATTCATGACAAATTGTGAACTGAGATAGGATAAAAGTAAAAATAGTAATACTAACACATTATAAGCACAAGTGATGTTTGAGACCAAAGTTAAAAGAGAATAACGCATCTATTAAAGGAAGAACAAATTTAAATACAATGCAAAAGAAATAAACGTATATACATAGCTAAAGCAGAGTACAGTCCACAACCCAGACAGTTACTTTGTCGTACAAGAAAAAGAAAAAGGTACAATCATGAAGCTGGAGGTGAAGGGGGAGGCGGTGCCTCACGATCCCTGTCATAATCCTCAGCGTAGACTCTAGTCAACCAGGCTATCTGAGTCTGGGTCGTCTGCAGACTAGCTGTAAGATCGGCTACCCGCTGATCAGTCCGGTGCTGAGCCTCCATGAGCTATCCCATCCTCATGGCTGATCTCCGCTGGGAGTCTAGTAGCTCATCCACTCTCACCAGCTGAGCGTTTAGTAACTGTCCCATCCTCATGTCTGATGTACGCTGGACGTCTATGAGCTCATCCACTCTCACACGCTGAGCATCTAGTAACTTCTCCATCCTTAGATCAGATCTACGCTGAGCCTCTCTGATCTCATGCAACATCTCCATCATATCAGAAGAGGGGGTGTAAAGGACCAGCCGCATGAGAAGGACCAGCCTCATGAGACGGACCAGCCGCATATGAAGTACCAGCTCCAGCCGCATGCATAGGTAAAGGCGGTGGTATCGAGTCTACATCCATGTACATGCGGTCATCATCATCAGCAGGCTCCGCATGAACTCCAACAGCGGTGGCAGCTGCCTCAGCGTCAGCTATCTCTATGCGAGTGCGAGGGCGCACCATCGCGTTCCTCTCCTCATCACTGACCTGAGCATCCTGCATGCCCATCTTGCAAATAGCCTCCCAATGTAGAGGCGATGAGAAGGGCTTCTCCTCAATCTTTTCATCCAATAAATCAACCCCCAGGCGGGTAAGCAGAACAGTGATCATACGCCTGTACGGAAGGTTGCCAGTGTGACTGGGCAACGTAGAAGTGACCATAGTGCGCATGATGATATACGGCAGGCAGACGGGCAGTCTAGTGCAAATACTGTACAGCAGGTACTGGGTTAGCTGGGAAACCCTCTCGTAATGGCCACTCTGCGGAATCAGATTATGCTGGATAATCTTGCAAAATACCCGTGGAGCTGGACGCATATAGCATGCCCTCATCTGCCAGCGATCAGGTCGTAGGAGCTGATTATCAATCTCAGCCCTCATCTCTGTGGAGATGAACTGGTGCTCTCCAGGAGCATAGTAAACCATGGGGCCATCATAGGAAATGCCCAGTAGGTCGGCCAGCTGTCGATAATCGAATGAAATGTTCATCCCTTTGACATAGCTTGTGATGCGCAGCTCATGACCCCTCTCGACATCATTGTAATCCCCCACCACCTGGAGGTTACAATAGAACTGGCGTACCAAGTCCGGACAGGTGCACACGTCATAAGTGATGATAGGGAGCCACCCCATATCACCAAAGGCCCTCTCCACGTTGAACAAGGCTAACTCAGCCAAGTTCACCTTACGACCACCCTCTACTTTCTTGCGAGCGAAGTGGGCATACTGTGCCTCGGCTTTGTTGGAACAGAAGCAAAAAGGATCATGAACTCTAGGTACTTTGGTACGAACCATGATGTCTGCAAAGAAGAAAGAAATGAGATAATGTGTTAATAGGATAAAAATTCAAAATTTTAACATTATAACGACGTAAGTTGGCCAAAAGCCTCACTTGTTACCCATACACGTGGGCAGGAGGACTTACGTAGGTTCCAACATATCCTACAACACTCACACAGTAGGAAATTCTAGCTAATAAAGTCCAATTTGAAGAAATTGCGAGAAATAAAAAATTTTGACAAATTAGGGCAAAAAGAGAAAAAATCCAAGTTTCTCGATAACCAACCGATGAAACTCAAAATTTTTAGAGGGATTTCGTTCCTCGAGACACCAGTAACAAAAGCCCCCAATAAAAATCAAATTTTTACGATTGGAAAAAAGTTTAATTTGACAAATACAAGTTAAATGGATAAAAACCTAGAAATGGAAACCTAAAAATAGGTAAAAATTGAGAAAGAATAACTGTAGGGATGATGTGGACGTCGAAACACGGATCCAAACTGACCAATATAGCGGAGTGGCACTGTAGCAACTCAAAGGTGGGAGACAAGTCGAAACGGGGAAGAAATGATGGGAAATGAAACCAGAATCGGATCTTAAAGGTCTGATTTTTGGTCTGGGGGTCGGACAATTCGACCAGGATCATCGACCCCCATATCGACCCCCGGATCGACCCCCAGCTCTCGAGAATCTGACTGAAAACTAGGGGTCGGACCAGGGGGTCAGATATCCATCGACCCTCACATCGACCCCCAGCTCTCGGGAACTTGACAGTGAACCAGGGGTCGCACAGGGGGTCAGACATCCATCGACCCCTACATTGACCCCCAGCTCTCGGGAAGAACAGGTTACTCCCAGGGTCGGATACTGAGGGTCTGACATACCATCAACCCCCACCATCGACCCTGCATAGAAAAGATAGTAATTTTCATAAAATGAGCTAAAATTTTTGAAATTTTGCATTGGTTAGCATGCCTACATGAAGTATAAATGATTGTCTCACCTATTTTGATGATTTTCAGGCACCACCAATCTCAGAAGAAAATATGTCTGGGCGTAGAGTAACCAGGCAGAGCCGAAATGCAGTTCCACCATCACCACCTGTGGAGGAGGCTAGTCAGGAAAATATATATGCACCAGGAAACCCCGGTCAGGCAAATCCTACAAACCTGCCACCTCCACCACCAAAGTTAGCAACCGTGGTAATGAACCTAGCCCAGCAGCTGCAACAGATGCAACACGCACAAGATCAAATGCAAGTAGCAATGAGAATTATGTTCCAGGCCGCACATGCTACACCCATGCATACAGGACAAGCCAGCGCAGCACCAGTGGGTAACCACCTAGCACCTCAAACACCTCAACCACCAGCTGCACAGATTCCAGTCCCAGGTCCGTAAGCAGCTCAGGTTAATTATCAGTATCCACAACCTATGTTTGGAGCATACCCCCAAAATCAGATGGATCACTCTCGACTGATTGAGATTCTTGAAGATGAAGCCCAAGGAGTTTAATGGTAAATCGTCTGATCCCTTATGGCCAGCACACTGGATAGACGAGATGGAGAGAAATTTCCTTATGATGACTGTTACAGAAGAAGAAAAGGTACTATGTGCACCTTCATGCTAAAAGGCGATGCACATCATTGGTGGAAATCTACCAGGGCATATCTATTGACCAAACACGCCCTATTGACTTGGGCTATTTATAAGGAAGCTTTCTTTAAGAAGTATTTTCCCCGAAGCTTCAGAGATTCTATGGAGAAGGAGTTCCTGAGTTTATATCAGGGACAGATGTCCGTGGATGCATATCAACATCGTTACGAAGAGCTGTTTTTCTTTACACCACTCAGTATGCAAGAAGAAGATACTAAGACCCGTAGGTTTGTCATGGGGCTTAGAGGAAGCATCAGAGAGCATGTTCTAAGCTTGGAGAAGAAGGTATATAATGAAGCTGTTCAAATTTCTCGGGTTATAGAATCGAGGCAGAAGGAGAGTTATTTTACACAGAACAGAGGTATGAAAAGGCCAGCCGGAAATGCTTATAACGGAGGGAACAACAAAACATTTAAACCCTTCCGTGCTCAAGGCTTTACTGCTGCACCCAAGACTACTCCAATAGCTCAACATCAGCCAAAGCCAAATTTTGAAGGCCCAAAATATTTTAACTGCAACCAAACGGGGCATATGGCAAGGGAGTGTCCTAAGCCCAAGAAGCACATACACCAAGGACGAGTTTGTGCTGTTATATCCGAGGATGCTGCTGCATCACCCGATGTGGTCACAGGTATGACCAAAACCTTTTAAATTGTAATTACATTGTATAAGCATGTAGACTAAGTAAAATAAATCACAAGTATCGTACCTATAAATGGCATACCCGCCAGAGTACTCTTTGACTCAGGAGCTACTCATTATTTTATATCTGTGTCATTTGGAAAGAAGCTGAATTTACCCATAAAAACATTGGACTACAAACTACTTGTACGATCACCGATGGGATTAGAAGTGGAATTAGAGCAAGGTTATGGGCCATGTCCAATTCTTTTTGGCAATAAAACCTTAGATGCAACTTTGATCCAACTTGGGATGGCAGACTTTGACGTCATCTTGGGAATGGACTGGTTAGCTTGGCACTCGACAAACCTATTATGCGCCGAAAAGAAGCTAACATTTAAAGACAAAGAAAGAGCAGAATTCAGTTTTATGGGAACAAAACTTCCCCGTAAATGCAAGCTCATACTCTCAGCACTAAAGGCTAAGAAGTGCCTTGAGAAGGGAGCAGTCGGATATCTAGTATCAGTGGTCGACCTCAGAAGCACCACAGATGGAAGATATTGACGTCTTGCGGGATTACCTTGATGTATTTCCTGAGGAACTATCAAGATTACCACCCGACCGAGCCACAGAGTTTGTGATAGATCTTATACCTGGAGCCGCACCCGTATCAAAAGTACCTTATAGAATGGCTCCTACTGAACTGAAAGAATTGAAAGTGCAACTACAGGAACTGTTGGATAAGGGTTATATTCGACCCAGTATATCACCATGGGGAGCACCAGTATTGTTTGTAAAGAAGAAGGACGGTAGCGTTCGATTATGTATCGATTATCGAGAGTTGAATAAACTGACGATCAAGAATCGATATCCACTACCTCGAATCGATGACTTGTTCGATCAGTTGCAAGGAGCAAAAGTATTTTCTAAGATCGATCTTCGGTCAGGTTATCATCAATTGAAGATTAAAGAAGGTGATATTCCTAAGACAGCTTTCAGGACCAGATATGGACATTATGAGTTCTTGGTCATGTCTTTTGGATTAACAAACGCACCAGCAACTTTCATGGAACTCATGAACCGGGTTTTCCACGATATGTTAGATACGTTGGTTATTATATTTATTGATGATATATTGGTATATTCCAAAGACAAAGAAACCCATATCAAGAACCTAAATGCCGCCCTACAGCGTTTAAGGAAAGAGAAGCTATATGCCAAATTTACCAAGTGTGAGTTTTGGCTAAGTGAAGTCGCCTTCCTAGGCCATGTAGTATCCGTTGAAGGAATCAAAGTAGACCTCAGCAAGATCGAGGCTATTGTAAAGTGGGAAGCACCAAAGAGCATTGCAGAAATAAGAAGTTTTCTAGGTCTCGCTGGTTATTATCGGAGATTTGTGAAAGACGATTCCCGGATTGTCGTACTTCTCACCAGTCTGACTAAGAAAGGTGAAAATTTTGTATGGATGGATAAATGTGAGAAGAGCTTCCAAACATTGAAGACCAGATTGATATCCGCTCCGATTTTGACTATTCCTGTTCCAGGACAGCCATTTACCCTATACACTGATGCGTAAGGACTGGGGCTAGGATGTGTGCTTATGCAAGGAGAATAAGTAATTGCATATGCCTCAAGATAGTTGAAGACACATGAGAAAAACTATCCCACTCATGATTTGGAGTTAGCAGCAGTTGTACATGCTATCAAGATATGGAGACATTACCTATACGGAGAGAAGTTCGAGATTAAGTCGGACCATAAAAGTCTTACTTATTTATTTAATCAGAAGGAGTTGAATATGAGAGAAAGAAGATGGCTGGAACTATTGAAAGACTATGATTGTGATATCCAGTATCATCCGGGGAAAGCTAATGTAGTAGCGGATGCATTGAGCAGAAAGGCAATAATAAAATCTCAAGGAGAGGTTAGCACAACTGCAGCAATGTGTACTACCGGAATGGTATTCAATCACGGTAATGAGCAGTATGTGATAGATACAACGAGTGGATCAGTAGACCAAGGGTTTATTCATCGGTTTTCAAATATGTTCGTTGCATTGAAGATTATATCGGATATAATTGATGAAGTGAAGACAGCTATCAAATTAGACCCTTATCTGAGAACGGTGCAAGAAGACATCGAAAAAGGTAGAACTAACCCTAAGTTCACCTTGGACGGAGAGAAGGTACTGAAGTACAATGGATGGATATGTGTATCCGAAACAGAAAGTGTGGACATTAGACACCGACTGATGAAAGAAGCCCATACCACCATCTATTCGATACATCCTGGAAGTACAAAAATGTATCATGATCTAAAGAAACTATATTGGTGGAGAGGGATGAAAGCAGATGTAGCTAAGTTCGTGTCTCAATGCCTAAATTGTTAGAAGGTAAAGGCTGAACGACAAAGACCCGCAAGACTGTTACAGCCATTACCGAAACCAGCATGGAAATGGGACTGCATCACTATGGACTTCGTCACGGGATTACCACTGACTCCTCGAGTAGTTGACGCAGTTTGGGTGATTGTAGACCGTCTGACTAAAACAGCTCGCTTCATCCCGATACGACCTCAGTATACACTGGAAAGGTTAGCAAAGCTGTATGTGGATAATATTGTTTGATTACACGGGGTACCAGAGAGTATTATGTCCGATAGGGATCCCCGATTTACTTCCAAGTTTTGGGAAGGATTGCAAAAGGCTATGGGTACAACATTGAAGTTCAGTACTGCATTCCACCCACAGACAGATGGACAGTCAGAGCGTACAATCCAAATTCTAGAAGATATGCTACGAGCATGTGTAATTGACTTCAAAGGATCATGGGATGAAAAATTACCACTGATCGAGTTCGCTTATAACAATAGCTATCAGGCTACTATACAGATGTCACCCTACGAAGCACTGTATGGCAGAAAGTGTAGAACTCCTTTATTTTGGAATGAAATTGGAGAACGTAGTATTGTTGGGCTGGAATTTGTTGAAGAGACTTGTCGAGTGGTAGACATTATTAAGGAAAGGGTAAGAACAGCTCAGAACCGTCAGAAGCAATATGCAGATACTCGACGCAGAGATCTTGAATTCGTCGTGGGTGATAAAGTATTCTTGAAGGTATCGCCTATGCGAGGATTGAAACGGTTCGGGCATAAAGGTAAACTAAGCCCAAGATATGTCGGGCCGTATGGGATTCTAGCCAAGCGTGGAAAAGTGGCTTATCAGTTAGCACTACCACCATCTATGTCGAGGGTGCATGATGTATTTCATATTTCCCTATTGAAGAAGTATGTCAAGGATCCACCGCACGTCCTGACAGTAAATCTACCGGAATTGACTGATGAATTGACATTTGAAGTAACACCAACGGAAATCATCAGCCCAAAGGTTCAACGACTACGCAACCGAGATATCTATTACGTTAAGGTCACTTGGAGAAGTAGAGACATGGAAGAAGTTACATGGGAGGAAGAGAATGCTATGCGAAAGCAATACCCTCACTTATTTGATTCGAAAGGTACGTACAATTTTGAGGACGAAATTTTTTATAAGTAGGGGGAGTTATAAGACCCGTATCAAACTAACCCGGTCTTACCACCTTGAACCAGGTTTACCCATCATGGTCGAGTCAAATGGACCAAGGGCGTGAAGGAGATCGTGATCCCAGGTATCAAATTGACTCAAAAACACTTAAATTAGGGGAAGGGTCGCATACCCAGCAAGGGAGGGTTGGACCCCCCAAGACAGAAAGTCAGACCCCCTGTTTTACAGAGGGGGTCGGATACTTTAGGAACCAGGGGGTCGACGGGATCATCGACCCCCTCATCGACCCCCAGTTGCCACCAGAAACTGAAATTAGGAAATTTTCCAAATTTCGATTGGATTCCTTCCAAAACTCAATGAGACTTATTTTAGGAGTTTCTACTCTATAAATAGGACGTCCCTAAGCCTCTTTCACTCCTTTTACAACCTTAATTGAATTGATAGAAAGAGAAGAGAGGGAAGTGAAGAAGAGGAGAAGCAAGGAAGAGAAGAAAGCAAAAAGGAGAAGAGTTGTAGAGAAGGAGTATTCTTCTCAGGTATGGATACTAATTCCATGAGTTTCTACAGACCTTAGGTTAGAGAATGAAGAGAGTGTGATCTCGAAGAAACCCAAACCATCAACCCATTGTTAGGTTTCTCATAGAAAACCATGGGGGAATACATGAAAGCTATATAGGTGGGTGATTCGTGGTTTTAAACCATGGAATGTATGTTGAATGGACTGTAGGAGCAAGCCATAGGACCCCAAGCACGAAGAATGGACTGAGAGGAAGAAAATTGACCAAAACCCACAAGGAGTCGCACAGGGGGTCGATGGCCAATCGACCCTACCAGACCCTGAGTATCGACCCCCAGTGTTCGGGAAGTCCAGAATAGGGGTGGTCGCACCAGGGGTCGATCATGACTCCGACCCTATCTCTGACCCCCAGTTAAAAACATGATTTTTAGATTCGGGATTAATTCTAATTAAATTCTATCGACTTTGTTAGGTCTTCTAGCAATATAATAATATTATAAAGATGATTCTAAAACTTAGAAGAGTAGCTATTAACAAGCTAATGTGAGAAAACAGAACTCTAAACTAATTGGTTAATGACAAACTATTTTCTCTTTTCTTGAGTCCAATGCTATGCTTGATCCTATGCGAATATGTTTGTAATGTGCATACAACATGTCATCCAATATTTCTATTATTTGCTCATGCATATTTATTTTATTATTTATAACATGATGATGATGATGATAGGAATAGGCATGTGAATGTATGTGTGTGGTTGGTATACTTGTTGCCAGCGAGTATCAGGGGAGGTGTGATGGGGATGTCAATAAACGTTAACCTTTGGTGGGTCTCAGCACTTTAGCTCTATCTCTAACTCACGTCTTGTGCATTAGCATCCTCGTATCGCCATTACTTTAGCAGAACTATTATGTCGTAGAGCATCAGGGGAGGTGGTCTCGGTCCTTGTAGTCTCTGACTCTATTGGGGGGCCTTAGCTCTATCTCTATGGACATTCTGAGGGATGCTGGGGTGAGGCCTTGGATACACTTTTTGGCATTAGGATTGGTTAGTTGCGAGCCCAGTTTGCAGCCCTCGCCAACAAGGGTTTACGTGTTGGTATGGCACTGTACAGCAATAAACGTTAACATTTGTTGTACAATGTTCATGAATTGGGTGCTTGTGAGTCGACGATAAACGTTACCTTCGGGCAGCGTCACACACTTATGTATAGAGGCGGGGTCAATAAACGTTAACCTTTGACTACCTAAACCTTTCTATTCCATATTGCAAACTATAAACCAGACCAAAGATATGAATTGATTGCATGCATATGTACTGTTGCATTGTTTTGTTTGCTCACTGAGTCGTGATGTGTGCTCACCCCCTCGACGTCGAATATTTTTAGTTGATGATGTAGGTACTACCGTCGAAGATTATGTCAATGCTCCAGTATATGGGCACGTGGCGGCGATGGATGTTGAAGATGAAGTGGATACACATGACTCCTCTTGCGAGTGCAACTCATGTGTATTCGATTAGACTTTTAATTTTCTTTATTTGGATTTAATAAAGACATATATTTGATATTTATTTATGTCTTAGTTGATACAGAATAATTTGCTATTTAAATATTAATACCACAGTAGATTCTCAGTTCATTTTACTATAAGACTTCCGCTATTGTATATTTACTCTGATTATGAATGTGGATGTGTGGGGTTTAGATAAAACGGATATAGCCTACTCGAGATCCTGGTTGAACCGTTGGTTTGTTAGCGGTTCATCACACCATTCTGAATAGTGCAAAATTAGGGTGTGACAGATGCCTTGTCCAAAGATAAAAGTTTTATATGGGTTAGCTAACCCTCTCATCATCATGGTGACTTGCTCTCTCTCAGAAGGTCTGTTCCAGATTTATGCAGCAATGGCCCTGAACCTGGCCAAGTAAGCAGTGAATCCTTCTCCGGGCAACTGCATGATTGTTTCTAACTGCCTTCTGTGGGTTTCCACTTCAGTGTTATAGGAATAATGTTCCACAAAAGCAGTTGTAATGTCTACCCAGGACTTGATTTGGGAGGGTTTCAAGTGCAAGAACCATTTGTGAGCCCCACCAGATAAAGAGAACTGAAATGCTTGGCCCAACTGCTCATCTGTGAACCCTCTCCCAATCCTCAAATACCAGTAAATGATCTAAGATGGATGGTGGGGCAACCGGACCCATCAAATTTCTCCAGAGGCCATTTGAATTTATCTGGCAACTTGGCCTCTGGGAAGTAATTCACTCCCTCAGCGTTTATAATTTGATCTTCCATTCCTTTCATCCCTCTAAGCAAATGCTCTACATTGTGCAACCGACTCATGATGGCTAACTGGCCAACAGTTTATCCACCTCTAATAGCTTACTGGGGGAAGGCTCTTGAATCACTATCTGGGGCGAAGGAGATGCATTCATGGAGGTGGTGGGACCATTGCCCCCCTCAGGTGAGGCTGCCGCATTGGAGGCTGATTGCGGCCCAATATTCATGTTTTGCTTGACCAATCCTACCATGGCATAAATTGTTCGCTCCAAACTGGTAAGTCTGGAGATCAAAATGGCGATTGGATCCTCTAGGGGCTCATGACGATCTTCTATCTCATGATCTTTCATTTCCTCTGCCCGACTAACCGACTCTCTAGGGTATCCCAGAGTTGATTGAAAACTGGGGACTCTATGTAGCCTCCTAGAGGTGGGATCCCTTACCCAACTAGATGTTATGTTTCAACTCTCCTGAAGATGACTGGAAATGTAAAACAGGGGAACAAAGGTCAGGACTCTAATAGATAGGGAGAACCGAGAATAATGAACATGCATGCATCAAATTTGACTCAACCAGACAAAGTTAGTTCCTGTGTAAGAACTCCATTACGTTAATCCTTGCCAATTTTGGTGATTCAGATTGATTCTTTGGTTGGTTTTCAGCAAGAGGGTATTTGTGAAACAGACTATACCTTTGGCTGAAACTCCAACCAAATGAACACATCGAGATCATTGGATTTGGGAGGGATTTACCATCTGAAAGGACGCACATATGATATCAAATAATTTCGATTCAATCTTGAACAAATGAGTGATGGCTTCATCAGTAACCACCCGCATTGAGCGAGGTGAAACTAGGTAAAGACAACACTTAGGTGTTCAGGGATGAATCAAGCATATAAGTGTCAGTAATGTGATAATGGGACACGACAAGGCTACCTTGACAAGGATAAGAATGTCTATCACCGTATGCACGATGAGTCAAAGACACCTACATCCCTTTATATACCCGCATAGCCACGAGTACAGGCCAAGGTTGTGGCTTTGCCTGGCAGGTCATCCAATATGCACCGGAGCCTGTTTCAGCTAACCACAAGGTTTGTAACAATAGTAACCAATATCTTTGAGAACCATGATATTATTATACCATAAAATTGTCAGCAATGTATACAATGCACCTAAACAATCAAGCTTGAAAACCACTGTTTGCTACTTTTACACCTAACTACAACCTAGAGCCCCATGATATAAATTTATGCATAAAGAGAAAGGGATAAGGATTTACAATCTAGAGTCTGGCATGATTCCCAGCGGAGTCGCCACTGTGAGGACCAGGGAAAATCATTTGAAAATTTAATTTAATTTATCCTCATTCTTTCAATTTGAATTTACATGTTGTGAAACTTGTCTACCCTCATTACACTGAAACTGGGATATGGAAAGTTCTCACCTTTAGATCACATCCACTCATGCCAGTGGAGGGTAAGAAGACTGGAGTTGCCACCTAGATAAAGTCTAGGACCTATAAATGATGTCCCTCGATGGAGGGACACTAATGACTCGCGCAAATGGAACTCCAATCTTGTCTCACCAAAGGTGGGTAAGTGTCAATTATGAGTTGGGAAGGTGTTAGGCACCCAACTCGCCCAGTTGAACCAGTCTCCTTAAATCCTATCCTTTCCTACAGTTTATGAATGCTTGGGGCTATTTATCTAATTAAATTACAAGGTATAAGAAAAGGTCCTAATTTGATTTCTAATTCTTTACTAACTATGCATGCCATAAGCTGAAATTAAACAAATTAAACAAGAAACAAAATGAATCAAAGAATTTAATGAATGGCTTAATCATACATCAAAAGAAAAAAAAATGATATATAACATATGACCGAGGTCTAGGAAAATGCTAGACCGCCTACGTATCTATACGACGGGAATCAGGCCAAACGTAGTTCGGGCGGGTGTTTACGTACCAAGTGTGTGCAAGAGAAGGGACGCTCCCAAAATGTTGGAATGCATCCCAAGCGATGGATCCTCCCATAATCATGGAACACATCCAATGATGAGAGATGTCCCCACAATAGTGGGACTCATCTCAGTGTTGAAGTACTCCCTATCACAAGGGAGTTCCCTCGGTGAGGTAATCCCATAACACATGGAACTTACCTCAATTTAACCGAGCGTGGAGCAACCAAACTCTCCCGCAGCCTACGTATCCCTCGAGACCTCTGTCTCTCCAGATTTAAGTCAAGCATAGTTCCCATGGGTTGACGAGCCATGGACACGCGTGGCAATACTCAGGAAAGGCCAAATGCCTAAGCTCCCCATACACGGGGTTCACTAATATCTCACTCATATCCCATAATTCAGGATGCCCAGGTGGACCGTCCGTCGAGCCACCAATCCTATGCATGCATCTACCCAATCGCATATTTTTCATTAATATATATTTTTGATACAACGATTTTCCACACTCTTGGATCCAATCCTAGGGTTGGGTGGGCTCATTCTGATTGAGCCTACAAAGGTCGGGCTTATTGGAACCCCTAAATAGTCGTATCAGGATCTCATGCCATTCATGTGAGGCAAGTGATGCACCCGTACACAGCATCCCTAGACATACATCTATTACATTAAGTATTCAAACAGGGAACACTTTTGGGGTGGGAACCACATGTTGAAATAAGCATTACTCAAATTAGGCATATATAGACATGTTATGGTTCACGCGTGATGTAACATAAGCAAATTAAGCTAAAATAAACATATGCATGATATAAAGCATGTAATCATCAATGTCCTACCACAAAATGGCTTACAAATGAGCCGAATCAGCCCAACACAAACAAGGAGGGGGACCAACAAAAACCTAACTCAAATGGACCTAAACCAAACGAATTGGCTAACCCTAAGCCCACTTAAATCAAACCAAACTAGACTAGCCAAACTCTAATTTAAGTTGGGCCAAACCCAACCAAAAGCCCAGCCCAAGGGCTGAATTCAAGGGACCCGAACCAACCTACACTAGGGTGAACAATGGTCCAAGTTAGACCAAATCAGAGTGGGCCTGACTAACCAGGCCACAACCATATCATCTAAACCAAACCAATTGGGTTAGCCCCAAACCACCACTGAACCACTAAACCATACCAAAAAATGACCCAAATTGGATCCATCCGAACCAAACAAAGCCTATCATGACTGAACTGGGTCAGGCTTAAATCAAGCCAAACCAGACCTAAACTAGGTCCACAAAATCAAACCCATAAATAATACCAGGCCAGCCTGACTAGACCAAACCAGCCCAAATATGAACCAAACCCCACCTCAAAACAATGGACCAGCCTAGATCCCATGCTTAAACCCAGCAAGGCCAGATCATAACAGGCCTGAACCAGACCAGCATAAAATGGGTCTAAAATAAACCCAACTCAAGCCACTGTAGAAAACAACTTAATCAGGTTCTCCCAAAAAAAAAAATACCTGGTCCGAAGCGATGGTGCCTCCTCCCTTTCTCTTTATAGCAGTGGTGGTGGCGCTGCTTCCTCTTCCTTCACGGCGGGCAGCTAGGCTGGAACCCCTCTCTCCATTTTTTTTCCTTTCTATTTCCTCTCTCTTGATTCCTAATCTCCAGCCTCTCTGCTCTTCTTTCCTCTCTGCTTCTCACTCTCCTGATTCCCAATCTCCAGCCTCTCTGCTCTTCTTTCCTCTCTGTGGATTTTTTTTCTTTGGATCGGCAGTGATGGTGCTCCTCTTTCTTCCTTCACGGTGGCGGCGGTTGTGCTGCTGCTTTCCTCCTCTTTGGATCGGCAGAGAAGGTGGCGCCTCTCCTTCTTCTCTCGGACTCCTCTTTGCTCGCTGCTCTCTCTATCCTCTGTTTTTTTTTTCTTCTCTCCCTTCCCTCCTTTGCTATGACTACTTCTTCTTCCTCCTCTCGCTGCTGCCGCCGCTTTCTTCTTCTTTGCTTCTTCTCTCCAGCAACAAGCTCTTCTCCTCTCTCCACTCCTCTCTTCCTCTTAGGTCTGTCCACCCTTCCTCCCTTTTATCTTTGTTCTGGGCACCTCTCACTGATGAGGTGTCGATGGGGGGGGGGGGGGATGAAGGAGCTGAGGTGGTTGGGGAGAAGCCAGGAGACCGGCGGCTTTTGGGGGAGGGATTTCGGGGAGGAGGGTTGAGATGTCGACCTCCCCTCTTCCCCTATCACTCTCCCCCTCACCACCTCTCTCAATCTCTCTGTTCCTCTTTTCTTCTCCTCCCCCGATATCCTTTTTTTTTTTTATCTTCGATCCCTTCTTTTAGGGATCCAGATTGTTGTTCTTTTTTTTCATTTTGTACCCAAATTGCCCCCCACCCCTTTTTCTTTTACGGAAATATATATATATATATATATATATATATATATATATATATATATATATATATATATATATATATATATATATATCATTTTTTTCTCTTTTTTTCTTTTTTATATATCTTTGTTTCATTCATTTTTTTTTTATTATATTTTATTTTTTTATTATTATTTTTTTTCTTTACAACCCTCTCATTGCGTATGGTACCTGAATGAGAGCGGAGATCCCCGTAGTGGCAAAATCAGGGTGCTGACACTACGTGTAAGACCCGTGTCAATCTAACCCAGTCTTACCATCTTGAACCAGGTTTACCTATCATGGTGGAGTCAAATGGACCAAGGGCGAGAAGGAGATCGAGATCCCAGGTATCAAATCGACCCAAAAACACTTAATTTAAGGGGAGGATCGCATACCCAGCCAAGGAGGGTCAGATCCCCCCAAAACAGAATGTCAGACCCTCAGTTTTGAAGAGAGGGTCGGACTCATTAGAAACCTAGGGTCGACGGGATCATCGACCATCCCATCGACCCTCAGTTACCTCCGAAACTGAAATTAGGAAATTTCCTAATTTTCGAGTGGGATTCTTTCCTAATCTCAAAGGGACTTATTTTAGGATGTTCTTACTCTATTTAAAGGACGTCCCTAAGCCTCTTTCACTCCTTTCACAACCATAATTGAATTGAGAGAAAGAGAAGAGAAGGAAAAGAGAAAGAAGAGAAGCAAGGAAGATAATTTAGCCAAAAGAGAAGAGTTGCAGAGAAGGAGTATTCTTCTCAGGTATGGATACTAATTCCATGAGTTTCTACAGACCTTAGGTTAGATATTAATGAGAGTGTGATCTCGGAGAAACCCAAACCATCAGCCCATGGTTAGGTTTTCATGGAAAACCATAGGAGAATGCATGAAAGCAATTTAGGTGGATGATTCATGGTTTCAGACCATGGAATGAATGTAGAATGGAATGTAGGAGCAAGCCATAGGATCCCAAGCACGAAGAATGGACTAAAAGAGGGAAATTGACCAAAGTACACCGAGGGTCGCATAGAGGGTCGATGACCATCCGACCCTAGGTGATCCTAACTATCGACCCTCAGTGTTTGGTAAGTTCAGAGTTTGGGGAGGGTTGCACCCAGGGTCAATCAGGACTCTGACCCTACCTCCGACCCTCAGTTAACAGAATGGTTTTTAAATTCCAAATAAATTCTAATTAAATTCTGTCGACTATGTTAGGTCTTCTAGCAATATAATAACAATATAAAGGTGATTCTAAAGCTTGAAAAAGTATCTATTAGCAAGTTAAGGTGAGGAAACATAACTCTAAACTAATTGGTTAATAACAAACTATTTTCTATTTTCTTGAGTCCAATGCCATGCTTGATTCTATGCGAATATATTTGTAATATGCATACAACATGTCATCCAATATTTCTATTATTTGTTCATGCATATTTACTTTATTGTTTATAACATGATGATGATGATGATAGGAATAGGCATGTGATTATATGTGTGTGGTTGGTGTACTTGATGTGAGCGAGTATCGGGGGAGGTGTGATGAGAACATCAATAAACGTTAACCTTTGGTGGGTCTCAGCACTTTAGCTCTATCTCTAACTCACGTCTTGTGCATTAGCATCCTCGTATCGCCATTACTTTAGCAGAACTATTATGTCGTAGAGCATCAGGGGAGGTGGTCTCGGTCCTTGTAGTCTCTGACTCTATTGGGGGGCCTTAGCTCTATCTCTATGGACATTCTGAGGGATGCTGGGGTGAGGCCTTGGATACACTTTTTGGCATTAGGATTGGTTAGTTGCTAGCCCAGTTTATAGCCCTCGCCAACAGGGGCTTACGTGTTGGGATAGCACTATATAGCAATAAACGTAACCTTTGTTATATAATGTTCATGATTGGGTGCTTGTGAGTCGACGATAAACGTTACCTTCGGGCGGCGTCACACACTTGTGTATAGAGGCGGGGTCAATAAACGCGACCTTTGACTACCTAAACCTTTCTATTGCATATTGCAAACTTTAAACCAGACCAAAGATATGAATTGATTGCATGCATATGTACTATTGCATTGTTTTGTCTACTCACTGAGCCGTGATGTGTGCTCACCCCTCGACGTCGAATATTTTTAGTTGATGATGCAGGTTTCACAGTTAAAGGTTATATGAATGCTCCAGCGTACGGGAACGTAGCAGCAATGGAGGTTGATGCTGAAGTAGATACACATGACTCTTCTTGCGAGTGCAACTCATGTGTATTCGATTAGATATTTTCTAGTTTTCTTTATTTGGATTTATTAAAGACTTGTATTTGATATTTACTTATGTCTCACTTGATATAGAATAATTTGCTATTTAATTATTAATATCATAGTAGATTCTCAGTTCATTTTACTATAAGACTTCCGCTATTGTGTATTTACTCTGATTATGATTAAGGATGTATGAGAGTTTAGATAACACGGATATAACCTACTCGAGATCCTGGTTGAACCATTGATTTGCTTGCGGTTCATCACACCATTCTGAACAGTGCAGAATTTGGGGTGTGACAACTTGGTATCACAGCATCTCAGGCCTTGTCCGCTGAACTAACATACATTCGAGACAATTGTGAACTGAGATAGGATAAAAGTAAAAATAGTATATTAACACATTATGAGCACAAATGATGATTGAGACCAAATTTAAAAAAAGAATAATGCATCTATTAAAGGGAAAACAATTTTACATTCAATGAGAGAGAAACAAACGTTTATACATAACTAAAGCAGAGTACAGTCCACAACCCGGACAGTTACTCTGTAATACAAGGAAATAAAGTACAATCAAGAAGCTGGAGGTGAAAGAGGAGGCGGGGCCTCACGGTCCCTGTCGTAGTCCTCGGCATAGACTCTAGTCAACCAGGCTATCTGAGTCTGGGTCGTCTATAGACTAGTCGAAAGATTGGCTACCCTCCTATCAGTCACCCACTGAACCTCTATGAGCTCTCCCATCCGCGCGTCTGATATGCACTGGGCGGCTAGCAACTCCTCCATCCTCAGATCAGATCTGCTGAGCCTCCCTAATCTCCTGCAGCATCTCCATCATATCAGAGGTGGGCGTGAAGGACCAGCCACATGAGAAGGACTAGTCTCAGGTACAGGATCCGCCGCAGAAGAAGTACCAACTCCAGCCGCATGCGTAGGTGAAGGCGGTGGTATCAAGTCGACATCCATATACATACGGTCGTCATCATCGACAGGATCCACATGAGCTCTAGCAGCGACAGCAGAAGCCTCAGCGTTAGCCATCTCAATGCGAGTGTGAGGGCGTACCATCCCGTTCCTCTCCTCATCACTGACTTGGGCATCCCGCATACCCATCTTGTAGATAGCCTCCCAATCTAGGGGCGACGAGAAGGTCTTCTCCTGAATCTTCTCATCCACCAAGTCAACCCCCAGGCAGGTCAGAAGAACAGTAATCATGCGTCCATAGGGTAGGTTACCCCTATGACTGGACAATGTCACACTAATCATGGTCCGCATGATGTAGGGAAGGCAGACTAGCTGTCTGGTGCAGATACTATATATCAGGAACTGGGTCAGCTGAGAAACCCTCTCATAGTGCCCACTCTACGAAATCAGATTATGCTGGATAATCTTGCAGAAGACCCGTGGAGCTGGACGCAGGTAACAGGCTCTCATCTGCCAGCGATCAGGTCATAGCAACTTATTGTCGATCTCTGCCCTCATCTCCATGGAAACAAACTGGGGCTCTCCAGGCGCACAGTACACCATAGGGCCATCATAAGGAATGCCCAGCAGATCGGCCAGTTGCCGATAGTCAAATGAAATGTGCACCCCTTTAACATAGCTGGTGATGCGCAACTCTTGACCCCTCTCAACGTCATTGTAATTCCCCACCACCTGAAGATTACAATAGAACTGACGCACCAAATCCAGACCTGTGCACGCGCCGTAAGTGATGACAGGAAGCCACCCCATGTCACCAAATGCTCTCTCTACGTTGAACAAGGCTAGCTCAGCCAAGTTCACCATACGACCACCCTCCACTTTCTTACGAGCATAGTCGGCATACTGTGCCTCGACTTCATTGGAGTGGAAACGAAGCTGATCACGAACTCTGAGTATCTTGGTACGAGCCATGGTATCTGTAGATAAGAAAGAAAAAGGGAGACAAGGAGTTAATAGGATATAAATCCAAAATTTAACATTTTAACGGTGTAAATTGGCCAAAAAGCTTACTTTTCACCCGTACACGCGGGCAGGAGGACTTACGAAGGTTCCAACATAGCCTACGACACTCACACAGTAGGAAATTGGAACTAATGAAGACCAATTTGAAGAAATTTCAAGAAATCGAAAAATTCTGACAAATTAGGGCAAACGAGCAAAAATCCAAGTTTCTCGATAACCATCCGATGAAACTCAGAAATTTTTGAGGGCTTTCGTTCCTTGAGACACCGATAACAAAAGCCCCCAATAAAAATCAAATTTTTACGATTGCAAAAAGTTTAATTTGAAGAATACCAGTTAAATGAGCAAAAACTTAGAAAAGAAAACCTAGAAAAGGTGAAAATGGGAGAACATACCTGTATGGATGACGTGGACGTCAAAACTCGGACTCAAATCGACCAAAAACAGTGGAGTGGCACTGTAGCAACTCAGAGGGGAGAGACGAGTCGAAACGGGAGGGAAATAATGAGAAATGACTCAAAATCAGATCTTAAAAATCTGATTTTTGGTCTGAGGGTCGGACAATTCGACCAAAACCATCGACCCTCGGATCGACCCTCCCATCGACCCTCGGCTCTCGGGAATCTGACAGAAAACTAAGGGTCAGATACCCATCGACCCTCACATCGACCCTCAGCTCTCGGGAAGAACAGGTTATTTCCAGGGTCGGATACTAAGGGTCGGACATACCATCGACCCTCATCATCGACCTTGCATAGAAAAGACAGTATTTTTTATGAAATGAATTGAAATTTGAAAATTTACATCGATTAATGTGCCTACATGGAGTATCAATGATTTCTCACTTATTTTGGATGATTTTCAGGCACCACCCATCTCAGAAGGAAAATATGTCTGGAAGAAGAGTAACCAGACAGAGCCGAAATGCAGTTCCACCACCACCACCTGTGGAGGAAACTAGCCAGGAGGATGTACATGTCTCAGGAAATCCAGATTAGGCAAATCCTATAAATTTGCCACCTCCACCACCGGAACTAGCAACCGTAGTTATGAACCTAGCTCAGCAGCTGCAACAGATGCAACACGCACAGGCTCAAATGTAGGTTGCAATGGGAATCATGTTCCAGGTTGCTCATGCTACACCCATGCAGACGGGACAAGCTAGTGCAGCACCGGTGGGTAACCACCCAGCACCTCAAACACCTCAACAACCTGCTGCACAAATTCCAGTACCCGATCCGGAAGCAGCTCAGGCTAATTATCAGTATCCACCCCCTATGTTTGGGGCATACCCCCAAAATCAGATGGATCACTCTCGACTGGTTGAGAGATTTTTGAAGATGAAGCCCAGGGAATTTAACGGCAAACCATCTGATCCATTATGGCCAGCACACTGGATAGACGAGATGGAGAGAAATTTCCTCATGATGACTATTACAGAGGAAGAAAAAGTATTATGTGCCACCTTCATACTAAAGGGTGACGTACATCATTGGTGGAAATCAGCCAGGGCTTACTTACTGACCAAGCACGCCCAACTGACTTGGGCTGTTTATAAAGAAGCTTTCTTTGAGAAATATTTTCCATGAAGCTTCAGAGATTCTATGGAGAAGGAGTTCCTGAGTCTATATCAGTGTAGATGTCAATGGATGCATATCAACAGCGTTACGAGGAGCTGTTTTTCTTTGCACCACTTAGTATGCAGGAAGAAGACACCAAAACCCGTAAGTTCGTCATGGGACTGAGAGGAAGCATCAGAGAGCACGTTCTGGGCTTAGAAAAGAAGATTTACAATGAAGCTGTCCAAATAGCTCGGATTATTGAATCGAGCCAGAAGGAGAGTTATTTCACACAGAACCGGGGTAACAAAAGGCCAACTGGAAATACTTACAACGGAGGGAACAACAAGACATTTAAACCCTTCCATGCTCAGGGCTTTACTGCTGCACCCAGGACTACTCCAGTAGTCCAACAACAGCCAAAGCCAAATTATGAAGGCCCAAAGTGTTTTAACTGCAACCAACCGGGACATATGGCAAGGGAGTGTCCTAAGCCCAAGAAGCAGTTCCATCAGGGACAGGTATATGTTGTTACATCCGAGGATGCTGCCGCATCACCCGATGTGGTCACAGGTATGACTGAAACGTTTAAAGTTGTAATTACATTATATGAGCATGTAGACTAAGTAAAATAAATCACAGGTATCGTACCTATAAATGGCGTACCCGCCGGAGTACTCTTTGATTCAGGAGCTACTCATTCATTCATACCTGTGTCATTCAGAAAGAAGATAAACTTACCCATCAAAACATTAGACTACAAATTACTTGTACGATCACCGATGGAGTTAGAAGTGGAATTAGAGAAAGGCTATGGACCATGTCCACTTCTCATTGGCGAGAAAACCTTAGATGCAACCTTGATACAACTTGAGATGGCAGACTTTGACGTCATCTTGGGAATGGACTGGTTAGCTCGGCATTCTGCAAACCTATTATGCGCCGAAAAGAAGCTAACATTTAAAGACAAAGAAGGAGCAGAATTTAGTTTTTCGGGAACCAAACTTCCCCGTAGATGCAAGCTCCTACTCTCAGCACTAAAGGCTAAGAAGTGCCTTGAGAAGGGGGCAGTCGGGTATCTAGTGTCAGTGGTCGATCTAACCAAGGAAGCACCACAAATGGAAGATATTGAAGTCGTGCGGGACTATCCTGACGTATTTTCGGAGGAACTACCAGGATTACCACCCGACCGAGCCACAGAGTTTGTGATAGACCTTGTACCTGGAGCCGCACCAGTATCAAAAGCACCTTACAGAATGGCTCCTACTGAACTGAAGGAACTGAAAGTACAACTATAGGAACTGCTGGACAAGGGTTATATTCGACCCAGTATATCACCATGGGGAGCGTCGATGTTATTCGTGTAGAAGAAGGACGGTAGCGTTCGATTATGCATCGACTATCGAGAGTTGAATAAACTGACAATCAAGAATCGATATCCACTACCTCGAATCGATGACTTGTTTGATCAGTTGCAAGGAGCAAAGGTATTTTCTAAGATCGATCTTCGATCAGGCTATCATCGGTTGAAGATTAAAGAAGGTGATATTCCGAAGATAGCTTTCAGGACTAGATATGGACATTATGAGTTCTTGGCCATGTCCTTTGGATTAACAAACGCACCAGCAACTTTTATGGAACTAATGAACCAGGTTTTCCATGATATATTGGATACGTCGGTTATAGTATTTATTGATGATATATTGGTATACTCCAAGGACGAAGAAACTCTTATCAAGAACCTAAACGCCGCCCTACAGCGTTTAAGGAAAGAGAAGCTATATGCCAAATTTTCAAAGTGTGAGTTTTGGTAAAATGAAGTCGCCTTATTAGGCCATGTAGTATCCGCTGAAGGAATCAAAGTAGACCCCAGCAAGATCGAGGCTATTGTATAGTAGGAAGCACCAAAGAGCGTTTCAGAAATTAGAAGTTTTCTGGGACTAACTGGATATTATCGGAGATTCGTGGAAGACTATTCCCGGATTGCCGTACCTCTCACCAGTTTGACTAAGAAAGGTGAAAAGTTTTTGTGGAAGGATAAATGTGAGAAGAGCTTCCAAACATTGAAGACCAGATTGATATCCGCTCTAATTTTGACTATTCCTATTCTAGGAGAGACATTTACTTTATACACTGATGCGTCAGGACTGGGATTAGGATGTGTGCTTATGCAAGGAGATCAAGTAATTGCTTATGCCTCGAGACAATTAAAGATACATGAGAAAAATTACCCCACCCACGATTTGGAGTTAGCGGCAGTAGTACATGCTGTCAAGATATGGAGACATTACCTATACGGAGAGAAATTTCAGATTAAGTCGGACCATAAAAGTCTTACTTATTTATTTAATCAAGAGGACTTGAATATGAGACAAAGAAGATGGCTGGAACTATTGAAAGACTATGATTGTGATATCCAGTATCATTCGAGAAAAGCGAACGTAGTAGCGGATGCGTTAAGCAGAAAAGCAATGACAAAATCGCAAGGAGAGGTTAGCACAACTGCAGCAATGTGTACTACCGGAATGGTATTCAATCACGGCAACGAGCAGTATGTGATAGACACAACGGATGGATCAGCCAACCAAGGGTTTATTCATCGATTTTCAAATATGTTCGCCGCTTTGAAGATTATACCGGACATAATGGATGAAGTGAAGACATCTATTAAATCAGATCCTTATCTGAGAACAGTACAAGAAGATATCGAAAAAGGTAGGACTAATCCTGAGTTCACCTTGGACGAAGAGAGGGTACTGAAATACAAAGGAAGAATATGTGTACCTGAAACAGAAAGTATGGACATTAGACACCGACTGATGAAAGAAGCCCATACCACCATCTATTCGATACATCCGGGAAGTACAAAAATGTATCATGATCTAAAGAAACTATATTGGTGGAGGGGAATGAAAGTAGATGTAGCCAAGTTCGTGTCTCAATGCCTAAATTGTCAAAAAGTAAAGGCTGAACGACAAAGACCCACAGGACTGTTACAGCCGTTATCGAAACCAGCATGGAAATGGGACTGCATCACTATGGACTTCGTCATGGGACTACCACTGACTCCTCGAGTAGTTGACGCAGTTTGGGTGATTGTGGACCGTCTGACTAAAACAGCTCGCTTCATACCTATACGACCTCAGTATACTCTAGAAAGGTTAGCAAAGCTGTATGTGGATAATATTGTTCGATTACACGGTGTACCAGAGAGCATTGTATCCGATAGAGATCCACGATTTACTTCCAAGTTTTGAGAAGGATTGCAAAAGGCTATGGGTACAACGCTGAAGTTCAGTACCGCATTTCACCCACAGACAGACGGACAATCAGAGCGTACAATTCAGATTCTAGAAGATATGCTACGAGCATGTGTAATTGATTTCAAAGGATCATGGGATGAAAAGTTACCATTGATCGAGTTCGCGTATAACAACAGCTATCAGTCTACTATACAGATGTCACCTTATGAAGCACTGTATGGCAGGATGTGTCGAACACCTTTGTTTTGGAATGAAGTAGGAGAACGTAGTATTGTTGGACCAGAATTTATTGAAGAGACTTGCCGAGTGGTCGACATTATCAAGGAAAGAGTGAGAACGGCTCAGAACCGTCAGAAGCAATATGCAGATACTCGACGCAGAGATCTGGAGTTCGTTGTAGGTGATAAAGTATTTTTGAAAGTGTCGCCTATGCGAGGATTGAAAAGGTTCGGACAGAAAGGGAGGGCCGTATGAAATTCTAGCTAAGCATGGTAAAGTGGCTTATCAGTTAGCACTACCACCATCTATGTCGAGTGTGCATGACGTATTTCACATTTCCCTATTGAAGAAGTATGTCAAGGATCCAACGCACATGTTGACAGTAGATTTACCGGATTTGACTGATGATTTGACATTCGAAGTAACACCAACAGAAATCACCCACCGAAAGGTTCAACGTCTACGCAACCGAGATATCTATTATGTTAAGGTTACATGGAAAAGTAGAGACATGGAAGAAATTACATGGGAAGAAGAAAAAATGTTGTGCGAAAGTAATACCCTCACTTATTTGATTCAAAAGGTACGTACAATTTCGAGGATAAAATTTTTATAAGTAGGGGGGAGTTGTAAGACCCGTGTCAATCTAACCCGGTCTTACCAACTTGAACCAGGTTTACCTATTATGGTCGAGTCAAATGGACCAAGGGCGTGAAGGAGATCGAGATCCCAGGTATCAAATCGACCCAAAAACACTTAATTTAAGGGGAGGGTCGCATACCCAGCCAAGGAGGGTCGGATCCCCCCAAAACAGAAAGTCAGACCCTCAATTTTGAAGGGAGGGTCGGACTCATTAGAAACCTAGGGTCGACGGGATCATCGACCCTCAGTTACCTCCGAAACTGAAATTAGGAAATTTCTTAATTTTCGAGTGGGATTCTTTCCTAATCTCAAAGGGACTTATTTTAGGATGTTCCTACTCTATTTAAAGGATGTCCCTAAGCCTCTTTCACTCCTTTCACAACCCTAATTGAATTGAGAGAAAGAGAAGAGAAGGAAAAGAGGAAGAAGAGAAGCAAGGAAGAGAATTTAGCCAAAAGAGAGGAGTTGCAGAGAAGGAGTATTCTTCTCAGGTATGGATACTAATTCCATGAGTTTCTACAGACCTTAGGTTAGATATTAATGAGTGTGTGATCTCGGGGAAACCCAAACCATCAGCCCATGGTTAGGTTTTCATGGAAAACCATAGGAGAATGCATGAAAGCTATTTAGGTGGATGATTCATGGTTTCAGACCATGGAATGAATGTAGAATGGAATGTAGGAGCAAGCCATAGGATCCCAAGCACGAAGAATGGACTAAAAGAGGGAAATTGACCAAAGTACACCGAGGGTCGCATCGAGGGTCGATGACCATCCGACCCTAGGTGATCCTAACTATCGACCCTCAGTGATCGGAAAGTTCAGAGTTTGGGGAGGGTCGCACCCAGGGTCGATCAGGACTCCGACCCTACCTCCGACCCTCAGTTAATAGAATGGTTTTTAAATTCCAAATAAATTCTAATTAAATTCAATCGACTTTGTTAGGTCTTCTAGCAATATAATAACAATATAAAGGTGATTCTAAAGCTTAGAAAAGTATCTATTAGCAAGCTAAGGTGAGGAAACAGAAATCTAAACTAATTGGTTAATAACAAAATGTTTTCTATTTTCTTGAGTCCAATGCCATGCTGGATTCTATGCGAATATGTTTGTAATGTGCATACAACATGTCATCCAATATTTCTATTATTTGTTCATGCATATTTACTTTATTGTTTATAACATGATGATGATGATGATAGGAATAGGCATCTGATTGTATGTGTGTGGTTGGTGTACTTGATGCGAGCGAGTATCAAGGGAGGTGTGATGAGAACGTCAATAAACGTTAACCTTTGGCGGGTCTCAGCACTTTAGCTCTATCTCTAACTCAAGTCTTGTGCATTAGCATTGTCGTATGGCCATTACTTTAGCTGAACTATTATGTCGTAGAGTATCAGGGGAGGTGGTCTCGGTCCTTGTAGTCTCTGACTCTACCGGGGGGCCTTAGCTCTATCTCCATGGACATTCTGAGGGATGCTGGGGTGAGGCCTTGGATACACTTTTTGGCATTAGGATTGGTTAGTTGCGAGTCCAGTTTGCAGCCCTCGCCAACAGGGGCTTACGTGTTGGGATGGCACTATATAGCAATAAACGTAACCTTTGTTATATAATGTTGATGATTGGGTGCTTATGAGTCGACGATAAACATTACCTTCGGGCGGCGTCACACACTTGTGTGTAGAGGCGGGGTCAATAAACGCGACCTTTGACTACCTAAACCTTTCTATTGCATATTGTAAACTTTAAACCAGACCAAAGATATGAATTGATTGCATGCATATGTACTGTTGCATTGTTTTGTCTACTCACTGAGCTGTGATGTGTGCTCACCCCTCGACGTCGAATATTTTTAGTTGATGATGCAGGTTTCACAGTTAAAGATTATATGAATGCTCCAGCGTACGGGAACGTAGCAGTGATGGAGGTTGAAGCTGAAGTAGATACACATGACTCCTCTTGCGAGTGTAACTCATGTGTATTCGATTAGATATTTTCTAGTTTTTTTATTTGGATTTATTAAAGACTTGTATTTGATATTTACTTATGTCTCAGTTGATACAGAATAATTTGCTATTTAATTATTAATATCACAGTAGATTCTCAGTTCGTTTTACTATAAGACTTCCGCTATTGTGTATTTACTCTGATTATGATTATGGATGTATGGGAGTTTAGATAACACGGATATAGCATACTCGAGATCCTGGTTGAACCGTTGGTTTGCTAGCGGTTCATCACACCATTCTGAACAGTGCGGAATTTGGGGTGTGACACTACGGATACCATGAACCAAGTCTAGAACACCCCGAATGATGCAGCCCAAGTAATTCCCATTACGTGGCATTATAGGTGATTAGGTTTGAACATTTTATCATTGAATGCACCTAACCAGTTTATGTGACCCCAAAAAATTCGGTGGCACTAAGAATGGGCTGCAAGCGAACAACCATAAAGTCTTTATGAATAATCCATTGATGAGGTAAGGGATTTTTAAAGTGGCCAAGTAGACTGTAAGGATGTTGTTTATACCCGGGTGGTATTAGCTGAGAAGGTCAAAGATCTCAGTCATACAATGGATCCAATGGTAACCAGAAATACTGAAATTGTGATGACAAAAAGAAATTTTTGTGATTTGCCTGGCCCAAGGCTTAGTGCGACACCAATATGGGCTATTTTTGCCAATGCCAAGGGTATGGCATTGCCACCATTAACCAACTTTGAGTCCATCCAAATGTGTAGCCCAACACAAGCTGTGGGTAACCAGAGAGCTAATTTCTAGAGCCTGCCATGCACTACCAAGTGAAACCACAGTATGGTGCATTGTGTACATGGCTGAAAAATAAGCAAGATTTGTTTTATTTGGGCTATGCCAATTTAATGGAGAATGATGGGGTAGTGCATAAAAGGCCCAATGTTAGAGCATGGGAATAAGCAAATAGTTGTTATCTGTGCAATGGGATGCGGTGATAAGAAATGCACAAGGTGTGGCACAGCAAGGCCAAAAACAAATAAGAGCAGGCTAACCAATTGCCAAGTGCAGTGCATGATGGACCAACAGTAGCCATGCATCCACAAAGGAGTTTCGGCTACTCAGAGGGAGTGCTGAGTGTCAAGCCAAAAGCAAAACAGCCCAAATGAATTGGTAGATTCCTGGTTTCGGTGGGCATTGGTGCCCTACTAAATGGCTGGGTTCATTAGGTTCTGGCCAAGGACCTTTAAACAGACCGTGAGAGTAGGCCATACAAAAGCCCCATTCGATTAGTGAAGAAGAGTGCATGGGACTCTCCATTTCGATGAGGACCATGAGAAACCCCAAAGAAATGGAAAGGAATGCATTGCAGGAAATAGAAACGGAGAAGAAAGAGGAGAAAGATACCTGTACGGTGGAACGATGAGGGGGAAACCACCATAAATTGCCAAAAATGTGAGATGGGAAGCACTAGGAGTGGTCATTGGAGCCTTTTCTCTGGTGTTCTTCCACTTGACAGTTAGTGTAGGGCCAAAATGAGGGCCCTCGAGCCCTTTTATAAAATGTAATTTCCACAATATCGGAAGACCAGTAACTTAACTGTCGCTGTCGGTTGTGTCCTGCCTGTTAGACCAAGAGTCAAAACTTTTGGGGTTTTACTGCCCAAAAAACTGGAACCATGAGCATAATCGACGGAATGTCACTTAGCTCGATCTTCCGGTACTATTAGGGTGAAGTAACTGGATGGTTAACCGGATGACTGATCATCTGCTACTGCTTCCAAAAAACCTTCTAGAAATGTTAAAATTGTGACAGTCTGAGAACCGGATGAACGGTATTAACCAAAAGTACGATCAATCGATAGATCCTCCGGTTGATAGAATAAAGGCTTGTTTGGATTGGGGATTTATCCAATCACTTTACCCTCTTACATGGGGCTTTATTTCATAAATTAGGGATGTCCCAATTGAAATTTTTGCATACTAAACATCAACACCCTACCCCACAGGTGTTGTGAGGTCGAGGTTCACTATACCACTTTGAATTAATGCATATGCCCTTTAGAAATTCCAATTTAGCTCTCAGTCATTTCATAGAAATTGTTTGGCATGTGATGTTATTTTCCATACATTATTGGGATAAGTTGGTATTAACCTTGGGTGAATTATTGGTACCCTTTTTCAGATTTGCACCCAAGACAAACTATATGTCACTGTCTAAGCATCCTAATGGGAAGCCTACCTCCAAGGCACCCTCTTTGGATGGTGATTTGGAAGAGCATCAGCGCACCATAGAAAACACGTTGGCCACCTATCAGTCTCCCCCAACCAAAGTACCTAATAGGGGGAGCTACCGTCTTTCTCCCCATTCCATGGAGTAGACCCGAGCACTGCTTATAACACCATGGTTGATTTCCAACAACTAAACCTAGAACAATTCAATGGGTCATGCACAAGTTCCTTCCACCCTGGAAACTGGATTTAAACTATGAAAGCAACCATTGGCAACTACCACTATTCAGATCCCCAGAAGATAATGTGTGCTACCTATCAACTGGTGGGTGAGCCATATGAATGGTGAGAAATGACTCAGCCAACTCTACTATGACACCATGGGTTCATAACTTGGGACATTTTTCGTGAAGCCTTCCTAACTAACCATGCTTCACAATGTAGGGAACCTGATCTGGTGTTTCTCAAGACCATTCAAAGGGTCTGAGAGGGCTTGGCTGCACAAAGAAGTGCTGCTGAGATAAGGGCAGACTGCCAAGACCTTGACCCTGGGGAAAGTAGCAACTCGGGGCCACACGACCAAGGTAACCCTTTGAATATGAGTCATTTTAAATTGTCCTAAGCATGGTAGTTGCATAACGTTTATGAATACTCTACTTATTCTTGCATGAGTCTAGTGTGTACAAGGAATTAGAATGTTGCCTCCATCAAGTATTCCTTGGTGTAAACTCATCATGTGGCTTATCAAATTATGTAGTGATGTAAGTGAATGTTGAATGAGAATGTAACGTGAATTGTGGTAATTGATTTTAGTCATGGGATTACTGACCATCATTTGTGGCATGTGAAGGTTATGCGTAGGGCATAGCTACGCAGAAAAGGAAATTTTACTTAGTCAGTAGAAAAGCATAAAGTATGGTGGCTATGATGCCTTTGTTTGCATTGGGACATAATGTTGGAAGAACAATGGGAGAACGAAAGTAGTAAGAAGCCCTACTGAATTAGTATTTAATGCACCTGGGCATAATCACTTGAGTAGTATTTCATGAAAAATAACACATGAAGTGGATATAATGAATTGTGTGCCAATTTAATTGGAAGATTAAATTGCACAAATGTACCATGAAATTTTAATCGCATAGATCTTTATTATGTAATTCTCATCTCGAATGTCATGTCAACAAAGTTCCTCTAACAAGTTGGGAATGTGCTAGGTAATGGATCGCACACAACTCCCTAATCCCTTTTACCTTCAGGTCGAGACTCATAGAGCAGAAGGCCCTAGTAACAAAATGGACCAAAGTGTGACTTTGTCTCACTTTTGTTCGGACACCTGGGATGTTGCGGCTGTAGTATACGAGGCCACGAGAATGGTTTACGAACAACATTGTGAGTTCCAACAAAGGACAATAGGAATCCTAGCAAGGGCTATGTGTGATGGCACTGCCTCTGTATCAGTTTTGGTAGAAGTATCAGACTTATTGGGGCATCTTTCCCAAGGGCTCCAAGAACAACAGAGGGGCATGGTGGCACGAATAGTTGCCAAGTGCCGCAACCAAGGAGCTTATCTAGGGCCTCAAGAAGAGGTGTCTATAGTGCAAGAGAAAGGTAAATAGGCGAAGAGAACTGTCACACCCCAATTCTAAATCAACCAGAATGGTGTGATGAACCATCCATTGACCAATGGTTCAACCAGGATCTCGTATAGGCCGTGCCCATTCGATTAAACCATAAACATCCCGTAAGCAAATTCAGAGTAAATAAACGATAACGGAAGTCTTTAATACCAATGAACTGAGTATCTGATAGTGATAGCATAATTAAGTATTCAATTATCTCCAATATACCTCAAGACATAAAATAAAGTAAAATAATCAATTACATGTTCCATTAATCAAATATAGCTAAACTAATCAAATATGCACTGGTTGCACTCGCATGATGAATCATGCGCATCTTCAATAGCTTCTACATCCATGGCGGCAACGTGTCCATACGTCGGACATTCATATAATCTTCAATAGTAGGACCTCCATCATCAACTAAAAATATTCGACGTCGAAAGAGTGAGCACACAACACGGCTTAGTGAGCAAACAAAACAATGTAAAAAACATATGCATGCATTCAATTCATATCTTTGGTCCGGTTTATAAGTTTGCAATGTGCTACAGAAAGGTTTGGTGGCCGCCGCACCTCTACACACGAGTGTGTGAATTTGCCCAATGGATCAAACATCATTGCCGACCCACAAGCACCCACCATGGAATAGAGATAGAGCTAAAGTGTCTGGATCAAACACCACCAATACTTCCCCTAATGCCCTACCCATACCAACATGTAAGCCCCTATTGACGAGGGCTTGCAAACTGGGCTTGCAACTAACTAATCCTAATGCCATACAGTGTATCCAAGGCCTTACCCCAGCATCCCTTAATACCCAGCATCCCTCAATACATCCATAGAGATAGAGCTAAGGCCCCCCGGCAGAGTCAGAGACCAAACAGTCTGAGACCACCTCCCTTGATGCCCTACGACGTAATAGTTCTGCTAAGGTAATGGTGATACGATGATGTTAGTGGGCAAGACTTGAGTAGAGATAGAGCTAGAGTCTGGTGAAGAGGTCGAAGACCACCATGCCACGTCCTCCCCCTGATGCTCCACTTGCATCCAATACATCAACCACACACATACATTCACATGCCTATTCATAGCATCATCATCATCATCTTATTATAAATAAATAGAATTAAATATGCATGAACAGTAATAGTAGGCATATTGGATGACATGTGAGATGCACATTACAAGCATACAAGCATAGAATCAATCATGGCATTGGACTCAACAAAGTAAACAGTTTATTATTATCCATTTAGTTTAGGTCATGTTCCTTCACCTTTGATCATTCGTTGTTCCTCTTCTAAGCTTTGTAAATCACTTTTGGATCACTTGGAAACCTAATAAATTTATGGATTCTAAGTTAAAGTTCATATTCATTAATTAAAATGTTCAAATGTCCCATCTGGAATCAATTAGACCTCCAGAAACTGAGTGGTTGCAAGTGTGGCTGCACCTGTGGTCTCAGTTTCTACGACCACAGGGCGTGTGTTGTCGATACGTGTGGTCGCATATCATGCGACCACACACATGCAACCACACCCGCCCTAGAAACTTCTCGAGGATGTGTGGTCTACCCATGTGCCTTGTGTGGTCGACCATAGCTGCGACCACACGAGTGTTTGGTCGACTTTCATTCTCAGTCTAATCCCTTCATGATTTGGTTCCTTGAACTATCATTAGGATCCTTTCTATGATTGATTTATGGCCTTAATTTAGTATTTTTCACAATCATCTACTCTAACCTACTCTTCATGAATTTCCTTTGAGTTTCTGTCCATGGGTCTCATGGTTGAGATCCTACATTAAATCAATACTTCCTCCATTATCTATTCTAGGCATTCAACTAAAGTAGGGGATGTTTTCATACCTTAAACTTGCTAAAGAATTAGAGCTCTCACTGAAATTCCTTCTCTTAGTCTTCCTCTTCAGTTCTCCTTCTCTTCCTCCTCCTTTCTTTCTCTCTCTTTCAGTTTGAGTTCTAAAAGAATGAAAGAGGCTAAGGGATGTCGTATATATAGAGGAAAACCCTTCATATAGAGTCCTACTTTGATTAAGAAAGAACCCCCTTCAGATTAAGAAGGTTTCCTAATCACGGAGTCAGTTTGAAATCGTATGGTCGCATGTGGGGTCACAGGATCCGTCGACCACACGTCCCAGACTCCTGTGGTCTCATTATTTTGAGGTGTGGTCGACCACACCTATTTAGGTATGTGACCACAAGTCTTAATTAGATGATTTATGATTCGAATTACACACCTAGCCTTTTGGTTTCTTCACGCACTTGGTCCACTTGGTCCGACCATGATAGGAAGACCTGATACAAGGTGGTAAGACCGAGTTAGTACGATACGGGTCTTACAATTGCCCCCCTCTTATATAAATTTCATCCTTGAAATTTGCACATACCTTCCGAGTCGAAAAGGTGAGGATATTACTTTCGCATAGCATTCTCTTCTTCCCATGTTATCTCTTCCACGTTTTGGCTCCTCCAAGTAACTTTAATATAGTCAATGTCACGATTGCATAGACGTTGAACCTTTCGGCTGATAATTTCGATTGGTGCTACTTCGAATGTCAAATCATCAGTTAGATCCGGTGGATCCGTTGTTAGGACGTGTGTTGGATCTCGGATGTACTACTTTAGTAATGAGATATGAAATACATCATGCACATTTAACATGGATGGGGGTAGTGCTAACTGATACGCTACCTTCCCATGTCTAGCAAGAACTTCATAAGGTCCAATATATCTGGGACACAGCTTTTCCTTTTGTCCGAACCTTTTCAAGCCACGCATAAGAGATATTTTCAAAAATACCTTATCACCTATGGTGAATTCGAGATCTCTGCGTCGATTATCTACATATTTCTTCTGACGGTTCTGAGCTGTTCAGACTCTTTCCTTGATAATGTCAACTACTCGACAAGTCTCTTCAACAAACTCTGGTCCAACAATACTCCATTCTCCAACTTTGTTCCAAAATAAAGGAGTTCAACATTTTCTACCATACAGTGCTTCATAGGGTGACATCTGTATAGTCGATTGATAGCTGTTGTTATAAGCGAACTCAATCAATGGTAATTTCTCATCCCATGATCCTTTGAAATCAATTACGCATGCTCAGAGCATATCTTCTAAAATCTGAATAGTACGTTCTGACTGTCCATCGGTCTAAGGATGGAATGCAGTACTAAACTTCAATGTTGTACCCATAGCCTTCTGTAATCCTTTCCAAAACCTTGAGGTAAAATGTGGGTCTCTGTCGAACATGATGCTTTCAGGTACACCATGCAATCTGACAATATTATCAACATACAGCTTAGCTAACCTCTCTAGGGTACACTGAGGTCGTATAGCTATGAAACGAGTTGTCTTAGTCAAACAATCCACAATCACCTAGACTGAGTCAACTACTCAGAGAGTCAATGGTAACCCGGTGACGAAGTCCATAGTGATGCAGTCCCATTTCCAGGCTGGTTCTGGTAGTGGCTACAATAATCCTACAGGTCTTTGCCTTTCAGCCTTCACTTACTGACAATTCAAGCATTGAGACACAAATTTAGCTACATCAGCTTTCATTCCTCTCCACCAATATAGTTTCTTCAGATCATGATACATCTTTGTACTTTGAGGATGTACCAAATAAGCGGTGGTGTGAGCTTCCTTCATTAGTATGTGTCTAATATCCAAGTCTTTATTTTCAGGAACACATACCCTTCATTTGTATTTTAGTACCTTTTCAACGTCCAAGGTGAACTTAGGAGTAGTCCTACCTTTTTTGAGGTCTTCTTGCACCGTTTTCAGATAAGGGTCTGATTTAATAGTGACTTTTACTTCGTCTAATAGATCAGGTACAATCTTCAATGTAGCAAATATGTTTGAGAATAGATGAATAAACCCTTGGTCAGTTGATTCATTCAGAATATCAATCACGAACTGGTCTTTATCATAATTAAATACTCTTCCTATGACACACACTACAACATTTGCACTAGCTTCTTCTTGAGACTTTGTCATAGCTTTCCTGCTTAGTGCATCAGTAACTAGATTAGTGCATCAGTAACTAGATTAGCTTTTCCTGGATGATATTGGATATCGCAATCATAATCCTTTAGTAATTCTAGCCATCATCTCTGTCTCATGTTCAACTCTTTCTGATTAAAAAGATGAGTGAGACTCTTATGATCTGATTTAATCTGAATTTCTCTCCATACAAATAATGTCTCCATATCTTGACAGCATGTACCACCACTGCTAATTCCAAGTCATGAGTGGGATAGTTCTTTTCACGTGTCTTTAGTTGTCTTGAGGCATACATAATTATTTGTTCTCCTTACTTAAGCACACACCCCAAACCTAACCCAGATGCATCAGTGTACAAAGTAAATGGTTGTCCTGAAATCGAAATAGTCAAGATGGGAGCTAATATCAATCTAGCCTTCAATGTTTGGAAACACTCTTCACATTTTTCTGTCCAAACAAATTTTTCTCCTTTTTTAGTCAAACTGGTGAGAGGTACGGCAATTTTAGAGTAATCTTCCACAAATCGTCGATAGTACCTAGCTAAACCTAAGAAACTTCTGATTTCGACAACATTCTTAGGTGCTTCCCATTTCACGATGGCTTCAATCTTACTAGGATCCACTTTAATTCCTTAAGTGGATACAATGTGTGGATATCATCGACTCACGTGGTGCAGGTTGTCACACCCCAATTCTGGACTAACCAGAGTAGTGTGAATAACCGTCAATAAACCAATGGTTCAACTAGGATCTCGTATAGGTCATACCCACCATATCAAACCACACACACATTCCACGATAATAATCAGAGATAATAAACAAATAAGTAGAAGTCTTTATAAATAATGAACTGAGTATCTAACAGTGATAAACTAAGTATTTAATCCAGTTATCTCTAAATAACTTAAGACATAAAATAAAATAATCAATTACATGTTCGGTAGTCAAAATAACTAAACTAATCAAAGACACATTGATTGCACTCGCATGAAGGATCATGCGCATCTTCTACAGCTTCTACGTTCATAGCCGTCATGTGTCCATTCGATGACGCATTCACGTAATCTTCCACAGTAGTACGTGCATCATCAATTAAAAATATTCGACGTCGAAAGGGTGAGCACACATCATAGCTCAGTGAGTAAACAAAATAATGAACAAACATATGCGTGCATTCAATTCAATATCTTTGGTCTGGTTTTTAAGTTTATAATGTGCTATAGAAAGGTTTGGTGGGCCTCGCACCTCTATACATGAGTGTGTGAATCCACCAAATGGATCAAACACCATTGTCATCCCACTTGCACCCACCATGGAATAGAGATAGAGCTAAAATATCTGAATCACAAATCGCCAACACTTTCCATGATGTCCTATCCATACCAACAAGTAAGCCCCTATTGGCGAGGGCTTGCAAACTGGGCTCACAACTAACCAATCCTAATGCCATCCAGTGTATCTAAGGCCTCACCTCAGCATCCCTCAATACGTCCATAGAGATAGAGCTAAGGCCCCCCGGTAGAGTCAAAGACCACACGGTCCGAGACCACCTCCCCTAATGCCCTATGACATAATAATTATGCTAAGCTAATGGCAATACGATGATGTTAGTGGACAAGACTTGAGTGAAGATAGAGCTAGAGTCTGGGGACCAGTTCAGAGACCACAATGCTACGTCCTCCCCCTGATGCCTCACTCACATTCAACACACTAACCACACACACACTTACATGCCTATTCCTATCATCATCGATCAACATGGTAGCAAATAGACAGAAGTAAATAGGCATGAGCAGTAATAATAGTAATATTGGATGACATATGAGATGCACATTACAAACATACAAGCATAGAATTAATCATATTAGACTCAATAAAATAGTAGTTTATTATTATTCAATTAATTTAGGTCTTGTTCCCTCATATTTCATTGATGTTTGTTCCCCTCCCAAGCTTTGAAAGTCACTTTGAATCTATTGGGAACCTAAATAATTAATGTATTTAAGTTAGGGTTTAAGTTTACCAAGTTACGATAGTCAAAAACCATATCTAGTCTCAAAATATACTTGTTGTTATCGTATGGTCGATACCCTATGGTCACAATATATGCCACCGTATGATGTACGGTCGATACCCTTGGTCGCACTATATGTGACCGTACCTGCAACCATATGTTTCCTGAATTCTTCCCGAATGGCTGTGGTCGACTCTCTTTTCATCCTATGGTCGACCATAGCTGCGACCATACGAAGTCAGTTTAATTTTTATTTCTCATTCGAGTTCCTCCTCTTGGCTCATCAATGGGATTCATCCTAAAATCATTTTATGGCCTTTAATCACAGTATATCCTTATCAATTATCCCTACCCTACTCTCTATGATTTCCTATAGAAAACCTATAACTGAATCATTGTATTAGGATCCATATATCAATTTGAAAAGAACATATTCTATCTGATCTACCCTATAGAGTCAAGTCCATACCTTAAGCTTGTTGTAGAGAGATAGAACTTTTCTCTGTAAAACCTTCCTCTCAGCCTTCTTCTCCAAATCTCCTTCTCCGTCTCTTCCTTTCTCTCTTTCTCTCTTAGGTTTAGAGTTTCAATTTGGGTTCTAAAAGAGTGAGAGAGGCTAAGGGGCGTCCTTTATATAGAGAAAAACATCCATATAGAGTCCTCTTTCAATTAGGAAAGAGCCCCCTCAAATTAGAAAAGTTTCATAAACACGGAGTAGGTTCTGGGTTTATACGATCGATCGTGTAGTCTCATAATCCGTCAACCATACGTTTTTAAAATAGTCAACCATAAGTTATACGGTCTCAATATGGTCGACCATACATGCGACTGTACCCCTAAAAAATGCCACTGTACGTCTAAAATTTACTGGTTTTTAGTTTTTGACTATTTGCTTCCACAGAAACTTAAACAGTCAACCACACCAACTAAATTTGACTTGTGGCTTACCTCATCTTGTGGTTTCTTCACACAATTGGTTCACTTGAGTCGATTATGATGGAAAGATAGATCACGACACGAGAACGTAAGGTTAGACCAGGTTCGTGGCATGCGGGTCTTACAGTTACAGTAGTCGAAATTTGAACAGATCACAGATAGGTGTCTGATAGGTCCTATGGTCTCACGCTGTGTCAACCATACTACATACGGTCGATACCCTACAGTAGCACTATATGCGACCACACCTGCGACCATAAGGTTCCTGAATTCTTCCCGAATGGCTATGGTCGATACTCTGGTCATCCTATGGTCGACTGTAGCTACTACCATATGAGTTTAATGAGATTTTTTTTACTTCCAATATGGATTTCTCCTCTTGGATCATCAACGGGGTCTTCCCTAATGATCATTCTAAGGCCAACATTCTTAGTTTTAGCGAGTTAATTACTCTAACTCATTCTCCATGATCCCCTTGAGGTTTTCTCAGAAAATCCCATAGATGAATCCTTACATTAGATTTGATATTATAATTTACGTTAGAAACTCCTACTCTTGGTGTTCTAAGGCTACAGAGACAAGGTTCATACCTTACTGGTTGTAGAGAGTACTCTTTCTCTCAGCCTTCTTCTCCTTCTCCTTTTCTTTCTTCTCTTCCTCTAAGGTTTGATAATGTTCTAAAAGAGTGAAAAAGGATTGAGGAACATCCTTTATATAGAGAGAAACTCTCCATATAGAGTTCTCCAGAAAAAGGAAAGAGATCCCCCTTCTATTTGGAAAGTTTCCAAACTCAAAGTCTGATTTGGGGTCGTACGGTCGGGCATACGATTACAAAATCCATCGACCATACTCTTGAAAACATTGACCGTACGGTTATTGGTCAGTGATCTTTATTTTCTATCGTATGGTCGACCATACCTACCTAGGTAGTTGACCATACACTTGGTTTTAAGTGTTTTTAAGTCGACTCTCATACCTGGTCTCGTGGTCCTTCTTCACACGGTCGGTCCACTTGATCCAGCAATGATGGAAAGACCTGGCATGACACTGTTAGACCTGATTAGTAGAGTGCGGATCTTACACAGGTAGTGGAAATCGCAAGAACCCAGGTGAGGAATAGAACCCCTAATTGATTTTTGGAGTGTTTATAATATATGATTGTTGTGCCACATGCTTGTTGTGATAACATGTCATCCAATAACTGCTTTGTGCATGCATTTACATTTATACTATATGATTGTTGTGTGAATGTTTATGATTGAGACCTAGTGGGGAGTGGTGAAAAGGTCTATGATCGCCGGATCCGACCTGCTAGGCAAGTCTTGATGAGTATGTCACTCACCCCTAGTGGGACAAAACAGATGGTTTGAGATTCCTGCTGGATATGGTAAGAGGGATATATCGGATGACATATAGGATTGATTAGTGATACTACCCCTGTATGAAACCTTAGCCAATAAGGGGTCAGGTACTGGTAAGATGGAGTGATGAGGGGAAGGGTCAACAGTGTTCGTTGGAGTGTCACTGGCCGAACTTGCTACCCGATCACCATTCTGATTGGGATGTCACGTGGCTTTACTAGGGCTATTGAAGTAGGCTGGTAAGTGTCCAAACACTCCCGTGCATGGAGGTTATAGTCAGTTTCTAGGAAGTATGGCTAGGCCTTACATTAGCACTAGCATACATGATACTGGACTTTTGCATTGCTGTGTGTAATAAACTGATCATGCATCGTACTTGCTTACCTGTCTATTTCTTACTGAGCTCAAGTTGGAGAGCTTACCCTTGTGTACATCATTTATTTAGATGATGTTTTCAGGTACCACTGTTGCTGATTATCTAAATGCGCCTGCGATCTCTCATTTAGCCCAGTTAGGTGCAATGCAATTCAAGGAAAAAGCATACGACGCGGACTGCGAATGGAACACGTGTGTTTTTTATGTATAAATCTTCGGGATGGAGAGTTACTTGATTTATGAACCATTTTTTTATTCTTCTTTTGGATTATTTAGACTACATTCAGTTAGCCCGTAATTTATAGGGCTGTAATACTTTAATTTTTATTAACGGTGATTGTTGATGAACAAATTGTTAAACGATGAAACACACTGGTATTATTCATATTTATCATTAGAAAGATCATGGTTATTTATTTATCTTCTGCTATTTACTATTCTAAATTATGTCTGTGGCACTGTACTGGTATGTGGTTGGTATGTGTGTGCACCGCTTATGAGATCCTGGTGGGATCACATCTAAACTACGGTGTTGATCCAGTCGTATCCCAAAAAATTTTCATACTTGTATTTTGGGGTGTGACAATGAGCATGGTCATTCCTCCAGGCGTAGGCACTCTCGAGACCACAGGGCCCCTGCAGCACATTCTTCTTTTATTACCCCGAACCCTAGGGCTAGCAACGTTGCTTTCACTTCAGGGGCGGGGGGTGCTGACTCGGTGGACTCACAGACTCCCATCCGTGATAAACCCACAAAGCTTGATCTGTACTAGATGGGTCGAGATCTCTATGGGAAGTTGTCTCAGGCCGCTGTCTAGGACATTGGGTGGAGATATGACATACCTGATAATATTAAGTTGAGGGAACCACTACCCCATGAGAGTGCCTACATGTTTTTGTTCAACAAAATGCCTGTGTATGAAGACATATTTGTAGCGGGCTTCAGGTTTCCCATCCCTCCAACTGCACCCTGGCTCCAACCCAGATTACCCCGAACGGTTATCATGCCATTTTTCTTTTCCTTTTATAATCTATAAGTCCAGTCCACAGTGGCCCTTTTTTGTGATCTTTTCACCATCACCACCATCGCTGATGACCACCCTCATAACCCTAAGCTCAGGGTTGAGAGCGGGTACTACTATTTTAGTGCTCGCTTCGGCAAAGGACTCATCCAACCATCACTGGAAATCAAAGTTCTTTTTTGCTTTTGTACATTCTGGGAGGACATACAGGGGCACCTCGTCTACTCTCGGACTGTAAATGGGGCAGTCCTCATGTGTCTACTTTGAATGAGAGGCTTGTCTTGGGTCTGTCTGAGAAGAGGGCCTTGGAGGCGTCGGTTCAAGGGAAGGGGCATGATGTAATTTATGGGTTTTGTCAAGGATATTTTTGGTCCCTAAAATAAAAAGGTATCATGCTTTACTTAAAAGGATTCAATGCATGTGAACTAAATAGAAAAATTAAAGGGCATAAAAGTCAATTCATTTTTAGAGGATTCCCTATAGGTATGGGTTTAAAAACCCATGTATTGGGTGAGTTATAGGGGTATGTTAGAAATTTCACAAATGAGTGTATTTTGAATAGTAAAGAAAAGCATAAAAAAATAATAATAATAAAATAAAATAAAGGAGACAAAACTCCATTTCAACGTTTTTGCTCTATGCTGAAAATGATTTGGAGAGGGAGTTGTGTTCTTGAGCAACTCCTTGTTTTGGATTTTTGAAGAAAACATTAAGGAACTTGAAGATCATGTTGTTGGAATAATTTTGGGGGAAATATCTTAGAAATTTGAGATGGTGTAGTGAGATTACAAACTGATTTCGATTGGGGTTGTGAGCTTTAAGAAACTACTAAAAATTTACAGCTTGGAGTAGATTTCAAAGCTTTAGCTCAAGCATTTGTGAACTGACCTTTAAGGGAGCAAGCACTCTTCAAAGGTGAGTTCCTTGGTAGTAGGTATTGGGTATTGCATGTTGGTTTAGAAACTAAGTTCAGTGGGTTAGCATTATAGCAAGGAGCTTAAATTTTGGAATGAGAACTAAGATGAAAAGTTGCAGAAATTTTGGGTTTATAGTTATTTTTCGATTTCAGCTTTTAGAGATGATGGATTGATGAACTTGATATGACATGCACTGAGAGGGGGGGTGAATCAGTGTCTGAAAATTCTCCCTAATTATTTCACTACTGCCTAGAGCTGATGGAGATATATTCTTTTACACACACACAAGCATATGCAAATCTACCTCGCTACCACTCAGTGGCCAGGTCTACTAGATTTACACACCCACCTTCCAAGCCATTCCATGCATTCCAAAATATACCAGAAAGATAAAACAATCAACACAAGGATATTACGTGGTTTACCAACACAGTGTGTTGGCTAGTCCATGGAGTAATGCCCAACGGGCTCCGTATTTACTCTCAACACTTAACTTTTAGTCTCTGACAAGACAAGGATATTAACCCTAAGTTTTCCCAGCATAAAAGTGAGAGGGCGCACCAACGTCAAGATTTAGGCTTAACAGCCAGTGTCCAATAGCCACTGAACACACCACACTTAACCCGCACCCACGGGAAGCAAATAACAATTTTTAGGCTTATAATGATGCCTTACAATTTTCCCCGACTAGCTAGGTATTCAACAATTTTCACCTACGCTAGCATACAATATATTGAAAGCATAAATAGATAGAAAATTGAAAAATCTCACAAACAATGCTTTCAAATGGCCAACAATATCTCTGAAGCTTCACACTGCTCTCAGATACTCTCCAACAGCCTTCAATGGTGATAGAGATCGATTCATAGAGCGCACCTTGCTCACAGGCTTCCAATCTCTTCCACACAACCTATAATCACCATGAATATAAAAATAAAAGCTCTACTGACCTCTCAAAGGGATTTAGCACTCCATTGATGCATAGAGAAGAGGTAGTTGGTGATTGATTACTCCCACAAGGCACGAAACCCTAGGAAACCCTTCTCTCAAGCTTTAAAATGCTCTTTTTAATTTTTTTTGTATGTTTTTATGACTCCCAACAGCGCCCAATAGGTAGAGAATCCAAAAATATGGAAACTGCAACTTGAACGGGCCAATTTGGAGCTCGGATGACCAAGTTATGGCAGTTTGAAGTTCGACCAGTAATATATAAGGAAAGAAAATCTTTTCAAACGATTATGTGCACCTGCGCCGCTCCATAGCCGAGCTGCCTCTGCGTTGTCGACTTCTTATTGGTCGATCATAGCATCTCTGATAACCGTTGCTGGATCGAACAGAAAAAGGCGGGATCGATCCTCATCTGTCGGATCTAGCCAGATCACGTCTACAAAAAATAGGCTTTATTATAAGCCTTTAGATCAGGATCTGCGTCAATGCGCACCGTAGATGCGCATCACTATATCACGGAACTACTTGCACGTGACGCGGCACATTGTCTTAACCTACCTCCGGCCAACCAGAAGGTGCGCGGAAGTATAAAGGCGCAACGTTTGTGCCACACCTTAGCCCATAATTTTGTGGGCTATCAGATGCGGATCTGAGAATCGTGGCTTCAATCTGATCGCCGATCTTGGATCTTCTTCATATTTCTTTACCAAAAATTCCCCTAAACAACTTTCGATATGACCTCTGTGACCGAAATTTTCATTTAACAACCCTATAGAGAATTGGTTCCTGAGAGAACTTCTCTCCAAACAAAATAACTCTCTCTCAAGGTTTTTTGGCAAATAGGTGATGGACGACCAAGCCATGCGCACCATGCCATGCGTAGTAGTGGGCTTGCAGGCCTTGCTGCCTTGCGAGCTTGCTGCTGTGCTTGGTGCATGGCCTGCGGCCTGGGCAATGCCTTGCGGCTGTTGTGCTGCTGCATGGCTGGCCTGCTGGCTGTGCCATCGGCTGGCCATGTAATGTCACGACATGTCTACGGCTAAGCTGGCCACTAGTGGGTCCCACCCACTGTTCTCTCTCCTCTTTCTCTCTCTAGTTTTCTCTCTCTTCATCCACTCTCTTCATTTAAGTTTCAAGATGCCGCAACACTGCCTCATCATCAGAAACTCGGCCACATCATCAGAGAAATTGTGCCACATCACCAGTGGGGTCCACAGACAATCTCTCTCATCAAATTCAATGTAGAATACTATTAAACTTGCTGCAAGCCATCTGAGACACACTATAAGAGATGTAGAACACTGTAAAACACAAGTACGACATTGTTTCAGCTTTGCCACTGCACTGACACTCTTTCTCCTGTACTGAAATTCTCTCTCCTACACTGACACTCTCTCTCCTCATTTCTCTGACTGAATGCTCACAAATACTATCACATCAGCTAAGTTGCCAACAATGACAACACAAAGTCCAATAGAACTTTGAAGTTTTTCCAGGATATTAAAGGTAGGGACTGCTCTACTTTGAGTAATAGTGGCTACATATTATATTTAAAGATTTACAACAAGAATATTGATCTTGAGAATGAGCTCTAATGGTGAAAATGATGATGAACAGTAATAAAAAAAAATAGATTTCAGTTTTCATTAACTAATGGTGTGGATAGCATATGGATCATGTGGATGGCTGTAATAGCAATAGTTTCATATGAACGTAATCCTATAGGTGTTACAGTAAATAATAACTGGTTCTGATGATTTATTGATGACAAGTTTCAGTTTTACAGAGAATTTTAAGGGAACATAATGCTGAATTTTTTTTAAGTACTTCGGTTTATGTAATATTGAGTTCTAAAGGAGCATGAATTGTGTAAAGAATGATTAGAATGATCAAATAGAAGTATGAGAATGGTTTTTTCATGCAAGTGGGATTTTTATTTATTTATTTATTTATGTTAAATGAATAAAAACATCACCCAATGCCTTCTCCATAATGTTGTTATACAATAGGCATTGGAGCAGAAATATTTTTGGTAGCCTCATGAAGGAATTAGTAGATCAAAGTTGGGCAGCAAAAGTAATCAATGGTAAGGACAGTTTTAATAGATGGTTTGGGAGGTAATGGGAATTTTTTGGTTAACCTTGGAAGAGTAAAACCTTACCTAATACACTTCTCCAATATGTTGTTATGCTAGGTAAGTCAAGGAGCTAAGTTTTGAGATATATCAAACGAAGTTTTTTTTTTTTCTCTCAAAGACAAACCTGGACAGCAGAGGTTCTTACAGTTGCTGATTTTTGCTCAAGTCATTTACCTTGTGTTATTGAAGACTTCCTTTTTACAATTTAATGTGAGGAAACACTTCCCCTGTAGCAGGCCTATATTGTTAATGAATTAAAGATTGGGTGTGATAAGAAATGTGTGGAATTATGAGTGTTATGGTTTTAGGAATGAAAATGATGAATTGATCTATGCAAAATTCTTAAGCTTCATTGATATAATGAGATAGTGTTGTATAACTTTGATATGTTTTGCTGAGTTAATGATATGATGCTTAATGTATGAATATATAACAGAAATATATAAAGTTGTAAGAACATATGTTGCTTTGAATGGTGGCTAGTTGAAGAATTTTGACATGAAATGAGTTGGACTGTTTCTTTATATATTGAAATGAACTGCTGAATTCTCAAGTGTGTGATAAGTTTACCTTACGAACTGATTTAAGACAAAATACTAAGACTGAAATTATGTTCAGATACATATGAAAGTTTTTAGTTACTAATAGAAAAAACTATAAATTACAAAAGCTATAAGAATACGTGAAATGAAAGGTAAGCATTGTTAAGACATGAAATGAAAAGTAATGAACTGTTTTAAGTATGATCAATTGAACAGTAAAGACATGGACAGAGATAAAAGAAATAACAACAAACTTGATAAGCAAGAACAAGAAGAGAAAAGTCATAGAAAGGTCAGTTAAAGAAAGAAGTGGGGTACACCTAGGCAAGACACATAGATTAACCCGATGAGCTTGGTGTACCACACAATGAATAGATATGCAAGTAAGTCAACCATTGTCAGATATAGCCTACGGGAAGCCTACAGTGGGATGTGTTTGGGCAAGACACATAGGATTACTCGGTGAGTCCAACACACTACTCAACGGAAAGGCAAAGGAAGCAAGGTAACTGTTGATAGGTAGAGCCTACGGGAAGCCTACAACGGGGTGTATCAGGACAAGACACGTAGTTTAACCCAGTGAGTCCAATACACTACCTTACTTGAATGATATGAAAAGAAGCAAATTCCATGAAAGGTAAAGCATAAGAAAGAAATAAAAGTGACACCATAATAGATAAGTTTATGTAGTAAAAGAAAGGTCATAGAAAGTGTAAGAATGGACAAATATTATGATAAAACTAAGCTAGATAATAATAATAATAATAATAATAATAATAATAATAATAATAATAATAATAATAAGTAATTATGGTAAGCTAAGTCAAGATGTATGTTATATCTTTTTAAGCAAAAACTTCTCTGCAATTTTTTGATCGACTTGTAAAAACGAGCCCATTTCTCCCTTCTTCTTCCTTGTTCTCCTCCTCCCTTGTTTCTTTTTTTTTCCTCATCGATTTTTTTTTTCCTCTCTTTATCAAGAGATTCAATGTTGCTGCCAGAAGGAAGGAGAATGATGAGGGAAAGAAGGGTATAAACGTCAAGAAAATTTTTTAACTCTCTTCCGTCAATTAATGGGGAAACGTTTGGGAATTTTGGGTGGTAGGTGATGTTTTCAGAAAACTTGGGTGGTAGGTGATGTTTCTCAAAGTATTTGGGTAGTACGTGAAATTTTCCCTTGATTTTATCTTGCTACATCTCCTCCACTGTGAGTGTTTGAAGGACTGTGAAGACTCTGAAGATCATTGCATGTGAAGGTCATTTTATACCTCCAAGATAACCCTTTTAAAGACTTTGAAGATCATTGAGTGTTTGTCTTCTACAAATTTCCAAATCCATGATAACTCATGGGTGACAGTTGTGTCATTGACAAGCTCCACGGGTGACAATTATCTCCAAGTTTGCAGATGTTTGATTTTATCTTGCTACATCTCCTTTACTATGAGTGTTTTTATTTTCCTTGCATCTCCTCTATTGTGAGTGTTTTTGTTTTTTTTTTTATCCAGCTTAATCTATCACACCCCAATTCTGAACCAACCAGAATGGTGTGATGAACCGTCTATGATCCAACGGTTCAATCAGGATCTCATATAGGCCGTGTCTAATTGATTAAACCAGATACAACCATAACCATAATCAGAGTAAATAAACAATAGCGAAAGTCTTTAATATTAATGAACTGAGTATCTAACAGTGATAACATAATTAATTATCTAATTATCTCCAAATGACTAAAGACATAAAATAAATAAAATAATCAATTACATGTTCCGATAATCCAACAACTAAATCTAATAAAAAACACATGAGTTACACTCGTACGATGAATCATGCGACTCCACCATAGCTTCTACATCCATCGCAGCAATATGTTCGTACATTGTGCATTCATATAATCTTCCACAGTAGGACCTGCATCATCAACTAAAAATATTCGAGGTCGAAAGGGTGAGCACACATCATGGCTCAGTGAGCAAACAAAATAATACAACAAACATATGCATGCATTCAATTCATATCTTTGGTTTGATTTATAAGTTTGCAATGTGCAATAGAAAGGATTGGTGGCCGCCGCACCTCTATACACGAGTGTGTGAAGCCACCCAATGGATCAAACACCATTGTCGTCTCATAGGCACCCATCATGGAATAGAGATAGAGCTAAAGTGCTCGAATCAAACACCGCATAACACTTCCCCTGATGCCCTACCCATACCAACAACTAAGCCCCTATTGGCGAGGGCTTACAAATTGGACTCGCAACTAACCAATCCTAGTGTCAAACAGTGTATCCAAGGCCTCACCCCAGCATCCATTAATACGTCCATAGAGATAGAGCTAAGGTCCCCCGACAGAGTCAGAGACTACACGGTCCGAGACCACCTCCTTAATTCCCTACGACGTAATAGTTCTACTAAGGTAATGGCGATATGACGATGTCAGTGGACAAGACTTGAATAGAGATAGAGCTAGAGTCTGGTGACCAGGATGAACCACAATGTCACGTCTTTCCCCTGATGCTCCACTCGCATCAAGCACACTAACCACACACATACATTCACATGCCTATTCCTAGCATCATTATCATCATCATGTTATAAATAAATTGAATTAAATATGCAGGAGCAGTAATAGTAGGAATATTGGATGACATGTTAAGTGCACACTACAAGTATACAAGCATAGAACCATTCATGGCATTGGACTCAATAAGTAAAATAGTTTATTATTAGTCGGTTAATTTAAGTCTTGTTCCCTCACCTTTGGTCGATGGTTGTTCCTCGTCTAAGCTTTTTAAATCCCTTTTAGACCACTTGGAAATCTAATAAATTTATAGATTTTAAATTAGAATTTATTTCTATTAATTCAGATTTTCAGAAAGCTGAGTGGTCGTAGGTGCGGTTGCACCTGTGGTCTCAGTTTCTGCGACCACAGGGTGTGTGGTCGCAAGGTGTGGTCGCATATCATGCGACCATACATGCGACCACACCCTACCTAAAACTTTCCTAAGGGTGTGTGGTCGCTATGTGTGGTCGCATACCATGCGACCATACATGCGACCACACCCTCCCTGGAACTTTCCTGAGGGTGTATGGTCGGTTATGTGTGTCTCGTGTGGTCACATATCATCCGACCACACATGCGATCACACCCTCCCTGGAATTTTCCCGAGGGTGTGTGGTCGATTATGTGTTTCATGTGGTCGCATATCATGCGACCACACATGCGACTACACATGTGATGGTCAACTTTTTCACTCCCAACTCAATTCCTTCATGTTTTGATTCCTTGGCTTATCATCATGATCCTTCCTATGATTGTTCTATGGCTTAAAATTCATATTTTTACACAATCCATCATCCTAATAGATTCTCTCCATGGATCTCTTAGAATTTATCCATGGTTTGATGATTGGGGTCTCACTTTAAATCACTATCTCCTCCATGATCTATTCTAGGTATTCAACTGATGTGGGGGATGGTTTCACACCTTATGCTTGATAAAGATTCAGAGTTCTCTCTGAATTTCCTTCTCTTAGTCTTCCTCTTCAATTCTCCTTCTCTTCCTCCTCTTCTCTTTCTCTCTCTTTCAGTTTGAGTTCTAAAAGGATGAAAGAGGCTAAGGGACATCCTATGTATAGAGTAAAACCCTCCATATAGAGTCCTACTTAGATTAGGAAAGAACCCCCTTTGGATTAGGAAGGTTTCCTAATCACGGAGTCTGTCTGACTTCTTGTAGTCGCAGGTGGGGTGGTAGGACCCGTCGACCACACAGTCAAACCTGTGACCACACATCCCAGTCTTCTGTGGTCGCTTTATTCTGAGGTGTGGTCGACCACACATGTTTAGGTATGTGACCACACGCTTCTAATTAGCTAATTTAGGGTTCAATTTCATACCTAGCCTTGTGGTTTCTTCACGCACTTAGTCTACTTGGCCCGACCATGATAGAAAGATCTGATACAAGGTGGTAAGACCGATTAGTACGATACGGGTCTTACATAATCTCATCTACTATGAGTGTTTTTTATCTTGTTAATCTCCTCCGTTGTGAGTGTGTCCATCATCATAGTTTCCCTTATTTCCTGTTTTTTCTTTGCCTTTGTTTATTTACATATTCCTTTAATCTATTTCTTGGTCATTACAGTTAGCCACAATTACATTGTTTTACCATACTTTATTCATCCCTCATTTATATCAATACTTCATTTTATCACTCTTTCAAGTTCTGATCAACAAATCCAAACCATTGTTTCCCTTCCACTCATCATCCTCTACCTTTTACTGAGGCTTCTGATCAAATCTCAGTTTGTGGTTCTTGTTGTAAGGCACTCTCATGGGGTGGTTGGCTACAAACAACACCACAGGAAATTATGAAAATTTATAGCTAGAACTGTCAGGGGATTAGGAGATCCCTGACACAAAGTTCCCTTATTCACTTATCACACTCTCTACCTTGTGATATTAATTTTCCTCATGGAAACTAAATGTACTGCAGATAAGTTGGATCATTTGAAACTAAGATTAGGAATGGATTCCTATTATATTGTGCCTGCTCAAGGACATTCTGGTGGTTTGGGAATTCTTTGGACTCAACATGTTTCTCTTCATATTATTTCTTCTTCTAATAGACTTATTGACACTGAGATATCTATTGATGGTGGGGCTAAATTTTATATCACTTTTGTTTATGGTGATTCTATAAAAGCTCATCGGTAAATGGTATGGGATCAGATTACTTCCATTGGTTATCAAAGATCAGCGTCGTGGCTTTGTATTGGTGATTTTAATTCTTATCTTACGTGGAAGGAGAAATCTATAGGTAATATAACAGATTCTTATGATATGGTCAATTTTCGATCTATGATGGAAGCCTGCCATTTTTAGGATCTTTGATCCCATGGGCCACTGTTCACTTGGTCCAATAAACAGAAGGGGCAAGAAAATATTTGGATTAAACTAGATTGTGATGTTGCTAATTAGGAGTGGCTTACACATTTGAGGATGCAGCTATTTTAGTACAACCAACCATCAGGTCAAATCATAATCCGATTATCTTAGATTCTAATGGTGGATTATCTAGTGGACCTCATCCCTAGAGATTTGAATCAATGTGGCTAAGGCACCCAGATTGTGCCATGACTGCTGACCACTGCTGACCGTGCTTGGTCATCTGCTTTACAAGATTCTGCCTCGACTATTATTTCAAACAAGATGGAGAATTGTAAATCTGTTTTCAAACAATGGAATCATGACGTGTTAGGTCATCTGCAGAGTCGTATAACTAATCTTCGTAGCAGACTTTCAAAGTTGCAGGGTCAACCTACATCTTCCTCTTTGCAAACTCAGGATATTTTGTTACTTAAAGAATTAGAAGAATGTTTGTTGTGTGAGGAGGATATGTGGCGGTAGAAGTCTCGGGTGGATTGGTTACAAAGTGGTGATTGTAACACTTCTTATTTTCATGCCATTACAAAACAGAGACGACATCAGAATAAAATTCTCCGTCTTAATTTACCTTCTGGTGCTTGGACTCAAACAGCCAATGAGTTGTTTGGAGAAGTTCTTCAACATTATTCCGCTCTTTATACTGAAGGTGTTGATCAGATTTCTATGTCTTTTGTCCTATTATTACTCCAGAGTGGAATCACTTATTGGAGGATTTTCCTTTTGAGGATGAGATTAAGGCAGCTATATTCACTATGGGTTCAATGAAATCACCAAGCCCGGATGGGTTACCATGAGGTTTCTTTCAAAAATTCTAGAATCTAGTAAGGATTGACTTAGTGGCATTTGTCTTGGATTTTTTTTCAGTCTAGGAATTTGGGAGCTTCGATGAATGATACATTTATTTGCCTTATTCCTAAAGTTCCTTCACCAGAATCTTGTGATCAATTGAAACCTATCAGTTTATGTGGTGTAGCTGTGAATATCATCTCCAAGATTTTTGCTACAAGGTTACAAGCTTTGTTAGATGAGATCATATCTCCATCCCAATCAGCTTTTATTCCGGGCCGTTCAATTTCAGAATGTGTTTGTGGCACATGAAATGTTTCATTATATTATGAAACAATGGAAAGGGAAGAAGAAGTTTTGTGCCCTAAAATTGGATATGCAAAAAGCATATGATCATTTGGAATGGCCTTTTATTAAAGGTATGTTATTTCGACCTGGTTTCTCAAGTCATTGGGTGGATATGAACATGGTGTGTCTTACTGCCATTAAGTATCATTTGTTAATTAATGGTGTTGAGCATGGTGAAGTGCTTCCTAGTCGGGGTATTCATCAAGGAGATCCGCTTTCTCTAGTACTTTTTATACTATGTTCATAGGGTCTTGCGAGTCTTCTATTGAAGGCTAAAAATGACGGTCTTATACATGATATTCGGGTGCAGGGTCGGTCCTCCCCAATTCACCATTTGTTATTTGCAAATGATACATTACTCTTTTCGAAAGTGAAGTTGGCGGCGATTTGTAACCTCAAGGACTGCTTAGAGACTTATTGTAAAGCAAGTGGACAATGAATTAACTATCAAAAATCTACATTGCTCTTTAGTCCAAATACGCCGGTGCAAATCCAGAGGTTGATATCAAGGGGGATTAAAATCAGGAATAATTCTGGCCCTAATAAATATTTAGGCTTACCAGTTGATTTCGGTGTATTTAAGAAGGATTTATTTCATGATTTAGGAAAAAATATGGTAATCTGATTCAAGGATGGTCTAGCAAATTACTCTCTCAATCTGGTAAAGAAACTTTGTTGAAATCAATAGCATTTTCCATGATTAATTACGCTGGTTCTCACTTCAAATTATCAGTTTCCACTCATGATATAATCCAAAAAGCGGCTACAAATTTCTTAGGTTGGTGATGAAGAGCACTTGATGTTACATTGGATTTCTTGGAAAATATTATGTTAATCTAAATCTAATGGCAGTTTAGGTTTCTGTAATACCCATTTACACAACAACGCTTTACTATCTAAGGTGGCATGACTTTTATGGAAATACCCTAACACATTATGAGTAACTTTCTTGAAATCTATTTACTTCCCTAATAGTGACTTCCTTTTTGTAAGACCCGTATCAAACTAATCCGGTCTTACCACCTTGAACCAGGTCTATCCATCATGGACGAGCCAAATGGACCAAGTGCGTGAAGGAGATCACAATCCCAGGTATTAAACTGACCCAAAAACACTTAAATTAAGGGGAGGGTCGCATACCCAGCAAGGGAGGGTCGGACCACCCCAAGACAGAAGTCAGACCCCCAGTTTTACATGGAGGATCAGACACTTCAGGAACCAGGGGTCGACGGGATCTCCGACCCCCCTATCGACCCCCGATACTCGGTAAATCTGAAAACTAGGAAAGTTCCCTAATTTCGATGGGATTCCTTCCAAATCTCAATGGAACTTATTTTAGGAGTTTCTACTCTATAAATAGGACATCCCTAAGCCTCTTTTACTCCTTTTACAACCCTAATTGAATTGAGAGAAAGAGAAGAGAAGGAAGAGAAGGAAAAGAGAAGGAAAGAAGAGAAGAAAGTAAAAGGAGAAGAGTTGCAGAGAAGGAGTATTCTTCTCAGGTATGGATACTAATTTCATGATTTGCTAAAGACCTTAGGATAGATAATGCAGAGAGTATGATCTCGGAGAAATCCAAACCATCAACCTATGGTTAGGTTTTCATGAAAACCATGGGGGAAAATCATGAAAGGCATATAGGTGGTAGAATCATGGTTCTAGACCATAGAACATGTGTAGAATGGATTATAGGAACAAGCCATAGGACCCCAAACACGAAGATTGGATTTAAGGAAGAAAATTGATCAAAACCCACAGGGGGTCGCATGGGGGGTCGATGGCCAATCGACCCTACCAGACCCTGAGCATCGACCCCCAATGTTCGGGATGTCCAGAATAGGGGTGGTCGCACCCAGGGTCGATCATTACTCCGACCCTACCTCCGACCCCCAGTTAAAAATATGGTTTTTAAATTCAGAATTAATTTTAATTAAATTCTATCTACTTTGTTAGGTCTTCTAGCAATATAATAACAATATAAAGGTGATCTTAAAGCTTGTAAGAGGATCTATTAGTAAGCTAAGGTGAGGAAACAGAACTCTAAACTAATTGGTTAATAATAAACTGTTTTCTCTTTTCTTGAGTCCAATGCCATGCTTGATCCTATGTGAATATGTTTGTAATGTGCATACAACATGTCATCCAATATTTCTATTATTTGTTCATGCATATTTACTTTATTGTTTATAACATGATGATGATGATGATGATAGGAATACGCATGTGAATGTATGTGTGTGGTTGGTGTACTTGATGCGAGCGAGTATCAGGGGAGGTGTGATGGGAACGTCAATAAACATTAAACTTTGGCAGGTCTCAGCACTTTAGCGCTATCTCTAACTCAAGTCTTGTGCATTAGCATCGTTGTATCGCCATTTCAGAACTATTACGTCGTAGAGTATCAGGGGAGGTGGTCTCGGTCCTTGTAGTCTCTGACTCTACCGGGGGGGCCTTAGCCCTATCTCTATGGACGTTTTGAGGGATGCTGGGGTGAGGCCTTGGATAAACTGTTTGGAATTAGGATTGGTTAGTTGCGAGCCTAGTTTGTAAGCCCTCGCCAGCAGGGGCTTACGTGTTGGTATGGCACTGTAGAGAAATAAACGTTAACCTTTGTTGTACATTGTTCTGGTAGGGTGGATGGAGACGACAATAAACGTTAACCTTTGGGCGAACTTCCACACCCTGTGTATAGAGGCGGGGTTAATAAACGTTAACCTTTGACCACCCAACCTTTCTATTGCGCATTGCAAACTTTAAACCAGACCAAAGATATGAATTGACTGCATGCATATGTATTGTTGGATTGTTTTGTTTACTCACTGAGCCATGATGTGTGCTCACCCCCTCGACGTCAAATATTTTTAGTTGATGATGCAGGTACTACCGTCGAAGTTATATAAATGCTCCAGTGTATGGTCATGTGGCGGCGATGGAAGTGGATACACATGACTCCTCTTGCGAGTGCAACTCATGTGTATTCGATTAGATTTTTAGTTTTCTTTATTTGGATTTATTAAAGACATGTATTTGATACTTATTTATGTCTTAGTTGATACAGAATAATTTGTTATTTAAATATTAATATCACAGTAGATTCTCAGTTTATTTTACTATAAGACTTCCACTATTGTGTATTTACTCTGATTATGAATGTGGATGTATGAGGTTTAGATCAGCCGGATACCACCTGTACGAGATCCTGGTTGAACCGTTGGTTTGCTAGCGGTTCATCACACCATTCTGAAGTGTGTGAAATTGGGGTGTGACAACTTGGTATCAGAGCATCTCAGGCCGTGTCCGCTAAACTGGCATACATTCATGATAAATTGTGAACTGAGATAGGTTAAAAGTAAAAATTGTAATATTAACACACTATATGCACAAGTGATGTTTGAGACCAAATTTGAAAAGAAAATAATGCATCTATTAAAGGAAGAACAATTTTAAATACAATGAGAGATAAACAAGCATGTACAAATAGCTAAAACAGAGTACAGTCCACAACCCGGACAGTTACTCTGTAGTACAAAGAAAGAAAATAAGTACAATCATGAAGTTGGAGGTGAAGGAGGGGGTGGTGCCTCACGATCTCTGTCATAATCCTCAGCGTAGACTCTAGTCAACCAGGCTATCTGAGTCTGGGTCGTCTGAAGACTAGCTGTAAGATCTGCTACCCGCTGATCAATCTGGTGTTGAGCCTCCATGAGCTCTCCCATCCTCATGTCTGATGTACGCTGGGCGTCTAGTAGCTCATCCACTCTCACCCGCTGAGCGTCTAGTAACTCTCCCATCCTCATGTCTGATGTACGCTGGGCTTTTAGTAGCTCATCCACTCTCACCCACTGAGCGTCTAGTAACTCCACCATCCTCAGATTAGATCTGCGCTGAGCCTCTCTGATCTCATGCAATATCTCCATCATATCAGAAGGTGGGTGTGAAGGACCATCCGCATGTGAAGGACCAGCCGCATATGAAGTACTAGCTCCAGTCGCATGCGTAGGTGAAGGAGGTGGTATAGAGTCTACATCCATGTACATACGGTCATCATCACCAGCAGGCTCCGTATGAACTCCAGCAGCGGCGGCAGCTGCCTCAGCATTAGCTATCTCTACGCGAGTGCGAGGGCGCACCATCGCGTTCCTCTCCTCATCACTGACCTGAGCATCCTGCATGCCCATCTTGCAAATAGCCTCCCAATCTAGAGGCGATGAGAAGGACTTCTCCTAAATCTTCTCATCCAATAAATCAACCCCAGGCGGGTAAGCAGAATAGTGATCATACGTCCGTAAGGAAGGTTACCAGTGTGACTTGGAAACGTAGCAGTGATCATGGTACGCATGATAATGTACGGAAGGCAGACGGGCTGCCTAGTGCAAATACTGTATAGAAGATACTGGGTCAGCTGGGAAACCCTCTCGTAATGACCACTCTGTGAAATCAGGTTATGCTGAATGATCTTGCAATATACCCGTGGAACTGGACGCATATAGCATGCCCTCATCTACCAGCGATAAGGATGAAGGAGCTGGTTATCGATCTTGGCCCTCATCTGTAGAGAGAAGAACTGGGGCTCTCTAGGAGCACAAAAAACCATGGGGCCATCATAGGAGATGCCCAGTAGGTCGGCTAGCTGCCGATAGTCAAACGAGATGTTCACCCCTTTGACGTAACTCGTGATGCGTAACTCGTGACCCCTCTCAACATCATTGTAATCCCCCACCACCTGGAGGTTACAATAGAACTGGCGTACCAAGTAGGGGCAGGTGCACGCGTCGTAAGTAATGACAGGGAGTCATCCCATATCACCAAATGCTCTCTCCACGTTGAACAGGGCTAACTCATCCAAGTTCACCTTACGACCACCCTCTACTTTCTTGCGAGCGTAGTGGGCATACTGTGCCTCAGCTTTCGTTGGAACGGAAACGAAGAGGATCACGAACTCTGGGTACTTTGGTACGAGCCATAGTATCTGCAAATAAGAAAGAGAAACCAATAATGGGTTAGTAGAGAGTAAAAACCAAAATTTGAACATTATAACGACATAAGTTGGCCAAAAAGCCTTACTTGTCACCCACGTGGGCAGGAGGACTTACGTAGGTTCTAATAGATCCTACAACACTCACACAGTAGGAAATTCTAACTAATGGAATCCAATTTGAAGAAATTGCGAGAAATCAAAAATTTCGACAAATTAGGGCAAAAAGAGCAAAAATCCAAGTTTCTCGATAACCAACCGATGAAACTCAAAAAATTTTGAGGGCTTTCATTCTTCGAGTCACCAATAACAAAAGCCCCCAATAAAAATTGAATTTTTACGGTTGGAAAAAGTTTAATTTGAAAAATACAAGATAAATGGGCAAAAACCTAGAAATGAAAACCTAAAAACAGGTAAAAATGAGAAAATATACCTGTAGGAATGATGTAGACGTCGAAACACGGAACCGAAATGACCAATATAGCGGAGTGACACTGTAGCAACTCAGAGGTGGAAGACGAGTCGAAACGGGGAAGGAATAATGGGAAATGGACCCAGAATCGGACCTTAAAAATCTAATTTTTGGTCCGGGGGTCGGAGAATTCGACCAGGATAATCGACCCCCACATCGACCCCCAGCTCTCGGGAACCTGACAGAAAACCAGGGGTCGCACCTGGGGGTCGGACATCCATCAACCCCCGTATCGACCCCCAGCTCTTGGGAATCTGACAAGAAACTAGGGGTCGCACCTGGTGGTCGGACATCCATCGACCCCCGCATTGACCCCCGGCTCTCGGGAAGAATAGGTACATTCCCAGGGTCGGATACTGAGGGTCGAACATACCATCGACCCCCACCATCGACCCTACATAGAAAAGATAGTATTTTTCACAGAATGATCTGAAAATTTTAGAAATAACATCGGTTAGCGTGCCTACATGAAGTATAAATGATTGCCTCACGTTTGTTAATGATTTTTCAGGCATCACCAATATTAGAGGAAAATGGCTGGACGTAGAGTAACCAGGCAAAGTCGAAGTGTAGTTCCACCACCACCACCTGTGGAGGAAACTAGTCAGGAAAATATATACGCACAGGGAAATCCACAGGTTGCACCACCAGTAAATCCGGTTTAGGCAAATCCTACAAACTTGCCACCTCCACCACCGGAGCTAGCAACCGTGGTTATGAACTTATCGCAACAGCTGCAACAAATGCAATACGCACAGGCTCAAATGCAAGCAGCAATGGGATTATGTTCCAGGCAGCCCATGCTACACCAATGTTGACTGGACAAACCAGTGCAGCACCGGTGGGTAACCACCCAGCACCTCAAACACCTCAACCACCAGCTGCACAGATTCCCGTACCAGGTCCAGAGGCAGCTCAGGTTAATTATCAGTATCCACAACCTATGTTTGGGGCATACCCCCAAAATCAGTTGGATCACTCTCGACTGGTTGAGAGATTCTTGAAGATGAAGCCCAAGGAATTTAACGGTAAACCATCTGATCCTTTATGGCCAGCACATTGGATCGACGAGATGGAGAGAAATTTGCTTATGATGACTATTAGAGAAGAAGAAAAGGTATTATGTACCACCTTCATGCTAAAAGGCGATGAACATCATTGGTGGAAATCGACCAGGGCCTATCTATTAACCAAGCAAGCCCTATTGACTTGGGCTATATATAAAGAAGCTTTCTTTGAGAAGTACTTTCCCTGAAGCTTCAAAGATTCTATGGAGAAGGAGTTCCTGAGTTTATATCAGGGCCAGATGTCCGTGGATGCATATCAATAGCGTTATAAGGAGCTGTTTTTCTTTGCACCACTCAGCATGCAAGAAGAAGACACTAAGACCCGTAGGTTTGTCACGAGACTTAGAGGGAGCATCAGAGAGCTTGTTCCAGGTTTGGAAAAGAAGGTATATAATGAAGCTGTGCAAATTCCTCGAGTTATTGAATCGAGCCAGAAGGAAAGCTATTTTACACAGAACCGAGGTATGAAAAAGCCAGCTGGAAATTCTTATAACGGAGGGAATAACAGGACATTTAAACCCTTCCATGCTCAAGGCTTTGTTACTGCACCCAAGACTACCCCAGTAATTCAACAGCAGCCAAAGCCAAATTTTGAAGGTCCAAAATGTTATAACTGTAACCAAGTGGGACATATGGCAAGGGAGTGTCCTAAGCCCAAGAAGCAGTTACATCAAGGACGAGTATATGTTGTTACATCCGAGGATGCTGCCGCATCACCCGATGTGGTCACAGGTATGATTGAAACCTTTTAAGTTGTATTACATTGTATGAGCATGTAGACTAAGTAAAATAAATCACAGGTATCGTACCTATAAATGACATACCTGCCAGAGTACTCTTTGATTCAGGAGCTACTCATTCCTTTATATCTGTGTCATTTGGGAAGAAGCTGAATTTACCCATCAAAACATTGGATGACAAAATACTTGTACGGTCACCGATGGGGTTAGAAGTAGAGTTAGAGAAAGGTTATGGGCATGTCCAGTTCTCATTGGTGAGAAAACTTTAGATGCAACCTTGATCCAACTTGGGATGGCAGACTTTGACGTCATCTTGGAAATGGACTGGTTAGCTCGGCATTCGGCAAACCTATTATGCGCCGAAAAGAAGCTAACATTTAGAGACAAAGAAGGAGCAGAATTCAGTTTTGTGGGAACCAAACTTCCCCGTAAACGCAAGTTCATACTATCAGCACTAAAGGCGAAGAAGTGCCTTGAGAAGGGAGCAGTCGGATATCTAGTATCAGTGGTCGACCTTACCAAAGAAGCACCACGGATGGAAGGTATTGATGTCGTGCGGGATTACCTCGATGTATTTCTTGAGGAACTACTAGGATTACCACCCGACCAAGCCACAGAGTTTGTGATAGATCTTATACCTGGAGCCGCACCAGTATCAAAAGCACCCTACCGAATGGCTCCTACTGAATTGAAGGAATTGAAAGTACAACTACAAGAACTACTGGACAAGGGTTATATCCGACCCAGTATATCACCATGGGGAGTGCCAGTATTGTTCGTAAAGAAGAAGGACGGTAGCGTTCGATTATGTATCGATTATCGGGAGTTGAATAAATTGACAATCAAGAATCGATATCCACTACCTTGGATCGATGATTTGTTCGATCAGTTGCAAGGAGAAAAAGTATTTTCTAAGATCGATCTTTGGTCAGGCTACCATCAGTTGAAGATTAAGGATGTTGATATTCCTAAGACAGCTTTCAGGACCAGATATGGACATTATGAATTCTTGGTCATGTCTTTTGGATTAACAAACGAACCAGCAACTTTCATGGAACTTATGAATCGAGTTTTCCACGATATGTTGGATACGTCGGTTATCGTATTTATTGATGATATATTGGTATATTCCAAGGACAAGAAAACTCATATTAAGAATATAAATGCCACTCTACAGCGTTTAAGGAAAGAGAAGCTATATGCCAAATTTATCAAATGTGAGTTTTGGCTAAGTAAAGTCGCCTTCCTAGGCCATGTAGTATCCGCTGAAGGAATCAAAGTGGACCCTAGCAAAATCGAAGCTAATGTAAAGTGGGAAGCACCAAAGAGCGTTGCAAAAATTAGAAGTTTTCTGGGTCTCGCTGGTTATTATCGAATATTTGTGGAAGACTATTCCCGGATTGTCGTACCTCTCACCAGTCTGACTAAAAAAGGTGAAAAGTTTGTGTGGACGGATAAATGCGAGAAGAGCTTCCAAACCCTAAAGACCAGATTGATAACCGCTCCGATTTTGACTATTCCTATTCTCGGACAGCCATTTACCTTGTACACTAATGCGTCAGGATTGGGATTAGGATGTGTGCTTATGCAAGGAGAACAAGTAGTTGCTTATGCCTCAAGATAGTTAAAGACACATGAGAAAAATTATCCCACTCATGATTTGGAGTTGGCGGCAGTAGTACATGCTGTCAAGATATGGAGAGATTACCTATACGGAGAGAAGTTCCAGATTAAATCAGACCATAAAACTCTTACTTATTTATTTAATCAAAAGGAGTTGAATATGAGACAAAGAAGATGGCTGGAACTACTGAAAGACTATGATTGTAATATCCAGTATCATCCGGGGAAAGCTAATGTAGTAGCGGATGCGTTGAGCAGAAAGGCAGTGATAAAATCCCAGGGGGAGATTAGCACAACCGCAGCAATGTGTACTACCGGAATGGTATTCAATCACGGAAATGAGCAGTATGTGATAGACACACCGATGGATCAGCCAACCAAGGGTTTATTCATCGGTTTTCCAATATGTTCACTGCATTGAAGATTATACCAGATATAATTGATGAAGTGAAGACAGCTATTAAAGCAGACCCTTACCTAAGAACGGTACAAGAAGACATCAAAAAAGGTAGAACTAACCCTGAGTTCACCTTGGACGAAGAAAAGGTATTGAAGTACAAAGGAAGAATATGTGTACCTGAAATAGAAAGTGTGGACATTAGACACCGACTGATGAAAGAAGCCCATACCACCATCTATTCGATACATCCTGAAAGTACAAAAATGTATCATGACCTAAAGAAACTATATTGGTGGAGAGGAATGAAAGCAGATGTTGCTAAGTTTGTGTCTCAATGTCTAAATTATCAGAAAGTAATGGCTGAACAACAAAGACCCGCAGGACTGTCCAGCCGTTATCGAAACCAGCATGGAAATGGGACTGCATCACCATGAACTTCGTCATAGGGTTACCATTGACTCCTCGAGTAGTTGATGCAGTTTGGGTGATTGTAGACTGTCTGACCAAAACAGCTCGCTTTATACCGATACGACCTCAGTATACACTAGAAAGGTTAGCAAAGCTGTATGTGAATAATATTGTTCAATTACATGGTGTACCAGAGAGCATTGTGTCCGATAGAGATCCACGATTTACTTCCAAGTTTTGGGAAGGATTGCAAAAGGCTATGGGTACAACATTGAAATTTAGTACTGCATTCCATCCACAGAAAGATGGACAGTCTGAGCGTACAATTCAGATTCTAGAAGATATGCTACGAGCATGTGTGATTAACTTTATAGGATCATGGGATGAAAAGCTACCACTGATCGAGTTCGTCTATAACAATAGCTATCAGGCTACTATACAGATGTCACCCTATGAAGCACTGTATGGCATAAAGTGTCGAACTCCTTTATTTTGGAATGAAGTTGGGGAACGTAGTCTCGTTGGACCAGAATTTATTGAAAAGACTTGTCGAGTGGTCGACATTATCAAGGAAAGAGTGAGAACAGCCCAGAATCGTCAGAAGCAATATGCAGATACTTGACGCAGAGATCTTGAGTTCGTTGTGGGTGATAAAGTATTCTTGAAGGTATCACCTATGCGAGGTCTGAAATGGTTTGGACAGAAAGGGAAACTAAGTCCAAGATATGCCGGGCTACATGAGATTATAGCTAAGCATGGGAAAGTGGCTTACCAGTTAGCACTACCACCATCTATGTCAAGTGTGCATGACGTATTTCATATTTCCTTATTGAAGAAGTATGTCAAAGATCCAACGTACGTTCTGACAGTATATCTACCTGATTTAACTGAAGATCTTACTTTCGAAGTAACACCAACTGAAATCACTAGCCGGAAGGTTCAACGACTAGGCAACCGAGATATCTATTATGTCAAGGTCACTTAGAAAAGTAGAGACATGGAAGAAATTACATGGGAAGAAGAGAATGCTATGCGAAAGCAATACCCTCACTTATTCGACTCAGAAGGTATGAACAATTTCGGGGATGAAATTTTTATAAGTAGGGGGGACTTGTAAAACCCATATCAAACTAATCCGGTCTTACCACCTTGAACCTACCCATCATGGACGAGCCAAATGGACCAAGTGCGTGAAGGAGATCACGATCCCAGGTATTAAACTGACCCAAAAATAATTAAATTAAGGGGAGGGTCGCATACCCAGCAAGGGAGGGTCGGACCACCCCAAGACAGAAGTCAGACCCCCAGTTTTACATGGGGGGTCGGACACTTCAGGAACCAGGGGTCGACGGGATCTCCGACCCCCCTATCGACTCCCGGTACTCGGTAAATCTGAAAACTAGGAAAGTTTCCTAATTTCGATGGGATTCCTTCCAAATCTCAATGGGACTTATTTTAGGAGTTTCTACTCTATAAATAGGACATCCCTAAGCCTCTTTTACTCCTTTTACCACCCTAATTGAATTGAGATAAAGAAAAGAGAAGGAAGAGAAGGAAAAGAGAAGGAAAGAAGAGAAGAAAGCAAAAGGAGAAGAGTTGCAGAGAATGAGTATTCTTCTCAGGTATGGATACTAATTCCATGATTTGCTAAAGACCTTAGGATAGATAATGCAGAGAGTATGATCTCGGAGAAACCCAAACCATCAACCTATGGTTAGGTTTTCATGGAAACCATGGGGGAAAACGAGATCCAGCTAAGGTAAGGGTGGTCTATGATCAGCGGCTGCTCCACTTCGCTGCGGTCTCATGAACTGAACTTCGTTGCCTCCCCGTGCGCGAAGCGAATGGGCGCTGTGCCGTGGGTCAGTTTCGGGGCGGGGGGTGGAGAGAGACCTGCGAACATTAATCGTATATATATATATATAGAAGAGTATTCATGTATATCTTTTCAATGAAAAATTAAAAAAAAAATGCCATTTACGTATTAATCGGGTATTTATTCTTTTTAATATCTGCCCAAAATTTTTCGGCGATTCTAATTTTTTAATATCACAACTTGTTTCCTTCGGACTAATATTTATCTCTGGGGTTATAAATATTTTTTTTTTCTTTTGCAATTTTTTCTATTTGATTTCTAATACCGGGTCTGAAGCCGCATAGATGACTAGCTATTGGAACGAGAATGAGGACGATGAACCTGGTCAGTAGGCACCATGGATCTCCATCTCTTCCTCTCCTCGCTTTAGTAGTTAGTCTTCGTCCCTCGTTGCTTCTTTCTGACAAAGATTCTACGACTGCTTGTCGCCCTTTACGTCAATTAGGGGGTTAGGATCCAGGGTTGGTCGAGTACCTTTCTTTCCCTCTCCCTATCGATCGAGCTGATCTACGACCACCCTCTCCAACTTTATTCTATAGGGCATATAGGTGGTAGAATCATGGTTTTAGACCATAGAACATGTGTAGAATGGATTATAGGAACAAGCCATAGGACCCCAAACACGAAGATTGGATTTAAGGAAGAAAATTGACCAAAACCCACAGGGGGTCGCATGGGGGGTCGATAGCCAATCGACCCTACCAGACCCTGAGCATCGACCCCCAGTGTTCGGGAAGTCCAAAAGAGGGGTGGTCGCACCCAGGGTCGATCATTACTCCGACCCTACCTCCGACCCCCAGTTAAAAACATGGTTTTTAAATTCAGAATTAATTCTAATTAAATTCTATCGACTTTGTTAGGTCTTCTAGCAATATAATAACAATATAAAGGTGATCTCAAAGCTTGTAAGAGGATATATTAGCAAGCTAAGGTGAGAAAATAGAACTCTAAACTAATTGGTTAATAATAAATTATTTTTTCTTTTCTTGAGTCCAATGCCATGCTTGATCCTATGCGAATATGTTTGTAATGTGCATACAACATGTCATCCAATATTTATATTATTTGTTCATGCATATTTACTTTATTATTTATAACATGATGATGATGATGATGATAAGAATACGCATGTAAATGTATGTGTGTGGTTGGTGTACTTGATGCGAGCGAGTATCAAGGGAGGTGTGATGGGAACGTCAATAAACGTTAACCTTTGGCGGGTCTCAGCACTTTAGCTCTATCTCTAACTCAAGTCTTGTGCATTAGCATCGTCGTATTGCCATTACTTTAGCAGAACTATTATGTCGTAGAGTATCAGGGGAGGTGGTCTCGGTCCTTGTAGTCTCTGACTCTACCGGGGGGCCTTAGCTCTATCTCTATGGACGTTCTGAGGGATGCTAGGGTAAGGCCTTGGATCCACTGTTTGGCATTAGGATTGGTTAGTTGTGAGCCCAGTTTGCAAGCCCTCGCCAGCAGGGGCTTACGTGTTGGTATCGCACTGTACAGCAATAAACGTTAACCTTTGTTGTACAATGTTATGATAGGGTGGATGGGGACGACAATAAACGTTAATCTTTGGGCGGACTTTCACACCCTGTGTATAGAGGCGGGGTCAATAAATGTTAACCTTTGACCACCCAACCTTTCTATTGCGCATTGCAAACTTTAAACCAGACAAAAGATATGAATTGACTGCATGCATATGTATTGTTGCATTGTTTTATTTACTCACTGAGCCATGATGTGTGCTCACCTCCTCGATGTCGAATATTTTTAGTTGATGATGCAGGTACTACCGTCGAAGATTATATAAACGCTCCAGTGTATGGTCACGTGACGGCGATGGAAGTTGAAGATGAAGTGGATACACATGACTCCTCTTGCCAGTGCAACTCATTTGTATTCGATTAGATTTTTAATTTTCTTTATTTGGATTTATTAAAGACATGTATTTGATACTTATTTATGTCTTAATTGATATAGAATAATTTACTATTTAAATATTAATATCACAGTAGATTCTCAGTTCATTTTACTATAAGACTTCCGCTATTGTATATTTACTCTGATTATGAATGTGGATGTATGAGGTTTAGATCAGCCGGATACCACCTGTACGAGATCCTGGTTGAACCGTTGGTTTGCTAGCAGTTCATCACACCATTCTGAAGTGTGTGGAATTGGGGTGTGACACTTTTAGTTACTATGGGCTCAAAACCATCATGGGCATGGAGAAGTATTCTTGAAGGACGCAAGGTGATCTCTACAGGTTTATTGTGGCACGTTGAGTTAGGAAAGCATATTCAAATTTGGGATGATCAATGGATTCCCACTCTTCCAAGTTTTAAATTGCAACTTTCTAAACCTAACGGTTCTTCTATTTGTTGGGTGTCTCAACTAATGGATCAGACCAATAGAACTTGGAATGTGCCTCTTATGGCTCAATTACTGCATCCAACAGAGCTTAAGCAATTCTTGATATTCAGTTAAGTATTTTTCCTAGAGAGGATTATCAAGTTTGGGGTGGATCCAATGATGGACATGTCTCCATTAAAAGTGCTTACCATTTCCAATGTAATAGCATCCGTGATAAAGAGAGGTAGCAACCTTCCACCTCGCATCACCATTTGCATGTTGTTGTTCCAAGTATAGTGTGGGATCAGATTTAAAAGTGCCCTACACAACCAAAGATTAAGAATTTTTTTCAAAGAGCATGTTCCTCAGCTTTGGCCACTAATGAAGTGCTTAATAATCGTTGCATCCCCATTGATAAGGCATGTCAACAATGTGGAGCTGTTCCAGAATCAATTGACCATATATTTTTTTATTGTCCCTATGCTCGTGCTATATGGTTTGCAACCTCTTTATACTACATTCCACCTTCTTCACCTTCTCTTATAGATTGGATCAAGAGTTGGACCTACATATTTCGGGAAAGTAAACTTGCAAGTCGTGCGACGTTGTGTCATAGTTCGTTCTTATGCTGGTTGCTTTGGAAATCTAGGAATGACTTTACCTTCAATTGCTCAACTTGGTCGCCTTCTGAAGTAGCAGCAACAGCCCAAAGAGCATGCATTGAGTTTTTGGACCTAACAGACTTCTTGGCTAATGACTCACAAATTACAAGCTCTTATTCAGATCGTGCTATTAGTTGGATTCCTCCACCTGTGGGTACCGTTACTTTAAATTTCGAAGTCTCTTTTTTACAATCAGAGTCCAAAGGGGGTTTGGGTTATATTACAAGTTTACAAGTGTTTGCAGCTTCAAGTCCTATGAAGTTTACTTCAGTCCTACAAGGCAAACGCTTGGCTATGAGAGATGGAATGTTACAAGCATTAGGGGATTGCATTGATCATCTGATTGTGGAGAGTGATTGCAAGTCTCTTATCTCTTTTGTTCAACATATGGATCAGGAGCCACCTTTAAATGTTGTATCACTTGTACACGATATTTGTTCTCTCGCTCACTACTTTGTATCCTGTTCTTTTAGATACATTTCACCGGATATTAACAGCATTGCTAACTCCCTTGCTTCGCAAGCCTGTCTAAGTCATGCCTGACAGTTTGGCCAATATGCATTCCATGGCTGTACGACATGTGTGTCCATCAGTACATGAGCATGTCACGATCTAATGAATAATTATCTTTCTCACGAAAAAAAAAAATGTGCTCATTAAAGTATGTGCAAAAATAACCCTAAATTGTTTTTGGACAAAAATCAAAAAGAGGTGAAAACTTCTTTTCTTTTTTGTTTATCATAAATAGCACCCATAAATAATACCAAACACTTTAAAAAGCAAAAAAATAAAAATAAAAATCGAAATAAAAATGGATCAAAACTTAGCCTTAGAGACTGAACACTTCCATTAATTAGCCAAAGTCAATCTTCCGAAGATTTACCCAAAAAAAAAAATTCTTCCAAAGATTCATGGCTGACTGTTGTGTGCCATGTGTGGACTGAATGTCCAGTCTATTTTCCTCTCTTTGATGCGACTGCCCTTTTATTTATCCTTATTCATTTGAAGAGTTCGGAAAACACAAGTCTTTGAGGTTCTCGTTTCTTTAATTTTCAAGCAATGGGTTGGGTCTTGCTGAAGGTCATATGGGTTTCCCTTGTTCCACTGCTTCAAATCCGAAGGAGTTTTGGTTGTTTGAAAGAGGAGAGGATTGCTCTTCTAGAATTCAAGGCATCGATCAATTGTACAGATTTTAATTATGAAGATGGTTCTGGTTTGCCTTCGTGGGTTGATGATAGAGGGAGGGATGATTGTTGTGTTTGGGAGCGAGTGCTGTGTAATCATACCAATGGAAGAGTCATCAATCTCTCCCTTGATGACATAAGGGGAGATTGTTCAAGCATTTGGTATCTAAATGTCACTTTGTTGTCTACCTTTGAAGACCTGCAACAACTCAACTTATCTTCAAACTCATTAGATGGTTGGATCAAGAATGAATGTATCCATTTTCAATCCTTTTGCTCTTTTAACAATTTTTTTTGGTTTAGTCTTCCATCATTGTTCACATTGCTTATGTATTTCTTAATAATCTTTGTAGGCTTTGAAAGATTTGCTGGGTTGAGAAAGCTAGAGGTCCTAGACCTAACTTATAATCATTTTAAAAATAGCATCCTTCCATCTCTGGGAGCTCTCACTTCCCTTAGGACTCTGTCTGTTGCTTCTAATAATTTCAAGGGATCTCATCATTTTGAAGGTACTTATGCATAATAATTAAGGATATATCAAAGTCGTACCCTTCCAACTCTTCTCTTACTCTTCTACAGCATGCGGAATAATATTCTCTTGCCTTCCTTTCTTGGGTGCAGAATTAGGTAATTTGCATAGCATGGTCACTGGATCTGACTAAAAATAGATTCAATGGCTCCTCCCAAACACTTCAAGGTATGAACAAGAAAAATAAGTAGCAATGTCAATCATCATCTTTCTATACACAATTCACAGTCTAACAAATCCTCATGTTGATTCATCTCCACCACCTCCCACAAAAAAAAAATCCTCAAATGGCCATTATAAAATCATCTCCATATATATAGTTTTAAGGCCTTTCCTTTTTCTTTCACAACCATTAAGGGAAAGCTTATTACAAGACCCACCCTTTTTCAGCCATGTAGAGGGTTAGGGTCTGCTAACTGACTGTTGGATGGGTTGTACAACCCAAGGCCCCCATAGGTTAGTCACATCTCAAATTTGGGTTCTTGTCTCAACCAAATCCTCACTTTTCTACCTCTAAACCTAATATTTTCATTACATCATAAGCTAGAAGCATCCATGTTCCTCCTGTTAAGGAGAGAATCTCTCACCGGTTACAAAGATTCAAATTCAAATTATGAATTAGAAATTAAAGATAGAATCTCTCACCGGTTACAATTTGAATTCTCACCGGTTACAAAGATTCAAATTCAATTTTTGAATTACAAAATTAAAGAGAGAATCTCTCAATGGTTACAAATATTCAAATTCAAAATTTGTAACTTACAAAAACAATAACTGGATTTGATATTCAGCTCTTAATTCCTTTCATCGGTTACAAAGATTCAAATTCAAAATTTATAATTCAAATACTCATTGTAAACAACTCCAGCATATTATAAATATACCTGTACCCAATGTATTTGGGTAAGGCTTTGAATCAATTCAAAATTTCAGTCTTTACATGGTATCAGACGACTGGGTATTCTCCATGGCTTCCGCTTCAGCTTTTGTTCCTACGCCTGGTTCATCAATCTCTTCCTCTCCTAATGTTCAACATCATCTTTCCATCAAACTACAGTCTGATAATTATCTTCTATGGACTACTCAACTCCTCCCTCTTCTTAGGAGCTATGATTTGATTGGCTTTGTTGATGGCACTAAGCCAAGTTCACCCCCAACAATCACCACCACCACCGCCACTCCCACTTCTCCTTCGGAGAATTCTGCTACACCTACCATCACCATTCTTCCTAATCCTAGCTATGAAGATTGGATCCGTAAGGATCAAATGGTCCTAAGCTGGTTGATTTCCTCTCTTAGCCCAGAAGTCCTTCCTTATGTAGTTGGCTTGAACTCGACTATAGCAGTATGGTCGGCTTTACGTTCTGCCTTTAGCACCTTATCTCACACCAGTATTTTACAACTACACATGCAACTCCAAGGTATGGTAAAAGGTAACAAAACTATTTCTGAATACCTCCGTGAGGTTAAATATATTTCAGACCAGCTGGCAGCATCCAATAAACCACTTTCTGTAGAGGAGCTTAACGCCATTGTTTTTCGTAATCTTAGAGCTGATTACAACTATCACACCCCAATTCTACACCATTCAGAACGGTGTGACGAACCATTAATAAACCAACGGTTCAACCAGGATCTCTAATAGGCTGTGTCCGTTGAAAATGAAACCATACACATCCACAACCATAATCAGAATAAATACACAATAGCGGAAGTCTTAATAATAAATGAACTGAGAAATCTAACTGTAATAACCATAATAAAATATCAAGTTATTATTGTATCAACTGAGACATAAATAAATAAAGTATTAATTATATTCCCTTAATAATTCAAACAAAAATCTAATCGAATACGCATGAGTTGCACTCGCATGAGGAATCATGCATATCCACTAAGTCTTCGGCTTCCATTGTAGCAACACGCCCGTACACCAGAGCACTCATATAATCTTCGACAATGGTACCTGCATCATCAACTAAAAATATTCGACGTCAAGAGGGTGAGCACACATCATGGCTCAGTGAGCAAACAAAACAATGCAACAAACATATGCATGCATTCAATTCATATCTTTGGTCTGGTAAATAAGTTTGCAATGTTCTATAGAAAGGATAGGTGGCCGCCGCACCTCTATACACGAGTGTGTGAAGCCGTCCAAAGGTAACGTTTATTGTCGTCCCACATGTACCCTACCATAGAATAGAGATAGAGCTAAAGTGCTGAGGCCCGGCCTATGACACTTCCCCTGATACTCTACCCATACCAACACGTAAGTCCCTGCGGGCGAAGGCTTGCAAACTGGGCTCGCAACTAACCAATCCTAATGCCAATCAGTCTATCCAAGGCCTCACCCCAGCATCCCTCAATACGTCCATAGAGATAGGGCTAAGGCCCCCCGGCAGAGTCAGAGACTACACGGTCCAAGACCACCTCCCCTCATACACTACGACGTAATAGTTCTGCTAAGGTAATGGTGATACGACGATGTCAGTGGACAAGAGTTGAGTTAGAGATAGAGCTAGAGTGCTGAGGCCCGGCCTATGACACCCCCCCTGATACTAGCTCGCATCAAGCACACCAACCACACACATATATTCGCATGCCTAGTCTTATCATCATCATCATCATCATGTTATAAACAATAATTTAAATATGCATGAACATTAATAATAGAAATATTGGATGACATGTTGAATGTACATAACAAGCATACACGCATAGAATCAATCATGGCATTGGACTCAAGAATAAAACAGTTTATTATTAACCAATTAGTTTAGGTCTTGTTCCCTCACCTTTGCTTGATCGTAGATCCTCTCTTAAGCTTTAAGAATCAAGTAAATATCACTATTATATCACTAGAAGACCTAATCAAGTCGATAGAATTTAATTAGAATTAATTCTGTTTTAAAAAGCATGCTGTTAACTGGGGGTCGATGTTAGGGTCGGAGGTTCCATCGACCCTGGGTGCTACCACCCAGATTCTGGACTTTCTGAACACTGGGGGTCGATTGTTAGGGTCTGGTAGGGTCGATTAGCCATCTACCCCCCGTGCGACCCCCCGTGGGTTTAGTCAAATTTTCATCCTACAGTCCATTCTTTCGTGTTTGGGTCCTATGGTTTGCTTCTACAATCCATTCCATACATGTTCTATGGTTTAGAACTATAGTTTATTCACCTACATGGTTTTAATGATCTCCCCCATGATTTTCCATTGAAACCTAACCATGGGTGGATGATTTGGGTTTCTCCTAGATCATACTTTCTTCACTATCTATTCTAAGGTCTTTAAAATTACATGGAGATAGTATCCATACCTGAGAAGAATTAGGCTTGTTTCTCTGAAGCCTTCTCTTTGATCTTCTTCTCGACTTTCTTTTTCTTCTCTTTCTCTCCTCCTTCTCTTCTCTTTCTCTCAATCCAATTAGGGTTTCAAAAGGAGTGAAAGAGGCTTAGGGACGTCCTATTTATAGAGTAGAAACTCCCAAAATAAGTCCCATTGAGATTAGAAAAGAATCCCATTAAAATTTGGAAAGTTTCTAATTCACGGTTTCTGTCGGCAGACTGGGGGTCGATGAGGGGGTCGGAGATCCCATCGACCCCTGGTTCTAAAATGCCCGACCCCCGGTTAAAAACTCAGGGTCTGACTTTTATACTGGGGGGGTCCAACCCTGCCTTGCTGGGTATGTGACCCTCCCCCTTATTTTAGTGTTTTTGGGTCAGTTTAATACCTGGGATCGTGATCTCCCTCATGCACTTGATCCATTTGGCTTGACCATGATGGGTAGACCTGGTTCAAGGTGGTAAGACCGGGTTAGTTTGATACGGGTCTTACAACTCCCCCCTACTTATAAAAATTTTGTCCTCAAAATTGTACTTACCTTCCGAGTCAAATAGATGAGGGTATTGCTTTCGCATAGCATTCTCTTCTTCCCACGTGATTTCTTCCATATCTCTACTTCTCTAGGTGACCTTAACATAATAGATATCACGGTTGCATAGTCGTTGAACCTTTCGGCTAGTGATTTTAGTTAGTGTTACTTCAAATGTCAAATCATCAGTCAAATCAGGTAGATCTACTGTCAGAACGTACGTTGGATCCTTGACATACTTCTTCAATAAGGAAATATGAAATACGTCATGCACACTTGACATAGATGGTGGTAGTGCTAACTGGTAAGCCACTTTTCCACGCTTAGCTAGAATCTCATATGGACCGACATATCTTGGACTTAATTTCCCTTTCTGTCCGAACCGTTTCAATCCTCGCATAGGCGATACTTTTAAGAATACTTTATCACCCACAGCGAATTCAAGGTCTCGGCATCGAGTATCTGCATATTGCTTTTGACGATTCTGAGCTGTCCTCACTCTTTCATTGATAATGTCAACCACTCGACAAGTCTCTTCAACAAATTCCGGTCCAATAATACTACGTTCCCCAACTTCATTCCAAAACAAAGGAGTTCGACACTTCCTACCATACAGTGCTTCATAGGGTAACATCTGTATAGTAGCCTAATAGTTATTGTTATAAGCAAACTCAATCAATGATAACTTTTCATCCCATGATCCTTTAAAATCAATTACACATGCTCGAAGCATATCTTCTAGAATCTGAATTGTATGCTCTGACTGTCCATCTGTCTGTGGATGGAATGTAGTATTAAACTTCAATGTTGTGCCCACAGCCTTTTGCAATCCTTCCCAAAACTTTGAAGTAAATCGTAGATCTCTATCGGACACAATGCTTTCAGGTACACCATGTAATCGCACAATGTTATCCACATACAGCTTAGCTAACCTCTCCAGTGTATACTGAGGTCGTATAGGTATAAAGCGAGCTATTTTAGCCAGGCGGTCTACAATCACCCAAACTACGTCAACTACTCGAGGAGTCAATGGTAATCGTGTGATGAAGTCCATAGTGATGTAGTCCAATTTCCATGCTGGTTCTGGTAACGACTATAACAGTCCGGCCGGTCTTTGTCGTTCAGCCTTTACTTTCTGACAATTTAGGCATTGAGACACGAACTTAGCTACGTCTGCTTTCATTCCTCTCCACCAATATAATTTCTTCAGATCATGATACATTTTTGTATTTCAAGGATGTATCGAATAGATGGTGGTATGGGCTTCTTTCATCAATCGGTGTCTAATGTCCAAGCTTTCTGTTTCAGGTACACATACTCTTCCTTTGTACTTCAGTACCTTTTCTTCATCCAAGGTGAACTCAGGGATAGTCCTACCTTTTTCTATGTCCTCTTGTACCATTCTTAGGTAAGGATCTGATTTTATAGTTGTCTTTACTTCATCAATTATATCCGGTATAATCTTCAATGCGGCGAACATATTTAAAAACCGATGAATAAACACTTGGTTGGTTGATCCATCCGGTGCATCTATCACAAACTTCTCATTACCATGACTGAATACCTTCCCGGTAGTACACATTGCGGCAGTTGTGCTAACCTCTCCCTACGATTTTATCATTGTCTTTCTACTCAACGCATCGGCTACTACATTAGCTTTCCCCGGATGATACTGGATATCACAGTCATAGTCTTTCAATAATTTCAGCCATCTTCTTTGTCTCATATTCAGTTCCTTCTGATTAAATAGATAAGTAAGACTTTTATGGTCTGATTTAATCTGGAACTTCTCCCCGTACAGATAATGTCTCCATATTTTGACAGCATGTACTACTGCCGCTAGTTCCAAATCATGAGTGGGATAGTTCTTCTCATGTGTCTTCACTTGTCTTGAGGCATAAGCAATTACTTGTTCTCCTTGCATAAGTACACATCCTAATCCCAGTCCTGACACATCAATGTACAAGATAAATGGTTATCCTGGAATCGGGATGGTCAAGATCGGAGCGGATATCAATCTAGCCTTCAATGTTTGGAAACTCTTCTCACATTTATTAGTCCAAACAAAATTCTCGCCCTTCTTAGTCATGCTGGTGAGAGGTACGGCAATTCGGGAATAGTCTTCCACAAATCGTCGATAATACCCAGCTAGACCTAAGAAACTTCTAATTTTTGCAACGCTCTTCGGTGCTTCCCACTTTACAATAGTCTCGATCTTGCTGGGAACCACTTTAATTCCTTCAACGGATACTACATGGCCTAGAAAAGCGACTTCCTCTAGCCAAAACTCACACTTTGAGGCGTAGAGCTTCTCCTTATGTAGTCGCTGCAGAGCGGCGTTTAGATTCTTAATATGAGTTTCTTCGTCTTTGGAGTAGACCAATATATCATCAATGAATACAATAATCGACGTATCCAACATATCGTGGAATACCCGATTCATAAGTTCCATAAAGTTTGCTGGTGCGTTTGTCAATCCAAAAGACATGACCAAAAATTCATAATGTCCATATCTGGTCCTGAATGCTGTCTTGGGAATATCACCATCATTAATCTTCAGCTGATGGTAGCCTGACCGAAGATCGATTTTGGAGAACACTTTGGCACCTTGCAACTGATAGAACAAGTCATCGATCCGAGGCAATGGATACCGATTCTTGATTGTCAATTTATTCAGTTCTCGGTAGTCTATACACAAGCGAACGTTACTGTCCTTCTTCTTCATGAATAATACTGGCACTCCCCATGGTGATATATTAGGACGAATGTAACCCTTGTCCAGCAGTTCTTGTAGTTGTACTTTCAATTCCTTCAATTCAGTAGGAGCCATTCTATAAGGTGCCTTCGATACTGGTGCGGCTCTAGGTATAAGATCTATAATGAACTCTGTAGCTCGGTCGGGTGGTAATCCTGGTAGTTCTTCAGGAAATACATCTGGAGAGTCACACACGACATCAATATCTTCCATTCGTGGTGCTTCCTTGGTAAGGTCGACCACAGATACTAAATACCCGACTGCTCCTTTCTCAAGGCACTTCTTAGCCTTTAGCGCAGAGAGTATGAGCCTTCGTTTACGGGGAAGTTTGGTTCCCAAAAAACTGAACTCTGCTCCTTCTTTGTCTTTAAATGTCAGCTTATTTTCGGCACACAATAGGTTTGTAGAATGCCGAACTAACCAGTGCATTCCCAAGATGACGTCAAAGTCTGCCATCTCAAGTTGGATCAAGGTTGCATCCAAGGTCTTTTCATCAATAAAAATGGACATGGTCCATAACCTTTTTCTAACTCCACTTCTAATCCCATAGGTGATCGTACAAGTAATTTGTAGTTTAATATTTTGATGGGTAAATTCAGCTTCTTTCCAAATGACACAGATATAAAAGAATGAGTAGCTCCTGAGTCAAAGAGTACTCTAGCAGGAATGCCATTAATAGGTATGATACCTGTGATTTGTTTTTGTTTAGTCTACATGCTCATACAATGTAATACAACTAACGAAAACTTTAAGTCATACCTGTGACCACATCAAGCGATGCGGCAGCATCCTTAGATGTAACCGCGTAAACTCGTCCTTGATGTAGCTACTTCTTGGGCTTAGGACATTCCCTTGCCATATGTCCCACTTGGTTGCAGTTAAAACATTTTATCCTTTCAGTAATTGGTTTTTGTTGCTGTTGAGCTACAGAGTAGTCTTGGTTGCAGCGGTAAAGCCTTGAGCACGGGAGGGTTTGAATGTCTTGTTATTCTCTCCATTATAAGAATTTCCAGCTGACCTTTTTATACCTCTGTTTTGCATGAAATAACTCTCCTTCTAGCTCGATTCTATAACTCGAGCAATTTGTGCCACATCATTATAGATTTTCTTTTCATGTCCCAGAACATGCTCGCGGATGCTTCCCCTAAGTCCCATGACGAACCTTTGGGTCTTGGTGTTTTCCTCTTGCATACTGGTGGGTGCAAAGAAGAACAGCTCCTCATAACGCTGTTGATACGCATCCACGGTCATCTACCCCTGATATAAACTCAGGAACTCTCTTTCCATAGAATCTCTAAAACTTTTCGAAAAGTACTTCTCAAAGAACGCCTCCATATAAATATCCCAAGTCAGTTGGGCGTGCATTGTTGATAGATATGTCCTAGTAGACCTCCACCAATGGTGTGCATCTCCTTTCAGCATAAAGGTGGCACACAACACTTTTTCTTCTTCATTTAATGTCATCATCATAAAATTTCTTTCCATTTCGTCAACCCAGTGTGCCGGCCATAAAGGATCTGCTGGCTTGCCATTAAATTCTTTGGGCTTCAGTTTCAGAAAATGCTCCACCAGTCTGGAGTGGTCTAGTTGTTGCGAGATATACTACATAGGTGGTTGGTATTAATATCCACCTTGAGCTATCTCAGGATTTTGTACTTGAGCCTACATGATAGGAGTCTGAGGCGCGTGGGGTACTGTGTTACTTCCCCCTGGAGCTGTGCTTGCCTGTCCTGCTGGCATTGGAGGTGTCTGTGCAGCTGGAAGAGTTATGCCTATGGCAGCTTGTATAGTAGCTTGTGCCTGTTGCATTTGCTACAGCTGTTGGGCCAAGTTCATTACGACTGTGGCCAAGTCTGTAGGCGGAGCTGGCAGATTTGTAGGATTTGTCTGTCCATTCATGACGGGCAGTGCCGTGTTCATATTCCCCTGTGCTTCCAGGGGTGTCTGGCTATTTCCCCCCCAGGTGGTGGTGGTGGGATAGGGTTACGGCTCTGTCTGGTTACTCTGCGTCCAGCCATTAACTAATCTGATAGTGGGATTACCTGAAAATCATTGAACACGTGAGACAATCATTAAATACTTCATTCCCATATTTTAAAACCACTAACAAATACAAATTTCAAATTTTTCAGACCATTCTGTCGAAAATGCTGTATTTTCACTGTGGGGTCGATGGTGGGGGTCGATGGGTGTCCGACCCTCAGTATGCGACCCTGGGAAATCACCCATTCTTCCCGAGAGCCAGGGGACGATGGGAGGGTCGAAGGATGTTTGACCCAGGGTGCGACCCCTGGTTCTCTATCAGATTCCCGAGAGCCGAGGGTCGATGTGGGGGTCGATGGGTGGGTAGATTGTTTTAGTTGAATTTTTCGACCCCCGGACTAAAAATCAGCTTTTTAAGTTCCGATTCAAAGTCCATTTCCCATTCTTTCTTCCCCGCTTCGACTCGTCTCGTCCCTCTGAGTTGCTACAGTGACAACTCCGATCCGTTGGTGGTTTGCACTTCTTGTTTTGTCGTCTACACCTCCGCTACAGGTAAATCTCCTACGTTTTTGTGTTTTTAGGTTTCTATACCTAGGTTTTTGGTCGTATATCTTGTTTTTTCTAAATTAAACTTTTTCCAACCGTAAAAATTTGATTTTTATTGGGGGCTTTTGTTGTTGGTGACTCGAGGAACGAAAGCCCTCAAAAATATTTGAGTTTCATCGGTTGGTTATCGAGAAACTCGAAATTTACTCTTTTTGCCCTAATTTTGTCGAGATTTTGAATTTCTTGAAATTTCTTCCAATTCAATCTCCTTAGTTGAAATTTCCGACTGTATGAGTCTCACAGGATAGTTTAGGATCTAAGTAAGTCCTCCTGCCCACGTGTATAAGTGAAAAGTGAGGCTTTTGACCAATTTACGTCGTTATTATGTCAAAATTTTAGGTTTTTCCTCTCTACTAACCCATTATTTGTTTTTCTTTCTTATTTGCAGATACTATAGCTCGTACCAAGGTACCTAGTATTTGCGACCGTCTTCGCTTCCATTCCCATGAAGCCGAGACGTTGTAGCCCGCTACACTCGCAAGAAAGTAGAGGGAGGCCGCAAAGTGGACTTGTTTAGCTTGGCCTTGTTCAATGTGGAGGGGGCCTTTGGCGATATGGTATGGCTCCCTGTCATCACCTATGACACCTGTACCTGTCCTGACCTGGTACGCCAGTTTTATTGTAATCTCCAAGTGGTGGGGGATTACAACGATGTTGAGAGAGGTGGTGAGCTTCGGATCAAGCTATGTCAAGGGGGTTGATATTTCTTTCTACTATCGACAGCTAGCGGACTTGCTGGGTATCTCCTATGGCGGCTCCTTCGTATTCTGTGCTCCAAGAGAGCCCCAGTTCTTTTCATTACAGATGAGGGCTGAGATAGATCGTCAGCTCATCAGACCTGATCGCTGGGAAATGAAAGTGAGTTATCTGCATTCAGATCCACGGGTGTACTGCAAGATCATTCAGCATAATCTGATATCGCAGAGTGGACACTACGAGAGGGTCTCCCAGTTGACCCAATATCTGTTGTACTGCATATGCACTAGGCAGCCCGTTTTCCTTCCCTATATCATCATGCGGACGATGATCAATGCCACGTTGCCCAGTCATACTGGCAACCTTCCTTATGGATGCATAATCACTACATTGCTTATCCGCCTGGGGGTTGATTTGTTGGATGAGAAGATTCAGGAGAAATCCTTCTCATCGCCTCTGGATTGGGAGGCCATCTGCAAGATGGGCATGCGGGATGCGCAGGTCAGGGATTATGAGAGGAACGTGATGGTGCGCCCTCGCACTCGAGTGGAGATGGTTGACGCTGAGGCAGCAGCAGCAGCAGTAGCCGCTGGAGCAGGGGTTCATGGGGATGATGACGATCGGTTGTACATGGATGTAGATGCCATACCTCCTCCATCACCTACTCGTACTGCAGGAGCTGGTCCGTCTTCTTCAGCTGGTCCTTCACATGCAGCTGGTCCTTCGTATGCTCCTTCTGATGACATGATGGGGATATTGTACGAGATACGAGAGGCTCAGCGTATGTCTGACTTGAGTATGGGAGAGCTTCTAGAGACTGAGTGCTTGTCTGATCAGCAAGTGGGAGAGCTTCTGGATGCTCAGCACATATCGGATCAGCGGGTGGGAGAGCTTAGGGATGCTCAGCGTGTGATTGACCAGCGGGTGGCTGATCTCACAGTTAGTCTCCAGACGACCCAAACTCAGATAGCCTGGTTGACTAGAGTCTACGCTGAGGACTATGATAGAGACCGTGAGGCACCGCCTCCCCCATCACCTCCAGCTTCTTGATGTATTTCTTTTATCTTTCTTTTGTACTTCAGAGTAACTGTCCGGGCTGTGGACTGTACTCTGCTTTAATCATATATATAATTGTTTGTTCTTCCTTTGGTTGTATATAAAATTTGTTTCTCATTTAATAGATGCATTATTCTCTTTCACACAGATGCTTATGATGTGTTATTATTACATCTTTTAAATTTTTATCCTATCTCAGTTCACGACCTTTTGTGGAAGTATACGGGTTTCACAGACAGGGCCTGAGATGCTCTGATACCAAGTTATCACACCCCAATTCTGCACCATTCAGAACGGTGTGATGAACCACTAATAAACCAATGGTTTCAGGATCTCTAATAGGATGTGTCCGTTGAAAATGAAACCATACATATCCACAACCATAATGAGAATAAATACACAATAGCGGAAGTCTTAATAATAAATGAACTGAGAAATCTAACTGTGATAAGCATAATAAAATATCAAGTTATTATTGTATCAACTGAGACATAAATAAATAAAGTATCAATTCTATTCCCTTAACAATTCAAACAAAAATCTAATCGAATACGCATGAGTTGCACTCGCATGAGGAATCATGCGTATCCACTAAGTCTTCGGCTTCCATTGCAGCAACACGCTCATACACCGGAGCACTAATATAATCTTCGACAGTGGTACCTGCATCATCAACTAAAAATATTCGACGTCAAGAGGGTGAGCACACATCATGGCTCAGTGAGCAAACAAAATAATGCAACAAACATATGCATGCATTCAATTCATATCTTTGGTCTGGTAAATAAGCTTGCAATGTGCTATAGAAAGGATAGGTGGCCGCCGCACCTCTATACACGAGTGTGTGAAGCCGTCCAAAGGTAACGTTTATTGTCGTCCCACATGCACCCTACCATGGAATAGAGATAGAGTTAAATTACTGAGGCCCAGCCTATGACACTTCCCCTGATACTCTACCCATACCAACACGTAAGCCCCTGCTGGCGAGGGCTTGCAAACTAGGCTCGCAACTAACCAATCCTAATGTCAATCAGTGTATCCAAGGCCTCACCCCAGCATCCCTCAATACGTCCATAGAGATAGGGCTAAGGCCCCCTGACAGAGTCAGAGACTACACGGTCCGAGACCACCTCCCCTCATACACTACGACATAATAGTTCTGCTAAGGTAATGGCGATACGACGATGTTAGTGGACAAGACTTGAGTTAGAGATAGAGCTAGAGTGCTGAGGCCCAGCCTATAACACCACCCCTGATGCTTGCTCGCATCAAGCACACCAACCACACACATACATTCACATGCCTATTCCTATCATAATCATCATCATCATCATGTTATAAACAATAATTTAAATATGCATGAACAGTAATAATAGAAATATTGGATGACATGTTGAATGCACATAACAAGCATACATGCATAGAATCAATCATGGCATTGGACTCAAGAATAAAACAGTTTATTATTAACCAATTAGTTTAGGTCTTGTTCCCTCACCTTTGCTTGATCGTAGATCTTCTCTCAAGCTTTAAAAATCAAGTAAATATCACTATTATATCACTAGAAGACCTAATCAAGTCGATAAAATTTAATTAGAATTAATTCTGATTTTAAAAAGCATGCTGTTAACTGGGGGTCGATGCCAGGGTCGGAGGTTCCATCGACCCTGGGTGCTACCACCTAGATTCTGGACTTTTCGAACACTGGGGATCGATTGTTAGGGTCTGGTAGGGTCGATTGGCCATCTACCCCCGTGCGACCCCCCGTGGGTTTAGTCAAATTTTCATCCTACAGTCCATTCTTTCGTGTTTGGGTCCTATGGCTTACTTCTACAATCCATTCCATACATGTTCTATGGTTTAGAACTATAGTTTATTGACTTACATGGTTTTAATGATCTCCCCCATGGTTTTCCATTGAAACCTAACCATGGGTGGATGATTTGGGTTTCTCCTAGATCATACTTTTTTCACTATCTATTCTAAGGTCTTTAGAATTACATGGAAATAGTATCCATACCTGAGAAGAATTAGGCTTGTTTCTCTGAAGCCTTCTCTTTGATCTTCTTCTCTACTTTCCTTCTCTTCTCTTTCTCTCCTCCTTCTCTTCTCTTTCTCTCAATCCAATTAGGGTTTTAAAAAGAGTGAAAGAGGCTTAGGGATGTCCTATTTATAGAGTAGAAACTCCCAAAATAAGTCCCATTGAGATTAAGAAAGAATCCCATTGAAATTTGGAAAGTTCCTAATTCACGATTTCAGTCGGCAGACTAGGGGTCGATGAGGGGGTCGGAGATCCCGTCGACCCCTGGTTCTAAAATGTCCGACCCCCGGTTAAAAACTCAGGGTCTGACTTTTATACTTGGGGGTCTGACCCTGCCTTGCTGGGTATGCAACCCTCCCCCTTATTTTAGTGTTTTTGGGTCAGTTTAATACCTGGGATCGTAATCTCCCTCACACACTTGATCCATTTGGCTCGACCATGATGAATAGACCTGGTTCATGGTGGTAAGACCGGGTTAGTTTGATATGGGTCTTACAACAATGACATAATTGCTGCACTAGCTACAAAGTCTGAGGCCCTTCCCTTCCATGATCTTCGTCGCCTTTTATTGAGTCATGAAATGTGACTCAACAATGCCCAATCGGTTATCACTGCTAACATAAGCATTATGCAACGCTCACCGAATGCTGCTACGCATTCCTATTTGCCTTCACAGGGACCTATGCAAACCCCTCCACAAGGCTCTCCCCATTCTCGACCACCCTTTAACATTGGTCAAAATAGAAAACATGGACACCGACATGGTAAGAGAGAAAGGTGTCAAATCTGTAATCGTTCCAATCACCTGGCATCCAAATGCTACTTTCGATACATTGGTGGTGCAGCACCTACCTCCATCAATAATCCAACTGCAAACATGGCCGAACTACTTCCTACTCCACCAATATTTTCACATGAATGGTATCCTGATTGTAAGACCCGCACGCCACGAACCCGGCCTAACCTTACATTTCGTGTCGGGACCCGTCTACATATCATGGTCGAGCCAAGTGGACCAAGTGTGTGAAGAAACCCAAGACCCAATATGAAAATTTACCCAAAAACAGTCAAAATGAGGGTAGGGTCGCAGGTTTTAACAGGCAGGTCCGACCCTCCCATCGACCCTCACCATCGACCCTCAACCATGGGTCGCAGGGTCTATGAGTTGTCCGACCCTCCCATTCTACCCTCGGTATTCGGGAAAAAACAGCACGAACCGAAAATTGAGAAACCTTCCTAATTTCAATTGGAACCTTTCCTAAACTCAATGGGACTTATTTTGGGAGGTTTTGCCCTATAAATAGGACGTCCCTAAGCCACATTCACTCCTTTCACAACCCTAATTGAATTGAGAGAAAGAGAGAAGAAGGAAAAGAGGAAGAAAGGAGGCTAGGAAGAAGGCTTAGCAAAAAGGAGAAGAAATTGCAGAGAAAAGTAATCTTCTCAGGTATGGATACTAATTCAATGAGTTTCTACAGACCTTAGGTTAGATATGATTGAGTGTAGGATTTCGGAGAAACCCAAACCATCCATCCATGGTTAGGTTTTCATGGGAAACCATGGGAGGATGCACGAAAGCTATTTAGATGAATCATACATGGTTCTAGACCATGGAATGAATGTTGAGTGAACGTAGGAAGCAAGCCATAGGACCCCAAACACGAAGAATGGATTAAAAAGTGGAAATTGGACCAGAGTGCACCAAGGGTCGCACCGAGGGTCGATAGACCATCTGACCCTAGGTGTTTCAGACCATCGACCCTCAGCATTCGGGAAGTTCAGAATGCTGGGAGGGTCGATAGACCCATCGACCCTAGCATCGACCCTAGCATCGACCCTCAGTTGACAGAATGGTTTTTAAATTCTGAATTAATTCTAATTAAATTCTATCGACTTTGTTAGGTTTGCTAGCAATATAGTACCGTTATAAAGTGAATCGAAAGCTTGGAAAATATCTATTAGCAAGCTAAGGTGAGGAACCTTAACCCCAAACTAAATTGCATGCCATCCAATATTTATATTACTTGTTCATGCATATTTACTTTATGGTTTATAACATGATGATGATGTTGATGATAGGAATAGGCATGTGATTGTATGTGTGTGGTTGGTGTGCTTGATGCGAGAGAGTATCAGGGGAGGTGTGATGAGAACGTCAATAAACGTTAACCTTTGGCGGGTCTGAGCACTTTAGCGCTATCTCTAACTCAAGTCTTGTGCATTGACATCGTCGTATCGCCATTACCTTAGCAGAACTATTATGTCGTAGAGTATCAGGGGAGGTGGTCTCGGTCCTTGTAGTCTCTAGCCCTCGCTAACAGGGGCTTACGTGTTGGTATAGCATTATATAGCAATAAACGTTAACCTTTGTTGTATAATGTTATGGTAGGGTGGATGGGGACGACGATAAACGTTAACTTTCGGGCGGGCTTCCACACCCTGTGTATAGAGGCGGTATCAATAAACGTTAACCTTTGATCACCCAACCTTTCTATTGCACATTGCAAACTATAAACCAAGACCAAAGATATGAATTGACTTTTTGCATGCATATGTAATGTTGCATTGTTTTGGCTACTCACTGAGCCGTGTTGTGTGCTCACCCCTCGACGTCGAATATTTTTAGTTGATGATGCAGGATATACTGTTGAAGATTATATGAACCTGTCAGCGTATGGAACTGTAGCAGCTATGGATGTTGGAGCTGAAGACGATACACACGACTCCTCTTGCGAGTGCAACTCGTGTGTATTCGATTAGATATTTTTACAGTTTTTCTTATTTGGATTTATAAGACATGTAATTGGTATCTAAATATTTATGTCTTAGTTAAACACAGAATAATTTGATATTATTTATGGGTATCATTCTAGTACTCAGTTCATATTATTTATAAATTTTCCGCTATTGTGTATTACTCTGATTATGATTGTGGATGCGTGTAAAGTTTGGATAACGCGGGGATAGCCTATTAGAGATCCTGGTTGAGCCGTTGTTTGATAGCGGTTCATCACACCATTCTGAACAGTGTGGAATTGGGGTGTGACACTGATACAGCGGTTACTCATCATGCGACACCCGTCCTCAGCAATTTGCATGTTCCAATAGATATAATGGTAAGGAATCATTATGGGTTGGTAATGGAGTTGGTCTTAATATTAGTCATATCGGTTCCTCCTCTATTTCTCTATCACCAAACTCCTCCTTTCAATTTTCTAATATTCTCCATGTTCCACACATTCAAAAGAATTTATTATCAGTTCACCAATTCACAAAGGATAACCAATTTTATTTTGAATTTCACCCCTATTATTTTCTTGTGAAAGATCAGGTGACGAACATGGTACTGCTGAAAGGCCAACTTGATGATGGACTGTACAAGCTGCCGACTAGTCTTCCTTCCCACAAACCTTCTGTTCACCATGTTCACTCCACATTACCTATCAATGCAGATGATTGGCATGCACGGTTGGGTCATCCCCATTCCCGAACTGACAAGCACCTAATCTCCTCCCATTCTCTACCTACTTCATCATCTATTATTAATAAATGTGCTGCTTGTTTTATGGGCAAGACTCACCGGTTCTCATTACCATTAACAGGGTCTGTTAGTAATGCACCTTTGGATTTGATTTTTAGTGATGTGTGGGGACCTGCTCCATATGTTTCCTTTACTAATTATCTCTACTTTCTTATTTTTATTGATGATTATTCCAAATACACATGGTATTATTCTATATTGAAACGATCCTTTGTTCCTACAATTTTTGATCAATTTCGAGTAATGGTTGAAAATCAGTTTTCCACAAAAATCAAATATTTTCAATCTGATTGGGAAGGGAATACCAAAAGGTGAATACTTCACTTCAAAAATTTAGAATTATTCATAGAGTTGCATGTCCCCATACGCATGAACAAAATGGAACTGCAAAACGGAAAATTCAATACAATGTCGATACCGGTCTTACTCTGTTGGCACATGCTTCATTACCTATTACATTTTGGGACTATGCATTCCAAATAGCTACTTTTCTCATAAATTAATTATCCACACCGATTTTACAAAATAAATCTCCATTTGAAGTCTTATTCAAAAAGACACCTAATTATGCATTCCTTAAAGTATTTGGGTGTACTGCCTTCCCCCTCATTCGACCTTACAATTCTACAAAATTCAGTATGCGCTCAATACCATGTGTTTTCCTTGGTTATAGTCCCCTTCATATGGGATATTGATGCCTAGATTACAGAACAAATCGAATGTACATTGCACGACATATGCAATTTATTGAGAATTCTTTCCCATATGCATCGGTATCCCCATCATCCCCTAGTACTCCCCCACCCACCTCAGTCCCATGGCTGTCGGTTTTGGCTCCTAATGGACACCCATCATCACCTCGGGCTCCATCAGATCCTCCATGTCTCCAGGTATCTTCTCCATCCTCCCTTCCTATCATATCCCCTTCATTGATCGATGCTAATATTACTTCCAATCTCCCCAATCCCTTGATTTCTACTAATGCTTTTATTGAAGAAGTTGTATATTTACCTACCATTGCAGATTCCCCACAGGACCTCAGTCTAGAAGCCCAAGATTTACTAACACCTCCTCCGGTTGCTCCTCAATGCACTCACCACATGCAGTTGCGTCCCAATCCAAAACCTTCCTCGAAGTACCCTATTCCTTCGGCTCATATGACCACCTGCAACAGTGAAGTGGAGCCAAATAATTTTACAGAAGCTCAAAAACATCCTCAATGGAGAGCTGCTATGATGACCGAATTCAATGCTTTGCTTAAGAATGGAACTTGGAGCTTAGTTCCTCCTTCCCCTTCCTTTAATGTGGTCGGTTCAAAATGGGTATTTCACATTAAAAGAAAGTCCGATGGTAGCATTGAACGCTACAAAGCAAGACTCGTTGCCAAATGATACAATCAACAAGAGGGCCTAGACTATGGAGAAACATTCAGCCCAGTGGTTAAACTAACTATAGTACGCACTGTCTTGACTATTGCAACTACCCATCGTTGATGCATTCGCCAGCTTGATGTGAGCAATGCTTTTCTCCATGGCACGCTAACAGAAGAGGTTTATATGTCACAGCCAATAGGCTTCATTGACGAATCCCGACCTCATCACATTTGCAAGCTTCACAAGTCTCTATATAGTTTAAAACAGGCCCCCCGTGCATGGTTTAATCGGTTGAGTACATTCTTGATTTCCATCGGTTTTGAGGGCTCCAAAACTGACACCTCTCTCTTCATCTTTAATGATGGCAGTCGATATATGTATATCTTGATCTATGTTGATGATATTGTCTTAACAGGATCTGACTCAACCTTCATCACATCGGTAATAGCCTCTCTCAGTAAAGAATTTGTAGTTTGGGATTTGGGCTCCCTCCATTACTTCCTCGGCATTGAAGTAATTCTAACTCACAATGGTATTATACTTTCACAATAGAAGTACATTTTGGATCTACTTCGAAAAACAACAATGGCTGAGGCGAAGCCCGTTACTACACCCATGGCCACCATTACTCGGCTCTCTATACATAGTGGCACTCCTTTGGCCGATGCTACAGTCTATAGGAGTACAGTTGGCGCATTGCAATATGCCACACTGACTCAACTAGATATCTCTTATTCGGTCAATAAAGTTTGTCAATTTCTGAAAGCTCCAACCGATGAACATTGGCAAGCCGTCAAACGCATACTGCGTTATCTCAAGCACACCTACACTTATGGCCTGTCTATATCAAGGGGACCTTGCAACCAACTCTTTGCGTATAGTGATGCTGATTGGGCCAGCTGTGTAGACGATCGTCGTTCACCGATGGTTTTGCAGTATTTTTAGGTCCTAATTTAATCTCTTGGTCAGCTAAGAAACAGCACACCATTGCCAGATCATCTACCAAGGTAGAATATCGCTCCCTAGCAGATACCACTGCCGAATTACAGTGGCTCCACTCTCTCTTACATGAATTCGATGTTAAGCTTCCTCAGTCTCCAATTTTATGGTGTGACAATCTTGGTGCAACATACCTCAATGTTCCAATTTTTCATGCACAGACAAAGCATATTGAGATTGACTACCACTATGTTCGACATTTAGTTGCTCAACGTCTTCTCGATGTTCGTTTCATCTCAACTCATGACCAATTGGCTGACATTTTCACCAAACCACTGTCCTCCATTCGGTTCAATCATCTCCGGTGCAAGTTGAAGATCGATCAATGACCCTCTCCAACTTGAGGGGGGATGTTAAGGAGAGAATCTCTCACCGGTTACAAAGATTCAAATTCAAATTATGAATTAGAAAATTAAAGACAGAATCTCTCACCGGTTACAATTTGAATTCTCACTGGTTACAAAGATTCAAATTCAATTTTTGAATTACAAAATTAAAGAGAGAATCTCTCAATGCTTACAAATATTCAAATTCAAAATTTGTAACTTACAAAAACAATAACTGGATTTGATATCCATCTCTTAATTCCTTTCATCGGTTACAAAGATTCAAATTCAAAATTTATAATTCAAATACACAATGTAAACAACTCTAGCATATTATAAATATACCTGTACCCAATGTATTTGGGTAAGGCTTTGAATCAATTCAAAATTTCAGTCTTTACACCTCCAAGTACACCATCTTGTATGTCTGATTTCAAAAGAGAATAGGATATTTCATGGAAGCTATACATGATGGATTTGGAGGGAAAGGTGGTAGTTTAAAGATTTTTAGAGTAAAAAAATAGAAAGTAGTGGCAAAAGGTTCAATTTTGATGGCCTATATGACAATATGTATAGGTGAGGTATGGGAGGAAGAAGTTAAAAAACTGAAATATGTAGTACAAAAAATCCATGAGATTGATCTCCACACCTAGAGGCTAGGTCAATCAAGGTTAACTAATGTGAATTAAATATGTATATAACCGCAAGTGCATGGTATCGTGCAGTAACGGGTCGATCTCAGGAAGGAATCGCTATTATCCTAACTCAAATAAGGCAAAGCGTACCAAAGGGATATGATTGAATTAACACCCTAATCACTTTAAATAAAAATTAATCAAGCAATAAAAACAATAATAACCATTCATAACGATACGAAAATTTACGAAACCACTAACCATAAAGTAACACAGATTTATTGCAAGAAAGAAACGAAATTAAAAGTAAAAGAATGTAAGAAAAACTTATCTCGATAGAAGATTTCTCTATCGTTGCTCGTCGTCTTGTTGTCACTCCAAGGCGATGTGCAAGCGATTACAAAGGGAACCTTCTCCCCTAACTTAAATTAGTAATGGGGTACAACCTATATTTATCTACCCTACTACAGAGTTCTAAATCTGAAATTAAAACTAAAAACAAATAAATAAATAAATAAAAATAAACTTAAGCAAGAAAGAACACAACTTGAAAAGAAAAAAAAAACTAAGAATCTCAAACTCTCTCATAAATTCTCAAAACTAAGAAAAAAACTCATAATAGAATTCTTGGATGATTTTCTATTGCTGAGCATCACATATATATACAAGAGAGTAAAGATCACAATCAATCTTTACAATTGAATTACAAGAGATTTTGTGGAGATAATTTTGGTAACCGAATTCCAATCTTGTAGGTTCATTGTATATGGACGATTCTTGAGTAGAAAAAATCTTGCACCAACTCATCATATCTTTAGCATCATTATCTCTTTTTGAAATCTTCCATAATCGATTGGAGCTTTCCATTCTTTCATGCCATGACAATCTTGTAAATTTGATTCCAAATAACTAAGGAATATTTTCTCAAGAGAATGGAATCTTTCACATGAGATTGGGCTACTCTTTGACTTGGTCCAAGGCTGATCTTATACACAAAATTCGTGGCTCTCCTCATAAAATTCGTCTTATGCCCGGCTGCTGAGTTGATTGGGTGAGTTAACTGGACAGGATCACTAAAAATTCATAAAATGATATTTTTAAGCTCAAATTTCTCCATTCTTTCACTTATACCCAACAAACATAAAATCAATATTAAATACCCGAGAAGCATCATAAATAGAATAAGAGATGTATATTTTATGTCTTAAATTCACACATAAAATGTATTCATCATTAAATATAAAACTAAGTTGCCAAGGCTGTACCTCCAAAACTGGACAAAAGTCCAAAGCTTGGGCCTTAGACCCCGGGTTGAACAACGGATGGGTTAAAAAAAATTTTCCTGGAGAATCAAGCTTCCACCTATTGGTACTCAAAATTAAGGTTCAACTTATGCATACTATGGAAGAATAAGATCAAACATACAGATAGTTTACTTCTTTTACTTCTGCAGCCTTGAATTTACTTCTTTTAATTTTTGCAGCCTTGAATTCACTACTTAATTTTTGCAGCCTTGTGTGAAATGAAGAGACTTCAGGAGTTAAATCTTAGCAGGAACAATTTTGATGGGACCCTTCCTCCATGTCTTCAAAATTTGAAATCCCTTAGGACATTGTTTCTATCTCGTAACAGATTCAAAGGAATCATCCCATCATCTCTTATATCCAGCCTTACATTACTCCAACACATTTCTTTGAGCGATAATGACTTTGAAGGCACCTTCACATTCAACACCTTTGCCAACAATTCAAAGCTCGAGTTACTTGACCTTTAGAATCCTGGTGACAAATTAAAGGTAGAAACAGAATATCCCCGTTGGATTCCTCCTTTCAAGCTCAAGGCACTCTTCTTATCAAATTGCAGTCTCAACCAGAACACAAATTCCATTCCTGGATTTCTCTCTAACCAATCTAACTTGGTACTTGTTGATCTCTCACATAACAACTTGAAGGGAATGTTCCCCCCTTGGTTGCTTGAGAACAATAAAATGCTAGAGGGTATAATACTAAGAAACAACTTATTAAGAGGACATTTTCACCTATAATTTTATATGCATAGGGTAGCTATCGATGTTTCAAATAATTGCATTGATGGACAGATTCAAGCAAACATTGATAAAATTTTACCAAACATATGGTACTTGAATCTGTCAAAAAATTATTTTGATGGTGGCATTCCTTCATCAATTGGTGACATCAAACAGCTACATATTTTGGATTTGTCTTATAATAAATTCTCAGGTGAGATTCCAAATAACATGGCCTTAGGTTGTACTAGTCTATTATTCTTAAAACTTTCAAATAATAGATTGCAAGGCCAAATATTTCGACCACATTTTAACTTGACTCAGTTACTTTCATTACAGTTGGAGAACAACTTATTTTCAGGAAAAATCTTGACTGGGTTGTCAAAAGGGTATAGATTAAATTTTTTGAATATCTACTACAACAGATTATAGGAACGATTCCTAGTTGGATCAGTAACCTAACAAATCTAGATATACTTGACATGCATAGTAATTTTTTAGAAGGAAATGTCCCAATTGAATTTTCTAAACTTTCTGGACCATGCTGAAACCGTCTTTCGGGGTCCATACCATCATTCTTCAACTTAACAAATTTTAACCATCTACATTTGCATGGAAATGAATTCACATGGTCACCACCACCAATCAATTTTGTCAACGATTCAAATCTCGTAACGTTGGACATAGGAGATAACAACCTATATGGTAATATTCCTAATTGGACAGGTGTGTTGTTTAATTTGAGAGTTCTTTCTGTTAAAGGAAATCATTTAGGTGGTATAGTACCAGAATACTTGTGTCAATTGGCATGGATAAGCTTAATGGATCTTTCCCATAACAGCCTTTCCAGATCAATACCTCAATGTCTCAATAACATCACATTTGGGAGGAGAAGAGGCCCAGGATCTAAGCTATATACACAGTCACCTTTCTTTGGGTATTGGATGTCTGACTTCTATTTCCATTCAACTTTAAACATGGATGGGGATTTCCCAAGTTGGGAATATGGTGAAGTAGAAGAAGAGTTCATTACAAAAAGTAGGTCTAATTCCTCCAAGGGTAAGATCCTCGAAATTATGTTTGGGTTGGATTTATCTTGCAACAACCTCATAGGTGAAATCCCGAATGAAATAAGAGACTTGAATAAAATTCGATCATTAAATTTGTCACACAATCAATTGACTGGATCCATTCCAAGAACTTTTTCCAACCTAACACAAGTAGAGAGCTTAGACCTTTCCTACAACAACCTTAGTAGGAAAATCCCTGCAGATCTGATCAAACTAAATACTTTGGAGGTTTTCAGTGTCGCACACAACAATTTATCTGGCAGGACACCGGACATGAAAGCACAGTTTTCAACATTCACCAACGTAAGTTATGAGGGAAACCCCTTACTTTGTGGTCCACCTTTACCAAGAAACTGTTCGTCCAGTGTACAACCAAACAACACTTCCCTAGCACCTTCATATGGTGTTGAGGAGGAGGATGATATTGACATGGGCATCATCGAGGTAAGTTTTGCTGCTTCCTATGCTATGTGGATGTTGGGATTTGCAGCCGTTCTCTACATCAACCCCTAGTGGCGAAGAAGGTGGTTTCAGTTCATTGAAGAATGTATTTATTCATGTTGTGATGCCATCTCTAATACTTGGTATAAGTTATCCATCCATGTAAGAAAACAAGCTTTCTATTTTTTAGTTGACATTCTATTTTAATTTCTTTATTGAGTGAATGTCATACAAATTCAATTATAACGAGTCATCAATATAGATTGAGCATATCCACTTCAAGGGAAAGATGGACAATGGATGTCGTTGCTGATTTCTAGATGATGGGCACCGGAGGGCATTTCATTCCCTCTCTAGACCAGGCTTCCAGATTATCTCTGACAACTCTCAATTGGAATCTATGTGGCATACATTCTTCCTATGGTTTCGCTATTACGTGTTTTATTTTTGGGTTATCTAATAATCAATTATTGTGTTAGTGGGTAAGTTTTTACGTGTTGGTTATTTAATGTAAGTGGTTAGATATTGGGTAATGGGTGGTTAAAGGTATTAGGAATGGATAATGATAGTGGCATTGTGGAGTCTGTTATGGAGTCTGTAACCGTTTATTGGCTGTGTATTTAATTAGCAATCTAATAGATGGATAGACTAGAATTTCCTATATTTTCTCTATTGAGAAACAAGGTCTGGCTTCCTCTGTAAAACCTTTTATTATCCTCTATTTTCTCTGTTACCTTTATCTTCTTCCTATCTTCAAGATAGGTAAGTGTGGAACTTCCCTGCACGTATTAGTTTGGTATCAGAGTCGGGCCATGGATGAGCGAGTGGAGAAGCTTGAGGGCGATGTGGAGTCTCTCTCTCTGAAGGGCAACAGTTGATAATGAACAAGTTGAACGAAGTGCTCGAGAAGCTTGGTTCACCCATAACTAACACATAATGCAAAGGAGAGAATTCCTTGACTCCATTCCAAAACCATGGAGATCGACCTGACCCTACCATGGGTAACCGGCAGAATGATTCTCATCAATACCTTGCTCTGAAACTCGTTAAGCTCGATTTCCCGTGGTTTAATGGAGAAGAAGATTCTACAAGTTGGACTTGTAGAGTAGAACAATTTTTTCAATTCCTTCAAACCCCGAAGGAGGATTGAGTGGCACTTGCCTCTTTTCATTTGGAGGGAGAAGCCCAGTTATGGTATCAATTATTCCAACACGAGGAGGGCTAGATAAAATGGCAACGATTTTGTGACGGCCCTACACACGTGGTACGGCCCAACACAATTTCAAGATTTTTTGGGGGAATTGGTAAATTATAGCAAATTGGGTCCATTCGAGATTATCAAACCCAATTTGAAAAATTGTGGTCTAAAGTGGGGACCTTATGTAAGACCAACACCCAAAATCCTCAACAACTCGGATCCTTTCTGTGTCGGATTTTACTATGCCAACACTTGGCACCCTGACATTGACCCTCAAATATGATGTGGGGTCGAGTACTAGGATCACCTAGTGATGGTAGAGTATGGGGAAGGAGATACAAGTAACCTAAAAAGCATCCCCACCAAATCGGACCCACAAAACCAAGCATAAACCTATTTTTAAGCTTAACCGGATGGTGCATCACCCGGTTGTTAGCACCCGATTTGTATCTAAATGGTGCATTCTCTCTCCACAAGTTCTGTAAAAGGGAGCCGAAACTCCTTTATTTCACTCTTGCTGACCTTAGAGTGAGTGGGAGTGCTTGCAAGGAGAAAGAGTAAAGCTCAAGCTTGGAACCAAGCTCAAACCCTAGGTTCTCCATTCGAGGTAAGTTCCATACCTCATCTCTTCTCCTTCTTGTTCGTGTTCATGCAAGGGCCTATGGTGAAGCTTCACCATTAATGGAGGCCGAGTTTTAACCTAGAATCCTAGGTCACCGATTCCTCCATGTATGGAGATGATGATGGGGTCTAAATGACTCCCATTGTGTGTTCCTATGATGGGAGAAGGTTTCCCACCACTTACAGTGAAGGAAACCAAGTGGGGAAACCATCCCCCAAAGAAGGAAACCTTCTCTGGTTCGTGCCTAGTTTCTGGGCCTGAACCGGAGGCCTGGCATTGACCATTCCTCTGGGTGACTAAGACCAGTCCTCCGCCAAGGCAATGCCTTGTATGTCAGATCAATACCCAACCAGAGGACCTGTCCAGAGTCACCCTACCGAGAGAATGACTGGAGTCACCCTATCGGGAGAATGACCCTTCGGGTGAGTCCCTCCGATAACTGATGGCTCCAATTGACCCAAGCCTCCATGTAGGCTTAATATCAAGCGGAGACATTGCCGGATGGTACACCACCTGGTTTAGCCTCCGGATGACCAACTAAAACCTCACTATTATGATAGTGGAAATGAATTGGATGGTCTACTGGATGTTTGACCATCCGATTCACCCTCCGATCCAGCTTACTTAAGAAATGACTAAGTGTTAACCGGATTACAATACAGGAGGAACGACCACCTGATTATATCATCCGGTTCAATCTATTTTGACTTATAAACCTAATAATGATTAGGAAGACCAACCTTTCAGTTCTCGGCCTTTCTTGGGACCCATGCATGGACACTAGGACTTGTCCATGTTAGTTTAAAAGATGTTTTCCAACCTAATGAAGCTTATCTAACCAATTAGATAAAACATTGCAGATAGTGGACAAAGCCTTCTGCAGGTTTCAAGGTTCTTCAGCACCACTGGTGTCTACAGGTGAGGGGTCGGGTCACGTAGAGTTTGAGCATGTGTTTGTTGTGTATCATTTCTTTTGCTATAACATGTCATCTAATAAATTGTATGTATATTCATGCATTTGTATATAACAACTATGTATGTGTGAATGTTTTATGATGGATGTATGGTGTATTGGAAGTACAATATATGGGCCATGATGTTGGTTGTTGGCACCCTAGTAGAGACACAATGATCCATTGGAGTGGGGATCCGAGGATTTCTATGGGATGTAGTCTTTTATATCATTATGTGTGCATGACCATGTATGATGGTGCGGGTGACGTATTGGAGCACGAGCATATGTACCTTGTTGGTGTGCTGGTACCTTAGTAGAGACACGGTGATCCATGGGAGTAGAGATTTGGGGTTCTTTGTTGGGGTGCAACCCATGTATGGTGGTTCATGTAATGGGTGACTTCATGAATCACTTTGGGAGTGGCGTGTACCTTAGTGGGGACACAGTGATCCGTGGGGAAGTTGATCTGGGGATCTCTGCTGGGGTACAACCTTGATTATGACTATGTATGATGGGGGTGTGGCATGTGGGAGCACAATACACGGGCCATGTTGGCAAGCTATACTCTAGTGGGGACATGGAGATCCGTGGGAGTGGTGAGCTGGAGATTTCTATTGGAGTATAGCTTTACTTACTACCTGCACATGCCATGTTGTGTGATTGTTGATATGGATGTGATTGTGTCGGTAGGGTATATGATCGTGTGGCATGTGGGAGCACAATACATGGTCATATGCCTGGTTAGCACCTTAATATGCTCAGGTGGTGGGGTACGAGGCATTGTCCAAGAGGGTTATGGTTCGAACAGATCCTCGCTAGGGTATGGGCCAGCCATGGCTGCATACACATTTGATTGCCACCCACAATTGCTTATTTATTTGCTTCTGTATTGTATTCATTAAATTATTGATTAGGGTTGCATTGATACCTAACTTCTCGTTGAGCTGGGATGTGAGCTCACCCCTTGATATCGAAATCTTTTAGCTTTGGTTGTAGGTACATCTTTTGTGACAGTTGATATGGATCCGATTGATGTAGAGGGTACTTTTCTTAGCGGAGGACCGTTGAGAGATCATGTTGAGGGTTGTACCTGTAAAGACTGTATTTACAGGACCTAAGTTAGTGTCTCGCCTCTATGATTTTGGTGTCTGTAGATAGATACAGCTTAGTCTATCTATAGTAGTTTTTATCAGATTTACTCTAGTTATTTAGTATGGGGAATTATGTAATATGATTGGTATATATGAAACGATTGCAAGACATAACCGACTTATTATGTAATGATAACATTAGAAGCATTTGTTCTATATTATGATTCCACCGCAACTCTTATGCTTTCGTTGCACATATTATTAAGTATTGTTGATTATTGTGGATATTGTATGTGTATATACTGTGGGGTTTGTTGGCAGATCATTTTGGTTGTCGGTCTCTATAAGATTCGGGTTGTCTCATGGATGATCCGGATATCACCCCTGATTCCCCAGAATGGGCTGTAACACCTTACAACCTTAACGCCAAGTTAGCTGCTTCATTAGTGGACTTAAGGACAACATTAAAGCAGATGTGATGGCAGGGTGCCCTACATCCTTATTATCAGCCATTGGTCTCGCTCGATTAACGAAGCCCAAAATTTCTCACAAAATGATGAAGAGATGATCAATGATGTCCAAAATATTCCAATCAAACGGCTATCCCCACCGAAATCCATGAGAGAAGAGCTAAGGGACTTTGCTACAATTGCAATGAAAGGTTTGCACCAGGTCACCGCTGTAAGAAGTTATTTTAATTGAAGGCTGTTACAAAATTAAAGAAGACAATGAGGAAAAGGAAAATGGCATCACAGATGATGGTGAATAAGGAATTGGACCCGGTCTGAAGGACAAGACCGAATTTTAGGGGAAGGGATTTGTTACATGTTTTATTTTGGGTTATCTAATAATCAATTATTGTGTTAGTGGGTAAGTTTATGTGTTGATTATTTTATGTAAGGGGTTAGTTATTGGGTAATGGATAGTTAGAGTTAATAGGAATGGATAATGATAGTGGCGTTGTGGAGTTTGTTGTAGAGTCTGTAACCGTTTATTGGTTGTGTATTTAATTAGCAAAATCTAATAGGTGGATAGACTAGAATTTCCTATATTTTTTCTATTGAGAAACAATGTCCGGCTTCCTTTATAAAGCCTTTTATTATCCTATATTTTCTCTGTTAGCTTTATCCTCTCCCTATCTTCATGATAGGTAAGCGTGGAACTTCCCTGCACGAACCATACCCTCTTGTAAGTTTCATGTCTTTCTTAATGTTTCATGTATTTTACATTGGTGATAAGGGTCTACAGTCTTATCTTTTTTATTATCCATCTGCTTTCATAGATGGGCCAGGATTGACCTCCTTGATAGTTTGGTTATGCTAATACATTTCTTGCTAGTGTCTCTTGTACTTAGAGGAATTGTCTATAACATATCTTTTTGTCTCGAAAAAAAGAAGAAAATTTGCAGTCTGGAGTTTCCATTCAAACATGATCACGTTTTGCAAAACATGAGAGTTTTCGAAATATAAGAAATGCCCCTCGCCCAATGTTCCTAGTTGAAATTCCAGAAGACCAATGGAAGCATCTCGTTGATAGATGGAGCTCTCCTGAATTTTTGGTAATATATTTTTTTTAAAATAAAAAATACATTGTTATTTCAATGATAGTGGCAATCTTGATATGCTTCCTCTCACCTAACAAGCACCTCAATTTCTAGTGGCGTGTTTGATTTATGATAGGCAAAGTCAGAAAAGAATAAAGAATGTAGAAAAAATCAAAAATTGCCCCACACAGCTGGCCGAACCAGCTTTCCACAAACCAGTCATTTGATGGTATGTTTTTTACTAACAATTCATTTCTAGTTGTAAAATATATTGGTTGACCTTATCATTGGACTATTTTTTTCAGAGCCTTGAGATGCCTAATGGTAGACAACCTTCAAGGGTAGAACATTTTGAAAAAACCCATAAAAGAAAAAATGGAAGCTATATAGATCAAGATTCAATAGAAGTTATGGTAAAAGTTTTTTTTTTTATTTTTATGCATTGACGTGTCTTTGTGCAATGTAAGTTATGGTAGGTGTTTGATTCTGTAAGGGTGGAATTATTTCATAGGTTGAAGGCTTTCAAGTGTTTATTATTCAAGTGTTTATTATCTCTTATAATTTCTTTTAATATATTATACATTGGAATGTAGGAAAAGCTAGAGCAGAAATTGGATGAACAACCTCCAGACTTGAGAAATGACAAATCTGTTCAAGATGATGTATTTCTGCAAGTCATGGGCCCTGAAAGGAATGGTCGTGTGCGTGGTGCAGGCAAAGCAATAGCACCTAGTAATGTTGGGCTGGCACAGAGTAATGTCCAGAAGAAAAAAGAAGATGAAGAACTCCAAGCTACTATTTCTAATATGCAAGGAGAGATTAATGATTTGAAAGAACAGTTGACAGAAATGGATCAAATTAAAACCCAGCTGACGGAAATGGATCAAATGAAAGCCCAACTGAAGGAAATGGATCAATTAAAAGCCCAGCTGACACAAATGGATCAAATGAAAGCCCAAATAGTATTTCTAACCCAAGCATTCACGGGGAGAAACACCTCTCAGAGTTCAATTCATTTATGTAAGTTTTACATTTCAAAGAATTTTGTTAATTATTTTTTCCTTAAATACTCTACTAACATTGTTCTCCCATTCAATGGAACATCTAATAATACATGGGACCTTTGCAGAACCCTTTCCTGCTTATACATTTAGAGAATCTAATTTTACATGTAAACATTTTAGCTATTTTCTCCTAAACTACACTTTGCATTTTTTATTTAATAGATACAGATCAAATAGCTATAAACCATCAGACTATCTATGAAAACCTTTTTTTGAAAACAGCTTCCTCCCCTATACACAAATAGAGTTTCCAAATATCCAGCAATGAGTTCTTTCTGTTTTACGAAGTGTTCACAAACATTCAACACTATTGAAGCACAGAAGTCGATGAACCTTTTAAATTCTCCCAATTGAGAGATATCAACTTCTACCTAAACAAAATAACTGATATAATTCTAGTATAGTTCAACATCCGAACAGTTTCTCTCGTTTCTCTGTGACAGCTTTTGTGAAGCCATGCATGCCTATTAATATACAGTAGTGTAGTTGTCTTTAGAGGAATGGTACCTTATCAGGCCTGGTAATGGTGGGCCTTCTCTGTACATTTCTTTTGGTTTGGAACGTGCACTTTTGTTTGTGAGAGCAATCAGGTATAATCAGGTATAACTCTCTAAAATACGTTTGCCATGAAAGTTCAAAATGATAACTCCTACATGCCTTGTCCATCCTAAGCTTCTTTACAAGACCCACAATTCATGTGTGTGTATCAAATGAATGATTTCATAGTATATCAGATTATCACAAAGTTTTTGTCATAGGATGGCCAATGGGTGGGTGAAAAGAACCACGATATTAACAAGATGTTTCACTGCAGTTGAAAGGGCATTAATAGACTGAGTTATCCTATGATGACCAATGGGAGGGCCAACAGACCCATGACACTTTCTTCTATTTTTATGACTTTGATCAGTGTAATGCCTGCACAAACCACTTGTGCTTCCATAATTATACATGTTTTCTAATTGTAGAAATCATGACTTAGTTTTTGCAAAGTGATCACCACTTAAGGCTTGATTACTGAAGGTTTTCTATCACCACTACTAATTATTTTATAGCTGTTTTCCAGAAAACTTGGTGGAACACTAACGCTAGCATTTGGAAGCCAGACTGGGTCAAGAAGGGAAGGGAAGCATTGTTGTGAAGAGGTTACCATTTTAAGAAGATAGATAATTGAAAAATAGGAGTCAATGAAACTGAGATGAGACAATATGAAGAAGAAACATATTTTATTTGTATTCTTGAATGATTTGATACTTAATGCTTGGTGTTTTTGGTCATCAAATTCTTAATATACTTTTGTAAGTGTTTTTAATTTTTTCTTGATATTAAATGTAGTTAATTTAAATATATATTTTCCATTTTAATTTTGTTTTCACAGATTACAGCTGTGACGATAAAGAAATGGAATTTATATTTAAAAAAAACATATTTTATGGCGGCGTTTTCTAGTAAACGCCGCCGTATGACCACCAGGTCTATAAACGGCGTTTTTAGATGAAACGCCGTTATAGGTTTCATAAACGGCGTTTCTCATCAAACGCCGGTCCGTGTGAATGTTCCACGAAATCTTTCGGCGTTTGTTAAAAACGCCGCTAATGATTTCAATATACTGGCGTTTGTTACGAAACGCAGGTGCATAGTCACATACACAGGCGTTTGCTAGAAACGCCGTAGTTCGTTACCTACGTCGCCTTTAGCGGCTTATATGCGGCGTTTGAGAAAACGCCGGTGTATCAATTTGCCAGCGTTTAATATAGGTACGCCGGCGTTTAAGAACGCCGCTAAAGACCTATTTTCTTGTAGTGTTGGGATCCTTGGAGAGGATTTTTTTTTTTTCTAAAAGTCAGTAAAATATGTAATAAAAATAAATAAAAAATATTACATCACATCAATGATAGTAAAAACTCTACGTTTGATATTGCTATCGACAGAGCCCTACTATTGGCGAAAGATAAAGAAAACTACTTAATAAAACGAAATCTTTGGCACTCAAAAGCGTCCCAAACTACATCCCTTGCAATTAAATCTAGAAATGAAGTCCAACTTATAGATATCGCCAGGCTGTCTACAATCACATTAGATTCCCTAAAACAATGTGTAATTCTGATTTGAGTGGATGATGATCAGCAAACAGTTTACTCCATTCTTGTTTTAAATACCATGGAATCTTTGAGGTCAATTGGCCAAATACTATCGATTCTGAGTCACATTCCACCCATAGTTTTTTGGCTCCCGTTCTTCTAGCTTCATGTAATCCTTTCATAGCAGCCTAAAGTTCTGCTTGGTAGTTAGTTGATCTTTCCAAGGATTCAGAAAAAGCAAAGATCACCTTACCCTTGTTGTACCTGAAGACTCCGCCAAGTCCGGCATCACCCAGATTACCAATTGAGCATCCATTAATGTTCAGTTTCCACCATCCCATTGGTGGTTTTCTCCACAATACAGGCCATATAACTGAGGTTTTTGCTGCCTTGGTCTGTAATCCAAATAATATCTGAATGTGCAGATCTGGTATGCTCCTTACCAGAGATGGATTTATAGTAGATATGGACTGGAGTACCTCGCCGATTCTGGTTAAGGTAACTTTGATCGTTGGCACCCTTCCATCATGGTAACTTCGGTTTCTAGCTTTCCATATGTTATGGATTATAACAAAAAAAACAGCGGCAACCAGTACTCCTTTATTGGAACAATGCGTCTCTTTTTCCTCCACCAGTCAAAAAAGAGATCACTGGAAGCAAACACTTTCCACTGAAAATTATATCTTGCCAGAATAGATGACCACCTAGAATTGATGACCAAACTCATTGAATAATTGCACTCTAAGAATAAATGCTTGAATGTTTCTTCATTTTTATGACATAGGTAACACCATGATGTAATCGGAATTTGTTTCCTTCGTACTGCATCATCAGTTACAATTCTTTTCCAACACCATCTCCATCCAAAGGTAGAGATTTTAGGTGGTAATATATTATTCCAAACCGAGTTGGCCCAACAGGGAGTTATTCCTGGTTCCCAAATACCATTCCAGGCTGAGGATACCGTATAACATCCATTGGTTGTGAGAGTCCACACAGCTACATCCTTCGTTTCTTTACAGAGTGGAATATGTTTTTCCAAATTAAAAAGATCATTTAGGATCTGAAATATTACCTCCGGGAATTTCCATTCTCCTTCACTGATAAAAGTCAAGACCTTTGCAGTCATACTTGCCAGTGAGCATGGTTGTAGGCCAATACGATCTGCAATAGAAAAGTCCTCTATCCAGTGACCTGTCCAGAAATTAATTAGATTACCATGTCCAACTATCCATCTCACATGTTTTGCCGTTCAGTCTTTTACTGATCTGATACTCCTCCATACCAATGAGGAATCAGATATGGGTCTAAATGACCCGTTCATGTACATGTATCTTGATCATCAGCTTGGCAAATAATGAATCTGATGTCATTATGTTTCAAGCCGTTTTAGAGAGGAGGGATTTATTCATATCTTGTAAGCATCGAATCCCTAGACCCCCTTCCTTCTTTGGCTCGCATACATTTTTCCAGCAAACCACAATGGTTTTTCTTTGATTGGGATCTCCACTCCATATAAAATTCCTCATACACATCTCAGCTTGTTTTTTAATATTTTTGGGCCATATGTAGGCTGAGAATGAATGAACAAAAGAACTACGAAGAACTGTTTTAACTAGTTCCACGCACCCTGCCATAGAAAGTAATTTACAAGACCATACTGCAAACTTGCTTTTGAAACTGCCCAGAAGTGGCATAAAATATTTCCTTTTCATTTTACCTGAGAATAGACTCATGCCTAGATAACGAGTTAGAAAATTACCTTGAGTGAATCCCAAACTTATTTGCAGCCTATTTTTCCTTGATACTGATACACCATGCATGGTAAAAACTTTTGCTTTTTCCTTCATGTATCCTTTGTCCAGAGTAGTCTCCATATTTTGCAAGCATATTTTTCGGAACTCTTGCATCCTTGATCTTTGCTTGTAGACAAAGGAGAATGTCATCTGCAAAGAACAGATGTGAAGGGAGTTTGGAATACCTACAACATAGAGGCTTAATATCTCCTTGATTAGCTATTTTCTTCAAATTTCTGCATAATACTTCTTCAGCTAGACCAAAAAGCATGGGCGAAAGTGGGTCACCCTGTCGTAATCCCCTCATAGATCCAAAGAAACCAAATGGTCCACCATTGAGCATCACTGACATTATATCAGATTTAAACATAGTTGACAGTCTACTAATAAAAGTAGATGAAAAACCAAATTTCTTTGAAGTGTCAAATAAGAAAGCCTATTCTAGCATATCAAATGCCTTCAGAATATCTAACTTCAAAGCCATTGAACCTTGCTTCAAATGTCTTTTCATAATTGTAGTTAGTTCACAAGCAATGCCAATATTATTATGGATCAGCCTACCTTTTACAAAGGCACCTTGTTCTTTAGATATCATCGCTCCCATGAAAGTCCCCAATCTTGTTGAAAGGGTCTTAAGGATAACCTTGTAGATAAAGTTTCCAACACATATTGGTCTGTAATCCAAAAGCCTAATTGCTCCGAAAAAAGATCCTCTATAGTGAGGCACCTATGTAATGAGGATCTCATCAACTCAAAGTGGATCGACACATATCTCGATCCACTCAAATTGCATCAAGATACAGACAAATCCATTTTGAGTGGGTGGGATCCTCACTACACCTCACTACAGAGGTGGCCAAGATCCCAATCCAATTGCTCCTTCGTGTTTTGGAATTAGAGATATAAAGTTATTGTTAACTCTATTTTGTAAAACTCCTGTCTTGAAAAAAGAACCAACTGCCAAACAAAGATTAGCACTAACAATATCCGAGCACGTTTGAAAAAACTTAACTGGGAAACCATCTAGTCCAAGAGCACTCTCAAGATTTAGATCAAACACTGCTCTTTTAATCTCCTCCATTGTGGGCATGGCATCTAACACTCTAGTGTTCTCCTCAGTCACCAAATTTGGAATGGCATCCAACAAATCTGCAACCTCAAATGAACCCATACTACAATGGAAGGATTCATAAAAAGACACAATATGGACTTTTATTTCATTCTGATCCTCTAGCATAGTTTCATCATCAGATTTTAAAATCCGGATAGTATTTCTCCCTCTTCTGGCACGTGCATAGTTATTGGAAAAAAGGTAATGTTTCTATCCCTACATTTTAGTCATTGAATCCTAGATTTCTCTCCCCATGGAGACTCATCTAAGTCAAGGGTTTTTTCTAGTCTGCTTGTTTCCTTTTTCTCATGTTGGTCCCATTCTTCAATGTGAATGGAACCTAACCTTCAAACTTATAAAAATTTTGGAAAAATATTTGCCACACCCTAATAGTATAGTTTAACCTACCCACCTGTCTTTGTTTGCGATAATATCCCTTAGACCCCCTATTTTTAAAAATATGTGTCAATCAAACCTCCTCCGACCATTATTGTCCGTAACTAATGTCGAGTCACCATCTTAAATTCATTAATAACAAAACTACCCCATCTATAATTTGCCCTTTTAATTTTAAAAAACTTAAAAGTTTATTTATTATGTAATAGATATTAGATTTTCACAAAAAAAAAAAAAACGAATTGCTTTCCAAATCCGCCAGAACAAAGCGGCTGCAGTGGTGCCTGTGCCAAACTAAGACGCTGCTCTTTGTAAGAATATTGTTGCAGTTTCTTAGTGAAATCAGTCTGGAAACTCTGAGAAATCCATTTACATTCCGAGTGGACATCGTTTTCTTCGTCATCAAAATCTGAAATTGGAAAGATTTCTTGGATAACGTCAAAAAACTTGAGTCAGGATTGCGGTCAGACATAGAAGTATGTTTCGGAGTTGAGAAGTAGGGTTCTTCATCGAGAGGTTCGAGCTTGGGCTCAATTTTAGGGTTAATGTTGTGTCCAAGGAAAATATTTTCAAGTCCAAATATGGGACTAAAGATCCCATCTTTGAGGTAAGTACCTTATCGAAAAATGATCCGCGATACAGAGGGTTTCCTCAAATGAACCCTCGAGGGTTGGAATTGCAGAAATGGAAAGATACGGTCATGGCGGATTTGTTCTTTTTGGTTGGGAAATAAAGAGTGACGTTGTATGAACGTTGATGAGCGAGAAGGTGTCCAATGTCCAAAGAAACGGTGATGAAGCTGCGAGAGAGAATACCTGGTCCGTTATGTCGTGGATTAGTTCGGCACCGGCACCACTGCAAACGCTCTGCTCTGGCGGATTTGGGAAGCAATTTTTTTTTTTTTTTTTGTGAAACCTAATATCTATTAGGTAATAAATTGTCCTTTTAAGTTTTTTAAAATTAAAAGGGCAAATTATAGATAGGGTAGTTTTGTCATTAATGAATTTGAGAGGGTGACACGACATCAGTTACGGACAATAATGATCGGAGGGGTCTAATTGATACATATTTTCAAAAGTAGAGGGTGTTAGGAATATTATCGCAAACAAAGGTGGGTGGGTGAGATTAAACCATACTACAGGAGGTGTGACAGATATTTTCCCAAAATTTTTAATCCTTTATCATCACCACGGTTTTTACTCAAAAGAAAAAAAAAATCATCACCGCTACGCATAACTATCTCTAAAATTTTTCTATTGGTTGTTAATTAACAAGGTTATCCTACTAGCAATCTCATACCTCGTAGAAAAAGGGCATATCTAGGGAATGGGGTTCCTATGGGTTCAGGGAAAAGCGTATGTAAGCAGTTTTAATTCTGTTTCGCAGAGAGGCGGTTTCATGTATTTAATCAGTGAATAGCAGCAGGTCACAATACTCCACGGAGGCAGCCATTGCTATGGTAGGGTACGTTATTAACTGCCTTCTAAGCTAGTACATCCACGCTCCGATCGACCCATACTTTTGCAATTAGTATAGTACATGCACCTTCCTTTGCAAGAAAAAAAATCGTCTGTACGTAACACTCTGTTGTAGCAGAATGCATCTAAACCATTGAAAATGCATCGATCACGAGTTCTGATGCATTCCCAATGGCCAGGATCAAATCTGCTACACCAAAATACTACAGATGATCCTGGCCCTCCTTTGCAAGGTGGTACGGACAAGAGCACAGTTCATTCCATTTTGCTGAGTAAGCAATAGGGATTTTACAATTATAACCGAAGTGTTAAAAGAAATCGGTTTGGACCAGGGCAACCTGAACCAATCATCATTCTGGTTTTTTAGTTTCCTCATTGATTTTATGAGAACCAACTGATTGATCCGGGGGAAAGAAAATAAAGCTAAATAAAGAAAAACCATATTATGTTTCAGTTTATTTTCTGGTCCAGTTATATTACAAAGTTATTATAAAGCTCTTTCTCAAAAATTAAGAGTCCAGACCCTATAAAATTAGGGTAGTTAGTGAATAGATTAGGAAAATGTTGATGTGAATTAGTTAATTGGAGGATCAGTAGGATTCTTACAATAACGATATAATTAGCAAATTTTCCTAAGAATTTAGGGTACCATCACAGGTTAGACTCACTTTTAGATTTTAACTCTTGGTATAAAGGAATTGGGATGGGAACAAAACTCTATGTATTTGTGCATCAATATATATTGATGCAGAGTACTTGTGGGAGTATGAGCCATAAATATGAATACTATTGTTCAATGTTTCTATTATGCATTCATTTTTTTATTAACAACTATGTACTTTTAATTTTTCAAGTATCTAAAAGAGATAATGAATGTTTATGATGAAAAGGAGGAAGACTGATGAGGATCCATTTTGATACCCCCAAGCTATAGCTATGCTGTTTTAGAATTTCGTAATTAATATGAACTTGACTGTGTAGTTGGGATTTAGAATTTTGTAATTAATATCAAGTTTTCTAGGGTTTTATTTATTGCATTTTGTACTGGTCAATAGGGCAATAATGAAACGTAAAATAAAAAATAAAAAAATAAAAATATTTTTCATGACGAAAACCCAGAGTCCAGTTGTGTAAAATACTACTTTCTACCGACGACATTCTAGTGTTCCGTTGTGTAAAACATTAATTTTTCCCAACATAATCCTATTGTTCTGTCGTGCAAAATGCTAATTTTCCCAACATAACTCTAGTGTTCCATTTGTAAACACTAATTTCTCCCCACATAAATGTAATGTTCCATCATGTAAAATAATAATTTGGGAATATTACTTATACATCCCCTGATCTATGCCTTAATTCTATGTACCACCAAGTAGTTTCTGACAATTATAGATATCATCCCTAATTTCAAAAAGATGTAACACACAGACCCAATCCATTAGATGGAATCCATTAGATGCTGATGTAAGCTAAGCATCAAAATTTTGAATACAAAACTACCCTTTAAGGGGTACTAAAATCTCATTTCTACCCTTAATGGAACATGAAGTTTCATTCTTACCCCCTCAATGCAATTCAATTCCTAAACCCTCAACCCAAACCCACCCCCACCCATACTCATTCATTCACTTTTCTCATCGCGAATTAAAGAACTTGAGCAGAGGGGACGTTGATGTAAGCCAACCAACGCTTCTCAAAATAATGGATCAGGAGAGTGATTTACATAAAGTCCAACATAAGCACAAAATGGATAAAATTGGTAGATTTGTACGATTTCAGAGAAATAACTGTAACGTCTTAAATACATATCAGAATGATATGATTTTAGTTGCAAATTAAAGATAATGCATGAGGATTTGATACCAAATGATGTAAGTCACTTTAGGCTTCACACAAGAATAGATCGGGAGAATGAATTATATAAAATTAAAGTAATCACAAGTTATGCAGAATTTGACAGAATTGTTTAACTTCAGAAGAATGACTGTAACTTCCTTAATACAAATTGGAATAATCTGATTCTAATGGTAAATTAATGATAACTCATGGGGTTATAAGTTTTGTGAAGAATGTGTTCTAAGATTCGGAGTGAAAGATATGCCAAAATGGGCTAAAAGGGACGTGAATTGCAAAAACAGATTCTGAAAATTTTTTAAGATGCAACAACAAGAAAGTAATATTTGATGGAATGAAAGTAGAGTGATTTATTTCTCTTCTAGGATGTAAATAAAATTCCAAGGTGGTCTACATTCTTCTGGAAGAATAAAATTCCAACTCTTCTAAGATAGAATGAAACTTCTTTAAGGTTTCAAAGAATAACTCTTCTAGCTTCAAGGTGTGATAAGAAAACTTCAACTCTTCAAAATTGAAATGAAACTCTTCTAGGTTTCAAGACATAATAATAAAGCTCAAACTCTTCAAGGTTGAACTGAAACTTTTCTAGGTTTCAAGAGATGAACACTTCAATGTTCAAATAAGAAAACAAGCTTCAATCCAAATTTTATTCACAAAATCAATTTTTTTTCCTATTAGTTGAAAATTAACACTATTTATAGGCTCCACAAACCCTTAAATAACTCAAAATAATCTCAATCATCCCATATACTCATAAGTTTGAGATTGTACATAGAAAAAATAAAAGAGAAACATAAATGATTTAAATGATTTTAATACTTAGAAACTTGTTCTAATATATTGATTCTTGTTCCTAGGCATAGAAACTTGCCTTAAGGAGAAGACTATAGAAGAAGCTCTTAGTCAATCAATATAAAGAGTCAATTTGGTGGAGAAGGTACAAAGAAACTTCAAGAAGAGTGTCTATATCATCATCCACCAAAACAAATGAAAAAACTATTCTGAACATTCTCAATAAAAAAGTTATAACTCTCTAAATATAGATCGAATTAATATAAGTCAAATCTCCACAAAGTTTAACTCATAAGGAACAACTTTCTTGTTTTGAGTATTTTAAAATTTAAAATATAAATATTTCAAAAATACGTTTAAAATCAGTACATGTGTTGAAAAATGATTTTCACAAATATGGGCTAGTTCCAAAATGAATTGTAGTGGTTGTGGACCATGAGTTGAGCTTGGACTTTGTTTTGGGCTTTGGCTTGAATATGACTGAATTTCTAAAAACATGGGACTGGCCCACTTGAATAGAGAGTTGATAGGAGACGGCCACATGGGTATATACGTGGGCTACATCAGTCTGTGTTATAATTATTTAACATCTGGGGGGGGGGGATGTGAAATTAATTGCAAAGTTAAGAATTCTATGACTTAAAAGCAAAGTGGTGGGGGGGAATGTGAGAAAAGAAAAATAAAACACTATTGTCATTAGTAAATAGAGAAATTATTATTTTTAGGCTGTGAAAAATCCTACCTCACCTTTTCATGTTAAGAAATAGATTGTGTTATTATACCGATGACTCGTACCATGCTATTCTTCACAGATAATTATTTACCTTTTACAAAATTTTGGTAATGTAAGAATGAATAACAATGGTACTTTAAAAATTATGGATATGAGTCTTGTGAATGTTGAGACAAATATTGATTGCAAATTAATTCTCAAGGATATGAGACATGTGCTAAAATTCCATCTATATTTGATTTCTATAGAAAAGTTATATAAAGTAGATTATGATAATCATTGATAATGATCAATTAAAGTTTATCAAATGATTCCTTGTAGTAGAAAGAGGAAATAAATCCTACACTGTAGCACAAAGAATACAATTGTGCAAGGCTGATATGAAGGTGAATCCCCTATAGCTTTGTGGCATCGACAGTTTAATTACATGAGTAAGAAAAAAATGCAGATCCTCATTAAAATCAACCTCATCCCCGATATGAAAAATTCATTATTTAGTTAGCAAACAACTATCGTGTTACTTTTAATAAAAATTCTCCTGAGGCTCTGATTGTTACACCGTAAAATGAAGGAAAATGCAAAATTTACCGTGAAATTAGATTTTCCTCTGTTTGTTTTCAGCTCGGTAAAATTTGAATGATTGGAAAATTTTCCCAACTCCCAAGTTTTTTCCGGAAAAACCTCGATATATTTTACAGCTGATTTTACGGTAAAATGATCTTTAAACCTTTTTTTTTTTTTTTCTTCTCGATAGCTTTGCTTGCTCGCGACAACGGTCTCCAGGCTCTACAAGAGAAACCTTCACTTCTGCATCTCCACTTGTGCATCTCCACTTGTGCATCTCCCATCATCTTACCAGTGATTTTCTGCAACTAGGAGAGGATCATTTCTACTACACATCATTTCTCTAGTCTCTATTTGCTTCTGTGAATCTGCAAATTTCTAGGTTTTTTCTGCAGCAACCGAATCGGTAACTCCATTGGTTCTGTTACAGTCGACTGGGAGTTCCTGGTGAGGATCTCTCTCTCTCTCTCTCTCTCTCTCTCTCTCTCTCTCTCTCTCAGTGCGAGTGTGTGCACTGATGTTGGTTCATGGATGGATTTTGAAGCATTGGTTTCGTTTTCGTCTGTGATCCATGCCTTGCTCTTGAACCATGTCTACAATTGCAATCAGAGATTGCTCATGTCAGCATCTCCTCTCCACCTTTTAGATAGCAAACTGAGGATGACGTCTCAGGTTTGTCATAATGCTGTTCCTGGTTTTCCATAGAGAACATAATAACATCTAACTCCTCCAATTCCGTCTTTCTTAGGTTCTTAGATTTAAATATATTTGAGGGTGATGAGTCTTTGAGTGGCGATGTTACCAGTGCCCACAAATGGGAGGAGGTAACAGAAAATCTATCAAAAGATGAGAGAGATTTTCATAGGAGAGAGAGACTCGGGGTCGCTAGGCGTATAGACCACTTCAGACAACATTTCCCCACATCTTTATTCAGAACCATAGGGTAAATCCACGAAAATTACAACGACCGGTTTTGGGAAATTTGGTTAGATATAGTTTATAGGGTTGCCACAATATATGGAACATAAGAACCATTCAGATTTAGAAATCTGTTGAAGTTCTGTTTCAATGAGAAAAAGTTTAGATTTATGGTTTGTTAAGTGGGTTGAAATTCATTTTGGTAGAAGAACCAAACAGAAGAGAGGTTTTCGAGTTCTAAAATATCTAGAGAATAGTGAACAATTAGCCACAGAGAAATCACAATAACCTGAGGGCTTTAATGCATGTCATTCCGGCCACCGTGGTTGAGTCATTCTCTGGTTTCCAGACAACTTAGTGATTCCTGGTAATAAAAATGTTTCAAAAATTTTGACATCTCATAAGACCAGAATATCCTCTACATATATTCCTTTTCTTCACTCTGTAATAACAGCTTCAAGATTTCAGTTTAATTGGGACTAACAATGTATCAATGTCAACGGATGATATTTGTATGCATGTAGATTTCAGTCTAATTGGGACTAACAATGTATCAATGTCAAACCCTTTAACATGTTGCTGTTAACACTGTAAAGTTCAGCTTCCAGTATAATTGACTTGCTCTAGATCTCATTTCTACTGCTTTGTCTATTTTACAGGACTTAAAGGGGGTTTTACTTGAACTTTTGAGTTTTTGGAATAGTATTGTTTTGAGGTTCTACTCTATTTGTCCTTCAATTCGCTTTGCGTTTGACCTCATGTGGTTCTGCTCTAATTCTACTTCAATTCCTTTTTGAAGTTTGTTTTCTAAATACTAAAACCTTAGTCTTTACAACAATTTCCAAATCTATTACGTTATTAATTATTAGGATTTTTCAATCTTAGCGAAAGCATAGAATTACCATCCATTTATACTTTTGGACACATTAAAAAAAATCTAGAATCATCATCTCTATTTAGCTTCTCCTCTAGTAACAAACTTAAAGGGAATGTAACTGTGGTTTTGGAAAGGGTTGGAACTGTTTATGGATGGTGATAAGTTTTACAATGTTAGAAATACAATATAAATTGAGGAGTGAGGTAGAAAGGGGTGGAGATAATACTAAGGAGGCAAAGAGTCAGCTCCTGATCAGGGTTTTCTTAGTAATTACCACTAAGGAAGATCTGATGGTATCTGTCCCAATGAGATCTTGGAATTCCAATTACAAAAGAGCAAGTTGCTGCGATTTTTCCTTCTGTCGTTCCTCTTCAAAAGGGAGCACTTACACAAGTTCGTGACACTATGAATGCTTACAGACTCATCTTTAACTTTTAATTTGGTGAGTTGACACCAAGACCTACCGGCTCAGGACTTGATTTTGTCCTCTTAGCTTCATTGGAGCAGGGCTGCCCAACCACATCTGCTACCTAAGCAGGGGTTGGAAGCTACTCTCATACATTCGCTTTCCTCTGGCAGCATGATGCCAATTCTGCCTCAGAGCCAGAATGACGTGGTGGTTCCTTACCGCTACAGCAGAGCTGAAGCGGACTCAAACCGCTGACATCTGCCACAGGGTAAACCACCGCCTCTCAGGCCTCCCAGACTGATTCTACCATAGAGGCCAACGATAGACAATAACTCTCCCCCCCCCTGGGTTGTTTTCTAATGCTATTACAAAGTTTCCCCGATGGCAACTATGGAGGGGGAGAGAATAACAAACTGGAACTAACAAATCAAAGGATCCGAAACGAATGTTCACTTCGAAACAACTTGCCTGATCGTGGACCACCCTCCGTTTGCTGGGCGCGTTGGAACGATTCCGCTTTGAAAGCTCAACCTCGAAAGAATCAATTTCGCTGGTCCAGTGACTTGGCATACAAAGACGGTCTCTTTGTGAGAACCATGGAGAGGACCAAAGACCATATTGAGGTTTTCTTGATCGGAACTCTCTTCAGAGTCCTTGCTGTACATCATTTCTTATTCTTGGCATACGGAATTTGATAATTCAAAGAAATGGTTGACGGTTTGAAAGATGCTTTTCTTCTTGATAGAGAAAACTGACTTAGTAGGTTATTATGATAGTTCATTCAAAGTTCTGGGTTTTTGGGATTCTTGGTGGGTTGTACAGCTTTGACTTCTTTGCTCTTTTCTGTCCTTATTCACAAGTATTTAATGTGTTTGTCATTATTCTTAGAGTTCTCTGTATATGAGATCATTCATAGAGAATTGTGCTTGTTAAGCAATTACCCAGGCCATCAATAAGAGCTGAATAATTCAGCTGAAATTTATGAGAAGTAAACAGTACCAGCAGCAAATGTTATGTGTAATTCATCAACTCCAAATGCTCATCACCTTGGTTGGCATTCTTGGAAGGCATCTTGTAGCATCTGAGAGCAGATATATAGTCTAGACTTGGAAAATTTTGTTATGGATTTGATGGTTTCTTGGACCCTCATACTGTGTTCTTGGAACTTGCTTGCATTTACTTGGAATTCTTATTCTGTTAGCACAAGATTAAGACTCTAAACAAGAATTTGGGCCCTATATACCTTGTTGATTTCAATATTCTGATCAATATAATTACAGCTTGTGCAATGGTTTATTTTTTAATATTTGTAATGAGTCCCTTGCTTTCAGGGCCTTAAAAGAAGATGAAGGAGAGGGCCAAGTGGTTGACAAGAGGAGGAAACATATGACCAAATGGAGGATCAAGACTAAGAAAGTGGTTGAGAAGTTTGGTTCTCAATTAGACATTTTTATTCCAATTGAAAATTTAGTGTTTGAATATTTTAATTGTTTTTTAGAATTGATTTGATGACACAATATCTGCTTGTTTTTTTTGATAAATTTGGGATTGAGATGGAGAATTGACCAACTAGTTTTGTTCAATCTCTTGTCTGGTTAGTATTATCTCTCATGCATGTAGGCTTATTGCCCATGGTTTAAAGTTCATAATATCGAAACGCATATCAATCAATCTAGAAACAGATGCCAAATTGGATACGTATAGGTTGTATCAGCTTATATCAGTCTGATATGCTAAGTCAACATATCTTTTTACTCAAGAATCTGGATGTTACCTAAATCCAATAGTCGTTTTTGTTTCACCTATTGTGAAAATTGATTCAGATCATTTTATACGACGCATTGCGTCAACACTGACAAAAAAGAGGTTAGCTTTATTGAAGAAGTGGCAGGCCAAGTGCTTGTGAGCCTCCTCTGCAGCAAATGCTTGTTGGATCTTGGACCCTGACCCCTTTTTCCCGAGATGGGGCTCAACTGTTTTTCCCCGGTCGGGCAGTGACTGACGATCTTGGGTGGGCTCTTATAATAGTATTTTTAAATAATTTGTTATAATGTTATCTTAGGTAATTATTTTAAAAAATTTTACCATGGAAAATAAATGGAAAACAAACATTGGAAAATTTTATGGTAGTATTTTACTTCTTGGAAACAAACATTGAAAAATTTTGTAAAATTTTCACATGTAAAACATCGAAACAAACAGAGTCTAGGAGAAAAAGAAATGTTTGGCCCTATGAAATTGAAAAACATTTTATGGTACGTATTTTGTGACTTTAGACCGAATCAGATTGGAGATACAGATGGCTCAATCAGGTGCTTAAAATCACATGACATTGAAAATAGCTTGAATTATAGCCCAATACATCTCTTCAATGGGACCTTTTCTAGAGGGTGAAGTCTCAAGAAGCATTGAGCTTTTTCTTTCATATTTTCAAATTTGGTACAAGGATAACTCTCCCCCACCCCAACCCCAAACATGAGGCAGAATTCAATCCATTGGTCCTCGCTACAACAGTGGGAGACTTTACCACCAATCCAATGGTGGCACCTCACTAAATTTGAACTTACACGGACAGAACAATTATCTCTTTTTTTAACCCCTGTTCTTGTCTTTCTTCTAACACGTAACCTTAAATTCAGTAAATTATATAGTTGAAGATTTTTTTTTTCACTCTCTGGGGTATAATTACACAAAATTTGCACTAATACAAGCTTTTATACAGTTACAATATACAAGTGGATGAGAATTATACTGTTGTTTTAGTTCAATGAAAAATGTTAATACATGATTAAACAATCATCTGCAGAGGATGTGTCATTAGTAATCATCATCCTCATCCCTTGGTCCATTGAATCTCCTGATGATAGCAGCAACAGCACCAATAAACATAAAAAGAACCAGAACATCAAACCCTCCTCCAACTCCAATTGCAATGCTAGGACCTGGTGCAAAGAACGAAAATGGCGACCACCCCCATCCACCATAGAACGGCACGCCATATCCATACCCACCAACAAGAGGTGGAGCTACTGGTGGATTGATGAAAACGTTGGTCCTGCGCAATTAACAGTTTTGATTCAAATTACATAAATTCGTGAGGCCTATGTAACTTCCTCCTTATATGAGCTTTTATTTGTGATCAATGAGTATCCCAGAGGTATAGCAGGCAAGAATCAGAAAATGAAACTTCCTCCATAGATGACCTTTTATTTGTGATTAACGAGTGTCTCTCACAGGTGTAGAAGGCAAGAATCAGAAAAAAAAAACCTTCAAGAGCCATGACAAGAATCAGAAAATGAGTAAATTCAAGCATGCTTTGTTGGGTAATAGCAAGGAATCAAGTATCGACACGATACGCTGCGTATCGGCCGATACATATCGGTATCGACATTAGTTGATACGATACAAGGCGATACGTATCCCAATTTTTTAAAAAAGTAGAGTATCGTACCGTATCGACCGTATCGAGCCGTATAGGCTCGATATGGGGCGATACGGTCGATACATAGCATGTGTATCCATACAGTTTTGAAATTAGTTAAAAAAAAAAAAACCCTAATGTATCGGCTCGATACTGGTCGATACTGGTCGATACACCACTGGTCGATACACCCCTTATGTATCGAGCAGTATCGAAACATCCAAAAATCAGCTTCTGTTCGTCATTTTCCAGCAACCGATACTCATTCTTCTCTCCAAAAATTGATTTTCCTTTGAGATTTCTCCAAACTAGCATAGGGCTTTGATTCTTAACCCTAAAACGACTGAAAAGGAGGCATTAAACACTTTGTTTGGGAAGATTAGAAGCTAAAATCATCTCTTCAAGCTCCACAGGCGGAAAACCCTTAAGGTATGACTTTGAACTTCAATTTTTTTCATATTAATTCGATTTTTGTGTTGTTTTTTGCCATGAATCAGTGAAGTATGGTCTTATTTGATGAATGCATACTACAATCATGGATTTAAACACTGATTTGAGGTTCGATTTGAGAATTTTTTGAAGAACAGTTAAAATTTCGAATTTTTTTTTTTTTGAAAATAATTCCTTTGGTTTTCTACTAATTATATAAGATGTGTAGACCACTGATCTACCATCTTTGGTGTTCAATGGTAATTTTTGAGTTTTTTTTTTTTTTTTTTTCAATTTTTTGTTTAAAAAAATAGATATATAAATATAAATTATATAGTACCTCTCAGCTCTCTCTCTGCTCTCTCTCTCTCTCTCTCTGCCCTCTACCCTCTGTTCTCACTTCTCAGCATTTTTTTATTTTTTGGTTAAAAAAATTGATTTATAAATTATATAATATAATACCTATATGCTCTCTCTCTGCTCTTTGCTCTTTGCTCTCTACTCTCTGCTCTCTTTCTCTCTACCCTCTCTCTCTACTCTGCTCTCTCTCTCTCTGCTCTCTGCTCTCTGCCCTCTCTCTCTGCTCTTTCTCTCTCTCTCTCTCTGCTCTCTGTGCTCTCAATTTCTCTTATTTTATTTTTTTTATTAAATCATTTGATTTCATATTAAGAAAAATGGAAAACTGTGTCTTAACTAGACCGGGCTTAATTGGGTCTGGATTTGGACTAGAACGACCATATATGGTATCTTGTATGTGCGGTAATATGGACCATAGGAGAACCTGGACTAGCATTTTTTTTTTCTTTTGTGAACAGCCTGGTCTAGCATACATGGTCTAGGAACAGAACCTTAGGAGATACTCCTCCATTAATTTAATGTGCATGATCTATAAATTGAGGATTAAGTTTTCTAATCATTAACCCTTTAAAATTGATTCAATTTAAAATATAATTGTATAAAATATAGTCCATATTCTTGATTAAGTTTTTTCATCATATCATTGAAAACAATCCAATTATTTTTTAAATGAAAATAGTTTGCTAGGTTTGACATTTTATATTAACCTCGTATGTCGTATCACACACGTGATGTGAAGGAATATGGTGAACAAAGACGTGGGTTGGTTGTATTGCACTAAAATCAACGACAATAGATTGACGACAAATTGCAATTTTTGTGGCACTGAACATCATGGTGGTGGGGTGACACGGCAAAAGCAACACATGGTAAGGGGTTTTGCTAATGTCAAGAAGTGCTCAAAATGTCCAGTGGAGTTGAGTAGGGCAATGGCAAAGCACTTAGCTGAAGGAAAAGCAAAAGGAAAACAGAGGAAGGATGATGCAGAGAGAATAACAGAAAACCTTATAGAGGATGAGGGTCACTTAAATTTAGATGATTATGAGGGATCTGATATGGATGCTGAAGATGAGATTCAACAAGTGGTTAGGAGCTCAAGGCATGAGGTAGCAGAGAAACATTGGAATGAAGACCAGCTAATAAAGTCTATGTCTCAGGGTGTTGGTGGTAGTGGTGCTGGTGGTAGTGAGACACAGAGAAGCAGGGGCAAGCAACCAGCTTCATTGAGTAAATCCAGCAGTGTAAGAGGTATGTTTGATCGAATGAGAGGCAAGAGGAAAAAAAACCCAGAAATTCATGAAATGACTCCTTCAATGCCCTTCAAACCAAGAGATGCAGGGCAACAGAGGATAGAGGAGTCAATGCATTCAAAGTCCATGGGTGAGAGAATGGGAAAGTTTATCGCTACATGGTTCCACAGTGCATTTATCACATCACACAAGGCCAAAGATCCCTATTTCAAGGCAATGGTAAGGGAGATACAGCGCTGTGGACCTGGTGTGACGGCCCCCACAGCTTATCAGATTGGTGGTCCTTACTTGGATGCCATAGTGGGTGAAGTGAATGATTATATAGAAACCTTCAAATAGAAATGGTCCCAGTATGGAGTAACCATCATGTGTGATGGTTGGAGTGGGCCCACAAGGCTGTCCATCATCAACTTTCTTGTCTACTGTGATGGGCGTTCCATCTTCCTTAAGTCAGTGGATGCATCTGCTCACGTGAAAGATGCACAGTATATCTTCAAACTGATGGATGAAGTTGTTGAGGAAGTTGAGGAGGAAAATGTAGTTCAGATTATTACTGATAATGCTACTAATTACAAAAAAATCGGACTAACCCTTATGCTGAAGAGGCAACACTTATTTTGGACACATTGTGTTGCACACTATATTGACTTAATGTTTAAAGATATTGGAGAGTTGCCCAAGGTGGCTAAGGTGGTTGGTCAAGCAAGGACGGTAACAAATTTTATTTACAATCACAGTTGGGTGTTGGCTTTTATTGAGAAAGCACACACAAGGGGACTTGATAAGGCCTGGAGCAACAAGGCTTGCAACCAACTATGTTACCTTGGACAGCCTTGAGCAGCGAAAGGCAGGTTTACTCCAAATGGTAACTAGTGGAGAATGGTTGTCGAGTATATATCATGCAACCAAGATAGGGACTGAGGTGACATAAATTCTTATGTCAACAAAATTTTGGAAGAAGGTTGATGAAATAACTCAGATTATGAAGCCCCTATTTGTTCTACTTAAGTTGGTTGATGGTGATAAGGAGCGAACAATGGGGATGTTGGTCTATGCAATACAAATGATAATGTATAAGTTACATGAATGGAACCCATCATCCAAGAAAAAGTATTTGAAGATTATAGAGAACCGATGGGAAGGAATGTTGTTACAAGACATTCATATGGCAGATACTTTGGTTTCGATTAGTTTTAGACTATTGCTTTTTATATTTATCAGTTAAGATTTGAATTATAAATTTCTAATGTTTCTTACATCTGGATGTGTAGCATATTACTTAGACCCGAATCAACAATATTCAAACTCTGGATTGGGGTATGAGTTGAAATATATAAAAACTATTAGAAAAGTTAAGAATGAAACCAGATATAAATAATGCCTTGTTGGCCACAGAACAGGTAATAAAAACCACTTTTGTTTTCCATAAATGTTAGTTGCACAAACCCTTTATGATTGGCTAAAATTATTTAACTACTGTAGATTAAAATTTTCCGTGAATACCGGAGAGAATTTGGTGATCGGGTTGCTAAGGCTACTGCATTCAAGATAGCTCCTGGTAAATTAGACAATGGACATATTATTTTTGTCTTAATTGATTGGTGTCTTACTTAACTAATTAGTGGTTGATTGGAAATATTGTTCTTTGTGCAACTGATTGGTGGCTTAACTATGGCACAAGTGCTTCACACTTGAGGAAGATTGCAATCCGGATTTTGTCCCAAACGGCCTCCTCAAGTGGTTGTGAAAGGAACAGGAGCACTTTTGGGCTTATACATACTAAACCACATAACCGCCTCAGCCATCAAAAACTTCAGAAGCTGGTCTACGAGCACTACATCATGAGGTTGATGAAAAAATTGATGGAGTCGGAGCGGCCAAATAAGACAGAAGCCTACATTGACCCACTTGACATGACCCATGCGCTTGATGAGGATGACCCAGTTAGAGCATGGGTAGAGGACACCGATAGAGCATTTGTGATGGATGAGATTGCTAAGGATAGACAATCTACAAGACCTGATCCTTTAATAGATGACATCATTCGTCAACTAAATGAAGAAGACGAAACACAACCACCATCACAAACACAAGATCAAGTCCAAAGTGAGAATACTTCATCCTCCTCTGATGGTGATGCTAGAAGGACGAGATCAGGTGCTAAATATGGAGGCACTATTTCTGAGGAGAGTGGTGATGATGACGATGATGATGACGATGGTGGTGGTGGTGGTAGTGGTGGTGGTGGTGGGGTCAGTGGTAGGAGTAATGCTGGTGGTAGTGGTGGTGGTGGTGGGGTCAGTGGTAGGAGTAATGCTGGTGGTAGTGGTGGTGGTATGCAATCATATGATCCAGTGCACTTTACAGAGGAGGCAGTATATACTCATACAACTCAAGACGATGATGATGGTGATCGCTTACAACAAAGGAGTTACAGCCGAAAAGGGCAGGGGAAGGAGAAGGATAGGCAACAACTCCATGATGATGATACTAATATGATTACATATGAAACGGAGTCAATGAGCATGAGTTCTGCTGCAGACAATGGAGCAAGAATGGTGAACATCGACGCTGGTAGTACATCACATGGAAGTCAAACTGAGACAATGTGGGTCCCAGAAACAAGAATGTCGACTTTAGAAGAGTATACACGTTTCTACTACCAGTTTACTACCTTCTATAATCAACATATGGATTGGTTTACCTACTGTACATGGATAAGAGATACATCCCAAATAATACTGTTTGCACCTCTTCCTCCCCAATATGAGTCAGAGTTCGATCCGGGCCGTCACTCGACATGGAATTAGCTGAGTAATTTACATGTAAGAAACACTTTCCTTCTTAATGTTGTTAATTATAGATTTATTGTGTTTTTATGCTTTAAAAATATGTTATGTATGATCCATCATTTCTATGCGTATCCTGCCCCATAATCATGTGTGTCTATGATGTAAGAAATCTTTTCTTTCTAATGTTGCTAATTATAGTGTTTTTTTGCTTTAAAATTGTGTTTTATATGTCCCTTAATCATTTTTATGCGTATCTTGCCCCGTATCCATGCGTATCCATGCGTATCCACCGTATCCACAATAGGATACGATACATCTCTTAATTTCTGCTGTCCGATACGGTATCGATACACGATACTTAATTCCTTGGGTAATAGATATTGTACATGATGCAACAAAGGATTAAGGATACTAGTACTTGGTTCTCACATTGGGTGCCCAAGCCAGCATTGTACAGTAGACCACAACAATATTAAGATCAAATAAAAGAAACCCCTGGGTTGGCAAGTAATATCTTGACCTACTCATGTCAGGGATAAGACTAGGAACCATGAAAAGGAAAGACATTGTAACTCCACATTCCAAATGATCCTCTAAGATTTTCCACCAATGAGATCGTCAACTCAATGATAGGGAAATGGAAAAGAATAAAAGTGAGGCCAAGGGGACCAGGGGAAGATTAGAAAATAGTTCTATCTGAACCTTAGAACTCTAATGATTGTTTGGTAAAGATGCAAGTCCCATCTCCACTGAGATTAAATCTCCCAATAAAAACTGAAAGGCCTCCCCAATGGGAATATTTTGACAAGTCACGAAGTAATTCTGCATTAGGTGGTACTGAGACCTATTCCTGTTTATATATTCTAATAGTTGTTGTTACTCGAAGTTGAGTAAACCAGATCAAGATACAATGGTACATATAAGTTTATATTACAGAAACTTCATCCAAATATGAATATATGGAAGAGTATAAAACCCTTCTATAGCAGGGTTTTAATTCAATCAATTCTCATATTCCTGTATGTAGACTATAAAGCTCTAATATTAGGACTACTGCTACAGATATCATATGGTGCAGGGAAGAAAATAAATATTTGCCAAGAGCATGAAGATCCGGGCCTCTGGGCTAGATGGCTAGTTAGGCAGCAAACTGGTATGCTTCAGCAAGATTTAGTTGATGAGGTTTAACCAAGAAAACTCAGTAAATTAATATACTCTAAATAAATATTCCAGGTCCAGATTTCCAGTGGATGTCAGTAAATATTTCTTCATTGAGCAAGAGATACCAGGTTTGTTCCTGCACTTGAACCAGAATATAATTTGTGAACCCTATTTGTGGAATTTCTAACGAATAGACAGAAATCAGTTTGAAAGGTTAACCTAATTAATTATGCATCCAAAATGAAGGACGAAGACTTCTTAGTTTCCAATTCCACTTTTAGTACAGAATGAATGACTATTTTGTGCGCAAAAACCAGCTAGGGGTTTCTCTATTAAATCGGGTTATGACAGGTCTCACTCAGAAAGGTAACTGGTTCATGAGTTAACTGGAAATGGAGCAATTGTTGAAAATTAAATATTTCAAAACTTTCATCTTGCTACAATTCAATGATCTCTCCCAGCTAAACTTTGCTAATATAAGGGAAGATTTCAGTGGATCAATTTTGTTTTCCCTCTTAAAAGGCATCCGGAAACCACGACAGCCTTTGCCTTAACTGCAACTATTTTATGGAAAATTAAAAACTACTGGCATATATGATCTACATTCTGTTAGATTTACGTATCCATCATATCCAAATTTAATAATTAAATGATAATTAATTTACATTGATATTTTGGTGGAAAACCCACCAATCTTTTGTGAGTGAAGCTGTCTCTTGGGATGCCCAACAGCGCCCCAGATTTCGTTTTTCGTAATTTTTGTTAGGCGTTTTGGGAACTAGTTTGTTCTGCTGATGGCATTGCCAAGTTCTGTTAGTGCCCTTTTCTTGCTGATCCTTAGCCCTAAAAAAAAAAAAAAAAGGTTCATACTATAAATTGTTCACAACTAGGGACAGAATTGAGCAAAAGAAGTAGCGTGGGACGCCTCTGAGCGTCCAAGATATAGATTCAGTAATTAATCTTTGTATATCCTAGATGTTTATTAAACTCTGCTGATGGCATTGCCGAAGGTAGATTTTAAAAACATCTAGTTTTTTCACTATTTGATCCCTATTGGGGCCTGCATTGCCTGCTGATGGCAATGCCGAAGGTGGGGTATTACCATTAGGTGATTTGTACTTTCATACCTTTTTTTTTTTTTGTTTTTCCTAATATATCTTGTTGACCTCTAGCAAAAAAAAGGGACAGAATTGGGCATTTTGTTAATACAGGTGTCTCACTGTGTGCTCATCGGAATGAGATTCCAGACACTTCCCTTAACTATCAGACTCTACTTGCTTGCAGCCCCTCACCGACACAACTCCCAACTTCTGACCTGACGACCCAAGTGTGAGTGCTCATGTGTATGCTTGGAACTGGATCACTTGGGAATCTAGTATGGATTACTATAAGTTATTTAAGAATAAGATTCTCTTTATTATCTTGTGATTGGCCCCTAAACCTGACAGTCCTTCTCGTCGCAGTTAAATTTTATGGACTCTGGTGCACTAATAGTTGATGTCTTTTGGCCTATATATCAATGCACTAGGTGTATGATGTTGAGCTATAAATGAAACAGATGCTCAATAAGGAATCCACTGCTGGTGTTGAGATGAATATCAAGGGAGGGATATCAGATCATGATTGGACGAAATTCCAGGGCATGGTGATATGCTTCGTAAATTGTTTAAGAGAATGTAAAAATATTAATTATATATTAGTCAATATTTTATAATTATTTCACAAATTGTTTGGATGTCTAATCAATGGTTTACATTCTCTGAATAAGTATATTTGATGGACTAGGGTGGTGACAATAATAAGTTCAATGTCCATTGGTCGATTATGCAATATTGTGGATTGGAAGGATATAATCTTTCATTTTTTTTTTTTTTTTTTTTGTTTGTTGTTTCTATAGGTATCCTTATTTGAGAAGTAAAGATAAGTTAGCTAATGAAACCTAGGTAGAATCACCTAGTGGATCCCACCACTTAGCATTCTAAGTAACCAGGAATCCTAGGGATTAGTTATCTATAACAAGGCAGCTTAAAGGAGAGAGAATAGGACTTCCTATCACAGGGAATTCTCTCCTCTCTGTCTCTCCCTACAATTTTGAATCTCTCTCTCTCTCTCTCTCTCCCTCTTATGTTCTTGAGGTTACAAATTAGAGTTCCAAACCTAGGGTTTGCGAAGACAAGATTCTTGTCATCCCTACGCAAGAGTTGTTCGTGGGTGTCCCTTGTGTCGCTGTGGTTGCTAGTCTGATCAAGTGTTGTAACCCAAAGCTCTCCTTAAATTAGTTTGAATACCCTTTTGTTGCCTGGGGATATATCAAATTGAATTAAAATTTTCATAAAGTATAGTTTTGCACAACACCTTCTACTACCACAATACAATGTAAGAACACAGCTTAATGAACTGCTATCATGCATAACCTGTGAACCCAATCCTACATTTTTTTCATTCTCAATTTTGCACCTTTGGATCCATATATAGGTATGCTTTCATTTTTCAACAATGCCGAAGCTGATTGATCCAATCATTAATTGGATAGATTAAGGGAATATATTAATCATATATAAAAAACGACTTGTATAAGAAGAAATATTTCTGGGTCAGGTGCAGAAATTGATCCCTATGATCAAAGTTATATACTCTAACATAGGCCTCATCCACACAAAAAACAGAGAACATACGAAAGTTTTAGAATATTATTTTCGGGCACTGGAACGAAACCCACTCTTACCACAAGCTTTTAATAACATGGCCATGACCTGTCATTACATGTGACTATCTCCACTATAGGAAGAAAGATGAAAGAAGAAAGAAGAAAGAAGAAAAGAAAAATAAATCCACTACTACATACCAGAAACCAAAAAAAAGAAAAGAAAAAAAAGTAGGCTTTCTACACATGCATCATCCAAAGCAGCGATATTATCAGCCGTAGCAAAGAAAGACTTCATAGAAGCCAAAATACGAAGAAATAGATATGCCTAGATACTATATTCTATGGATAAAGGATATAATTGATAGAAGAAGCACAGTAAAGATCAATTAGCGAGGTTTTGGGCCGGTACAATAAGAACTGCTTCCTTATGTCATGCTATGAGATAAAAGCTAGGAATAATAGAGTCGATCTACTAAGGTCTTGAGCAGCGGCGTAGCATCAGATCCCAAAGATAGTAAGTCCTTTCTTATGAAGGAATATCTTTTTCAAAGTTACTATATTATATGAATTTTAATATGAAACCGAGATAGTTACCTTTCAGAAAATTATAAAGATAGGGTGGCGGGTGTCTATACTTCATTCTTCTCAAGGTGGGAGAAAAGAAAATTTTGGCTTGAAAGTAAGGGAATCTTTTGCTTTTCTTTTGATCAAGTAGGCCTTAAGGTAACTTCATCTTTTAATTGACAATTTCCCTCATATTTGTGTTCCTCACAAAATTATGCTTTACATAAATTATAATTGCCATGGTTTATATTTTATAATTTCTCCATAAGGTGTTAGCACATAAGGCTTCTTGCCATCTTTACATAAAGTTTTGTTTTTATCAACAAAATTAACCCAGTAAAAGAATGAAAAAAAATTCATGGAGTCTTTTTACTTCCACTGATTTGACATAAAATTCATGACTAAGAAATAACTCTGACTTGAATTCTGTATCTAAGAAGGGTTTCATTCATTTCAATTCCTATTTTTCTATAATCCCTACCTCATAGAAAGCTTCAGTTGGGTTACCTTGAGTTGTTCCCCCTCGGTGCCGATGACCGAGGAGCTGACCGGAATGCCTGGCCGCCGACTCTACCGCCTGTCTTCGCCGCCGATGCTTCATCAACTGCTCCAAGCGTCAAAACACTAGCTGCAAGTGTAACAATTGCTAGCTTTGCCAACCTCATCTCTTTTTGCCTGTCATAGCAGAGAACAAATCAAGCTCTAACTACAGTAACTTACAACGATATCAAAATTTTAAACTAAAAACAACAAATTCCAATGGCACTGGAAGTTAGGTATTGCAAAAACTTGGGTTTCTTCGTCCATACCTTGATGGGTCAGGGTGGTGATCATCTGTGGATGATTGACATGAGATCACTGCTAATGTATTCAACTTCTTCTTGTTTTCGGGTTTGTAAGTTGAAGTAGCATTGATAACGAAGCTCTGTTGTGAGAAGGCAACAATCGCCATGAGGTTTTGATTTTTCTGGTAGTAAATTAATATTGTATTGTATGGATTCCTCTCTTTATCTTGGAAGAACTTCAGAGGGCAGATTCTACATATTGTCTCGTTGAAGCAAAGAGATGCAGAGGTTGTAAGCCTGTAAGGGTTTATCTTCTACATGATTGAGAAGTTGCCACGTGTCGATAAACCCATGGAGTGGAGGAAGTTTCTGGAACGCTAGATATTGTCCCTCCTTTTTCGCCCTGTCTAGCATCTAAGGGTCTAAGCCCAACAATGGCTTTTTACGCCCAACAACTGTAAGGGAAACAAGTCCAGTACGAGCCCAGGCCAGTTATATAAGGCTTGGGACCTCAGGTATTCATTGGATCTATAGCTTACGGACCCATTTTGAGAAGCCGTAAGAAGCAGTGGACGTGGTTATAAACACAAATAAAAACCCTTTTCTTTTAGGGTGCATTTCTTTCGCCATAAAATATTTTGAATTTATTTATAAATATGTTATTTTTACTGTTATTTGAATTTTTAATTTTTTTTTTTGTTACACATGTCCCATAAGCACATTTGAACATGATTGAACAAAGAAAAGAAATCATCCATACGATGGGGTGGGGTCCTCCATGATCAAGATCGTATTTTTTTTACCAAATAAAAAGAACAATATTCCTGTTTTAGTCATTGTATTGGTTTTATAAAGTACAATAAATATTTGGAAAAAGTTTTTGGGCTCTGTTTCATAGAAATGGGACTCCAACTGGACTGGAACATCTCACCCTTAAAAGAACACAAACCCTCTAACCTTCTTGAAGTTTCTATAATGCCCCTCTCATTCCATCAAGAATCATGATCAATCCCTTTTCAAAAATCATTAATAAAAACCATTTTTTCACTTAAAAAATAACAATTGTTTGGCAACTACGATATAATAGATTATAGAATGAAAAAAATAGATTTGATACATGTGCATAATAATAAGTTTCAATGATGTTGCAATTATGGATCTTATACTTGGGAAGAAACTTGGCCAGCTAGTTCCATTTTTTGGTCATTGAATTCCGATCAAGCACTAGACAAATGAATCCGAGCAAGAAATGACCTTCCCCTCCAAATTGCAAGTCGATCTAAGCTCTGGTTTGCAAGAAATAGAAGTTTTAAAAATGTTGCAACCATGGAAGTCGAACATGGGAAGATGAAGCTTCCCTTCAACCAACGTAGATCTGCATTTTCTGCCGTTGAATCTCCAATCAGGAATCGATATATGAAGCCCAAGATAAAATGATACTCTCTTCAAAATTTCAAAGCCGATCTAAGCTCTGATGTGCAAGGAATCAAAGTTTAAAAAATTCGGCAATTATGGAACTTGACTTCGGTTAGTGTAGACCTGCCTTTCCAGTATTTGAATCTCCAATCAGGCACCAGATATATGAAGCCTAATAAGAAATGACTTCCCCTCAAAATTCTAAATCAGTCTGAGCTTTGATTTGCCAAGAATCGAAGTTTCAAGAATACTGCAACTCTAAAACCTAAACATGCATGTTAGGAGAGAAAAATATCCCCCAATAAAAAGCTAACACATGGCACATTCTTCGGCATCTTCCTACTTGCTATCACAGTTACACTCGCGATCTGTCTCTTAGCGGCTAACTCCTACTAGGATACGTCGCCTAATCGGACAGATTTCCAAGGCCACGTGTCACCAAATGAATCACTTGTACTCCGAACAACTCGGAGGAGGAATCCTATCCCTATCAAGGTATTCTCGCGGCATGGGAAACACTCACACGGTGACACTATCACTGTAAGACCCGCAAACCATGAACCCAGTCTAACCTTACGTTCTCGTGTCGTAACCGGTCTTTCCATCATAACCGTCTCAAGTGAACCAATTGTATGAAGAAACCACAAGATAAGGTAAGCAACAAGTCAAATTTAGTTGGTGTGGTTGACTGGTTAAGTTGTGTAGAAGCAACTAGTCAAAAACTAAAAACCAGTAAATTTTGGACGTGTGGTGGCAGTTTTAAGGGGTGTGGTCGCACACGAGACCACACAACATGAGACCACACGCATGAGACCACACGACATGTGATTGCATATTTTGGACGTGTGGTCGACGGATTATGTGACCACACGTGCGACCACACGTTGCTGAACCAACTCCGAGTTTTGAAAACTTTCCCAAAACTTAAGGGATCTCTTTCCTAATTAAAGTGGGACTCTATATGGAGGTTTTTCTCTATATAAGGGACGTCCCTTAGCCTCTCTCACTCTTTTAGAACCCAAATTGAAACTCTAAACCTAAGAGGAAAAGAGAGAGAGGAAGAGAAGGAGGAGAAGGAGATTTGGAGAAGAAGACTTAGATGAAGGTTTTGCAAGAGAATGTTCTAGCTCCTATAGCAAACTTAAGGTATAGACTTGACTCTGTAGGCTAGATCAGATAGGATAGGTTCATTTTATCAAGTTGATGTGTTGAATCTAATGTAACGATTTCGGTTATGGAATTTCTAATGAAAACCATAAGAGAATAGGATAATGGTTAATGAGAAACTATAAATAATGGTCATAGGATAATCATAGGATGAACCCAAGTGATGAGCCAAGGAATTAACTCAGGAAGAATTCAGGTTGAAGATGAAAAATTGACCAAACATCACATGGTCGCAGCCTGTGGTTGACCACAGGGTGACCAGATGATCGACCACAGCTATTCGGAAAGTTTTCAGGAAAGGTGTGGTCGCAGGATGTAGTCGCACAAAATGCGACCATAGGATTCGATCACACAGTATTTGGTCTCATATATTGCGACTACAGGTCCGACCATACGCCCGACCATACGATAACAACAAGCATATTTTGAGACCAAACAAGGTTTTTGACTACTGTAACTTGGTAAACTTGAACCCTAACTTACATACATTAATTGTTTAGGTTCCTAATAGATTCAAAGTAACTTCCAAAGCTTGGGAGAGGAACAAACATTAATCAAAGGTGAGGGAACAAGACCTAACAATTGGCTAATAATAAGCTATTTTATTTTATTGAGTCCAATACAATGATTGATTCTATGCTTGTATGCTTGTAATGTGTATTTCACATGTCATCCAATATTACTGTTATTACTGCCCATGCATATTTACTTTTGTTTATTTATAACATGATGATGATGATGCTAGGAATAAGCATATGATTGTATGTGTGTGGTTAGTGTGTTGGATGCGAGTAGAGCATCAGGGGGAGGACGTGACATTGTGGTTCATCCTGGTCACCAGACTCTAGCTCTATCTCTACTCAAGTTTTTCCCACTAACATCGTCGTATCGCCATTACCTTAGTAGAATTATTATGTCGTAGGGCATTAAGGGAGGTGGTTCCGGACCATGTAGTCTTCGACTCTACTGGGGGGTCTTAGCTCTATCTCTGTGGACATATTGAGGGATGCTGGGGTGAGGCCTTTGATAAACTGGATGACATTAGGATTGGTTAGTTGTGAACCCAATTTGTAAGCCCTCGCTGGTGAGGGCTAACGTGTTAGTATGGGTAGGGCATCAGGGAAAGTGTTGGCGGTGTGTGATCCGAACACTTTAGCTCTATCTCTATTCCATGGTGGATGCATGTGGGAAGGTAATGGTGTTTGATCCATTGGGCAGATTCACACACTCATGTATAGAGGTGCGGGGGCCTCTAAACCTTTCTATAGCATATTGTAAACTTAAAAAACCAGACCAAAGATATGAATTAAACGCATGCATATGTTTGTTGCATTGTTTTGTTTTCTCGCTGAACTCAAGTTGGAGAGCTAACCCTCGCGTGTGTAGTTCTTTTTAGTTTCTAATGTTGCAGGTGTTACAATTGAAGATTATATCGATGCGTCAACGTATGGACAAGTGACAGCTATGGATATGCAAGCTGTGGAGGACGAATAAGACTCGTCAAGCGAGTGTTTCCACCATGATTACACTTAGTATTTTATCATATTTTGATATTTGTAATAGGTATTGATTATGTTTTGGTTACTTAGAGATAACTGGATTATCTAATCATTTATCATTTAGACCTCAGCTCATTATTAATAAGACTTCCACTATTTATTTATTTACTCTGATTATTTTTGTGGAATGTGTTTTAGTTTAACATGGTAGGCATAGCCTATACGAGATCCTGGTTTGAACCGTTGGTTTTCATGATTGTTCATCACACTATTGGTTAGTCCAGAATTGGGGTGTGACAACTTGGTATCAGAGCACTAAGGCTTCGCCAATCAAACTCGAATACAATTACGATTGTGTCTATGAACTGAGCTAGGTTAAATTTAAAAGCTTTAATACACACACAATAAGCACCTATATTGGTTGAGACAAAACTTAAACAAGACGATAATGTAGATATAAAAGGTGGAACTATATGTATATATAGACAGAAGAAAAGAAAATCTAAATGTATCCTGACAAACAAATAACATATGGTATAGTTTACAAGACAGATAGTTACCTGAGTGTACAAAGGATATAGTACAGTAACAAGAAGGAAGCATATGTAAGTAGAAAATTAGAATATCGAGTTAACACTCACAAGATGTGGAACTCGATGTATGATAGAGAAAGAAAGAAAATGGCTAGTAACGCCTAAATCTCTGTCGAAGTAAAGGGAAAGATCTTGGGCTAAATCCAACAGAGAAAGGAGAATAACAGTCATATGCCAAAAAAAATAAAATAAAAGTAACTATAAAAGAAGATAAAGCTATACACCTGGGTGACGTGGAGACTCAGAGTGAGATCCGCTACACACTGATCCATTGTCTGTTGAGCATTAAGAAGAGGTTGTAACCCGACCCCACCACTATCTGGGTCGAGAATGGGTAATGAGAACTCATCTGAGCAGATGTCAAATAATGATAATCAGATTGGAGCAAATCAAAGGGGGTGAACAATCAGGCCACTCCAGCCAATCTACCTAGACTACCAAGTGCCTTAGTCACGATTGTAATGAACTAGGCCCGGTAAAATGCAAAAGCAACAACAAATGATACCGGCTATGCAAGTTACCATGTGAATCGCTACCTAAGTTGCCAATGCTACACCACCACCTCGGGGTCAAACCAAGTATAGTACCTATTGGTAGCAATACTGTACCTCCAGCACCCGTTGACCATAACACAGTGTCTATCATACAGTAGGTCCTAGTAATGCACAACCCAGTGCAGAAGCTTGGTGCACAACAAGCAGTGTATCAAGGTGGTTATCCTTATCAACCACTGATGTATGAGATAGTTGCCCCATGACAGAATGATTCGACAAGGATTGAGGAATGTTTTCTGAAGATAAAGCTCGGATGTTTTTATCAAGGGATCAAATCTATTGTGGCAATATAATTAGACAGGTTTATATAGGACGCGGTGCATCATTGACTTACCCTTATGATTATAGAGGATACACATACTTGATTTTAAATTAAAGTGCCTTGATAGGATACCTTCTCGATTCTACCTGTCAATTGGAGTTATAGATATTGTTTCTTTAGAATTAGTCCTGATTATACCAATTTAAGCTACTCTTATGATCGACAACAAGAATACAGATGTGAACTGAATGATTAGTTAAGGGTTTAATCATTTTTAATGTACATCTTTCTGATTTATACTGATTTATTGATGTACCAAAATTTTCTCTATATTTATTCTTGTAGTGCCTTGATCAATGACATTATAAACTCGATAAAACCTATAACCATGAGGCTAAAAACTATAGAACCTCTATTTTCATGTATTCGGACCACCTTGCAACCAACAACCAAGGGTCCAATTCATTTTGTATTTGGTTCAATTATCATAGATTTACTTCTGATTCTTTAAACCCAAGTTCACTAGATAAAACAAGTGTTCATCATCATACTGAAATTAAAAGAAGAAAATGAATTGCTTTTGGATAAACATTATGATTCTTACATTTTCTGACCTCCGTTAATAAGAGGCTTGATTAATAAGGAAAATTATGGAAGATGATTGGATTTAGATTGTGAGGACAAGGAGAAATCGTGATCTTCCTCGGGATGAATGTGGTATCTGTATCGATGAAGATCAATGAATCTATTGGAGTCGCCACCTAGATTAAGGTCTAGGTCCTCTAGAAATGTAGCCTCACCCTAAGGTAAGACTTCTATTGACTCATGATCCAATGTATCAGTTCTTTGGTTTGTAAGAGATCGGGTAAGTATTCAGGGTACAGTTATGGGAAGGTGTTAGACACCCAAACCGCCCGATCAATATCGGCCTCCTAAACTTTCCTTAAACTTTAATTTTGACTGTGCTTGGTCAACTGGATGACTAGGGTTCAATGGGGGATGTCCTAAACCAAGTTGTTAAGTTATTCTAACCTAGGGTTCAGCCAATCATGTCCTGAAACAAATAAACAAGCAAATGTAATGTACAGTACTATACAGTGAACCGAACCAAAGATGGTTCGGTTTTGGACTGAATCTGAGACGTGTAAGACATCTCAAACTGCCTACGTATTCCAATCCTGGAAATCAAGTCCAAAAATATAGTTCGAAATGGGTTTTGTGATTAAAGATTATGAAAGTGATTTATGCATGTGCTTCAATTAGATTTTTTTTTTCTTCAAGTTGAAGTTTATGCTGAATGGATGGTTGATAGGTGACTTTGTACCGTATTTGGGATTCCCAAATTGCCTACATATTCTAGGGTGTGCCCTAGAAATTAGGTACGACGTAGTTTAAAATTTGTGAGAGTCAGATTTGGAATGTGTACCAAATTCCTTCTATTTTGTCAATAGGATCTAGGGATGAGACCTAAATTCCTACCTTTTTATTGTTTCTATTTTTGTTAATAGGATCTAGGGATGAGACCTAAATTCCTACCATTTTTATTTGGGATGTGTACCAAATTCTTTCTCTTTTTGTTAATAGGATCTAGGGATGAGACCTAAATTTCCACCATTTTTATTTGAGATGTGTACCAAATTCTTTCTATTTTTGTTAATAGGATCTAGGGATTAAACCTAAATTCCTACCATTTTTATTTGGGATGTGTACCAAATTCTTTCTATTTTTGTTAATAGGATCTAGGGATGAGACCTAAATTCCTACCATTTTTATTCTTTCCATTTTTAGGTTTCTAGGGTTTCCTATCCCTTTTCATTGTGATTTTTCATTTTTTAGGGTTTCATACCCTAATTATTCTCTTTATTCTAGGATTTATCTTGCCCTAATTATTCTTTCCATTTTTAGGATTTTATTTTCCCTAATTATTGTTTTCTTTCCATTTTAGGGTTTTCTACCCTAATTATTGATCTTTCCAAAAAATTAAATATGGTAGATGAAAGTATTCCAAATATAGCAGTGATAGCATTTCAAATATAGCAGTGTGCATCCAAACATGGCAATATGTCCAAAGATAGCATGTAAAAACACTCCGACATGGTAGTGTGCATGTGTAACATATATAAACAATCTAATATAGCAATGTGCATGTGTAGCATTCCAAAACAGCAAGAATCATGTAAGCATGAAGACGGTATACATATCAACATAGAATCCAATGGTTCACTGCTTAAAATCACATAAAATTCAAGATCGATGGCTCACAAGTAATATCATCAAATGATCAAAATCAATTTAACATTCTATGACTCAATTTCATATCATCACATCATCTAAATCATCCAACGACTCATATTTCATATCATCATATGATCAAAATAAATTAATCATCAAATGGCCATATTTTTTAACCATATTAAAATTCTAAATCAAGGGGGATCAAAGGATATTGATCCGATGATTATGGCATAGCAAAGCATGTAGGATGAAGAATGATTATGTTTTTTGGGATTTTGACTATCCGGTTTTGCTAGAGGATTGATGGTGTTTACGGGTGAGGGAAAACAACAGTGATCATGCAAGAGTGATGAGAGCATTTGATTGTAGCAGTGGGGATGAGGTGTACGGTGCATTAGGTCATTAAGGTAATAGAATGGTATACTGTGGAATGGTGATGATAGGTGTGAAGGGATACAATAAGAGGACAGCATGTGATGTGGTGTTGGGTTTGAAGATGGGTTTGGTTCACTTTGCAGGATTGGTGCTAGATAATCGGGTTTGATGAGTAATGAGATGGGTTGAGGCGATGGTAATATGCCGGTGGTCAGTGAGAATAGGATTTCAAGGGAAAAGATAATAATCACAGGTAAGAACACTTACCTGTTCTGCTTCCTCCTTCTCTTTAGTTTTCCTCCTTTTTCCTTTGCTTTTGGATCTCAGTCGCTCCAGCTCTTCTCCATTCGTATCACTTTCTTCTTCTTCTTCTTCTTCATCTTCCTCCTCTTTTTTTTTTCTAGTTTTTTCTCTCTCAAGCTCCCTCTTTTTTCTTCCTCCTCTTCCCTCTCGGTTTCTCCCCTCTTTTTTTATTCTTTTTTTTCTTCTTTTTTTCTCTCAACGGTTTTCTTCTTCCCTAAAACCGGAAAGCCCTCCTTCTTTCTCCCTCTCTCCTCCTTTATCTCGATCTTCTCCCTCTTCTTTTATTTTTTTCTTCTTCTTTCTCTCTCCCTCTTTTTTCTTTCTTCCCTTTTTTTTTCCTTTTTTTTTCTTCTTTTTTCTCTCTCCCCCTTCTTTCGGTCTTCCCCCCCTTATTTTACTGTTTTTTTCTTCTTTTTATATTCTTCTTCCCCCCCCCATCTCTCTCTCTCTCCTCTTCTCTCGATCTTCTCCTTTTCTGTTTTTTCTTTCTTTTTATATTCTTCTTTTCCCCCCATCTCTCTTTCTCTCCTCTTCTTTCGATCTTCTCCTTTTCTTTGTTTTTTCTTTCTTTTTTTTTTGTTTTTTCCTTTTTCTTCTCCCTCTCTTCTCGGTTCTCTTTTTCTATTTTTTTTGTTTTTTTGTTTTTTTATCTTCCTTCTACCGTTCTCTCTCTCTCTTCTCTCCCGATCTTCTCCTCTTCTCCTCGATTCTTTCTTTTTTTGTTTTTTTATTCTTTTTTATCTTCCTTCCACCGCTCTCTCTCTCTCTCTTCTCTACCGATCTTCTCCTCTTCTCCTCGATTCTTTCTTTTTCTGTTTTTTATTCTTTTTTATCTTCCTTCCACCGCTCTCTCTCTCTCTCTCTTCTCTCCCGATCTTCTCCTCTTCTCTTCGATTCTTTCTTTTTCTATTTTTTCTTTCTTTTTTTGTTTTTTACTCTTTTTTTTATCTTCCTTCTCCACCTGTCCGCCCCTCCTCTTCTTTCCTTCTTCAACTTCTTTGATTTTTTCCTTCTTCAACAATCTCACCGAATCCCTTTTATTTGGATCCTATTTGCCTCTTTTTTTTATATATAAAATATATATATAAATATATAATATATTAATATATTAATATATATGATATAATATACATATAGGGCATATGTATATATTATATGATATATTATAATATATTATATGATATATTATAATATATTATATATTATATAATAATATATAAATGAAATACATGCATATGCACCGACATGAATTGGTCCGGATTGACAAGGATTTATTGGATTGGGCCAAGACGGGCTTGGGTTGAGCTGAGTTGACTGGATTGACTGGGTTGGGCCAAGACTGACTTGGATTGAGCTGAGTTGACTGGATTGATTGGAATTCACTGGATTTTCTCTCTCTATCATTTCATGGGCTATTTCCACTGTTATTCCGCACGAAATTTTTTGATAGCCTCTATTCCAAATTTTCTATATTCACTTTGTAGAATACTAAAAATGAGGAATATAGGAGCTTGAATGACCTCATTTGGAAATAAAATGGTCAACTTATGAATTTCTGAAGTTTAAGCAGACCAATTATCGATAATTTAGCTGACCATTATGCATGGGGACCTTCGGAGACTTCTACCGGAAATCCTTTACATCCACTTTGTAGAGTACTAAAAATGAAACATAATGGAACTGAAATTACCTGATTTGGATATGGGATGATCAAAATATGAATTTTTGAAGATTAAATGACCATTTTCATATGTAATTTTACATGGGACCCTCCGGAGACTTCTACCCAAGATTTTCCACGTCTACTTTGTAGGACATCACAAATGAAGAATAATGGCTTTGGAATCATCTGAATCCGACGTAGAACGAAAAAGATATGAAGCTTTGAAGTTCTAATGATAACTTTGCATGCAAGCTTGCATGGGGCCCACTGGTGACTTCTACCGGAAATCCTTTACGTCTACTTTAAAGAGGACTAAAAATAAGGAATAATGGTACTTAAACCATATGATTCAGATCGGATGATCAAGATATGATGATTTGAAATTCAAACAATCCAACTTACGATAATTTGCATGAAAGCCCCTGGGATTATTTATGATAATTTCAGAAGCCTCCCTTGTACGTATCATCCGACTAAAATGATCATATCTTCTTCATTTGATATCAGAATTGAGCAATTCTGGTATCATTTTGAAGATAATTCCATGACCTAGGCATCCATGCAAAATTATAACCCGTGACCTTGCTGTGGGACCCATTGAAAACTTCTTCAAATTCACAAACCCATTGAAAACTTCCTCAAATTCACAGTCAAAAATCTAAACTTTCGATCATCTTTCTTCCTTTTGTTGTCCACATACCAGCAGGACTTTGTTTAGCTGGGATGGCAAAAGGGGTGCTTACATAGATAAATCTCTATAGCCAAGAAACCTCAGATGAAGTAATGGATAATCTACTTTGATATTGTTGTATATGGATTGGAGTCATGATCTATAAAAGAGTGCCTAAGCACAAAGTGAGAACTACCAAGACTAACCAGTACATAATAGATAGGCTCGAATAGAGTTAAATGGCTATGGTTATATCGGTACGAATTTTGACAAGGCAGAAGAATTCTAAAGGCATATCTAAGAGTGGATACAAGGATGACATCGAAAATCGTGGTGTTGATTGTACTCGGTTTAGTACAATTACTATTGAGTTAATCCCAAGGTCAAATGAGATGATTGAGTCAAGATCGAAAGTGAGTTTGGTGGAATTAATAAGAATATAAACATATACTCTAATGCTCATAGGTAGACTTGGGATATGTAGAGAGTAACTAATCAAAAGCTATTTTTTGAGGGTTATGATAGAGAGATCAGTATAAAGCAACAGTGATAAAAGAGATGTAAGCTAATGAGTGTAATATGAGATTATTGGTATAAACTAATGAGCTTTTTGGGATATGAGATTATTGGCGATAGTCTTTGAAAAACCATAAGAGATGAACGAGCCAGATGTGCCATTAAGACCTTTAAACCAGATTTTGCTAGTTCAAGCCCTTTTGGACTAGATGTCACACCCCAATTCCGCACTATTCAGAATGGTGTGATGAACTGCCAATAAATCAACGGTTCATGTCACACCCCAATTTTGGTCTAACCAGAATGGTGTGATGAACCGTCAATAAACCAACGGTTCAACCAGGATCTCTCAATAGGCTATCCCACATATGATAAACCAAAACACATTCCACATTAATCAGAGGTAATAAAATAAATAGCGAAAGTCTTACAGATAATGAACTGAGGTCTAATCATGATAAATAATTAATATTTCATTTATTTCCAAGTAACCAAAACATAATTTAATACATATTACAATATCCAAATACGAAATCTAAATGCTAAGCGTATCCACAGCTGAAACACTTGCTTAACGAACCATGTTCGTGCTCTACAGCTTGCTCATCATAGCCGCCACATGTTCATATGTTGGCGTGTCGACATAATCTTCAATCATAGTACCTGCAACATCAGAAACTAAAAAGAATTGCGCGCGCGAGGGTCAGCTCTCCAACTTGAGCTCAGTGAGAAAACAAAACAATGCAACAATACATATGCATGCATTCAATTCATATCTTTGGTCTGGTTTAAAGTTTGCAATGTGCTATAGAAAGGATAGGTGGCCGCCGCACCTCTATACACGAGTGTGTGGAAACGCCCAATGAAAACGGCACCGTCTCCCACATGCACCCACCATGGACAATATACACCCCATGAAAATGGCATGGCTGTACCGGTTGCCCATACCAACACGTAAGCCCCTGTTGGCGAGGGCTTGCAAACTGGGCTCACAACTAACCAACCCTAATGCCAAACAATGTATCCAAGGCCTTACCCCAGCATCCCTCAATACATCCATAGAGATAGAGCTAGGGTCTGGTGACTAGGATGAACCACAATGCCACGTCCCCCCCCCTTGATACCCTACGACATATTAGTTCCGCTAAGGTAATGGCGATACGACGATGTTAGTAGACAAGACTTGAGTAGAGATAGAGCTAGAGTCTGGTGACCAGGCTGAACCACAATGCCACGTCCTCCCCCTGATGCTCCCCTCGCATCAAGCACACTAACACTTGCTTAGTGGACATGACTTGAATAGACCATGGCACAATATACACCCCATGAAGAACGGTCATGGCTGTACCGGTTGATACCATCCCTACCCGCACCATATACACTAGCCAAACACAAACATTCACATGCCTATTCCTATCATCATTATCATCATCATGTTATAAACAATAAAGTAAATATGCATGAACAAATAATAGAAATATTGGATGACATGTTAAATGCACATACAATCATACACGCATAGAATCAATATGGCATTGGACTCAAGAAATAAAACAGTTTATTCTTAACCAGTTAGTTTAGGTCTTGTTCCCTCACCTTAGCTTGTTAATAGATCCTCTTTCAAGCTTTAGAATCACCTTTATAATGTTATTATATTGCTAGAAGACCTAACAAAGCCGATAAAATTTAATTAGAATTTATTCAGAATTTAAAAACCATTCTGTTAACCGAGGGTCGGAGGTAGGGTCGGAGTCATGATCGACCCTGGGTGCGACCCTCCCCCTAATCTAAACTTCCCGAACACTGAGGGTCGATGCTAGGGTCGGATCTGCCATCGACCCTAGGTGCGACCCTCCATGGTTTGAGTCAAAAATATCAAATTTTGTTCTCTCTTTCATGGTTAGGTCCTATGGCTTACTTTCACAATCCATTCTATACATATTCTATGGTTTAGAACTATACTTTATTCACCTACATGGTTTTAATGATCTCCTCCATGGTTTCCATTGAAACGAAACCATGAATGGATGATTTGGGTTTCTTCTAAGTCATACCCTCTTTATAAACCATTCTAAAGTCTTAAATAAATCATGGGGAATGTATTCATACCTTAGGCTTGCTGAGATTCAGAGTTCCTCTGAATTTCCTCTTCTTCCTTAGCCTTTTCTTCAAGTTTTTCTTCTCTTCTTCTCTTCCTTTTCTTCTCTTTCTCTCAATCCAATTAGGGTTGTAAAAGGAGTGAAAGAGGCTTAGGGACGTCCTATTTATAGGGCAAAACCTCCCAAAATAAGTCCCATTGAGTTTAGGAAAGGTTCCAATTGAAATTAGGAAGGTTTCTCAATTTTCGTTTCGTGCTGTTTTTCCCGAATGCCGAGGGTCGATGGTGAGGGTCGATGGGAGGGTCAGACAACTCATAGACCCTGCGACCCATGGTTGAGGGTCGATGGTGAGGGTCGATGGGAGGGTCGGACCTGCCTGTTAAAACATGCGACCCTACCCTCATTTTGACTGTTTTTGGGTAAATTTTCATATTGGGTCTTGGGTTTCTTCACACACTTGGTCCACTTGGCTCGACCATGATATGTAGACGGGTCCCGACACGAAATATAAGGTTAGGCCGGGTTCGTGGCGTGCGGGTCTTACAACTCCACCACCCTTAAAAGTTTCGTCCTCGAAATTTGAAAGTACAGATCTTACAACTCCCCCATCCTTAAAATAAATTTTGTCCTCAAAATTTTGAATTTACTTCGTAGTCAATAGGTGGAATTCTATTTCCGCATTGCATCTACTTCCTCCTATGCACTCTTCTCCACGTCTTGTCTTTACCAGGTTACCTTCATATAATAATTTTCCTGGCTTTGGAAATATTGTACCTTTTCACTAGTGAACTTGGCTGGTACCACTTCAATAGTTAAACATTTTATCTAATCCAGTGATTCCGTGGTCAATACCTTTAATATGGATCTTTAATGTACTTCTTCAACAGTGACACACGAAATACATCATGCACACTAGACATGGACAGCGGTAATGCTAATTGATATGCAACTTTTCTACGTCTCCCCAAAGTTTTTAAGATCCAACAAATATATAAATTACTACTATCCTTCTTGTCTAATCATTTCAAACTGCGCATAAGTGATATCTTCAAAACATTTGTCCCTTATGGCGAACTCAAGGTCTTGATGTCTCTTCCGACATCTTGAGCTATCCTGCCCCTTTTCTTTGATCTTATATGCCACTCGATAGTTTTCCTCCATAGACTTAGGTCTTAAAATTCTTCATTCACCGACTTCATTCCAAAACTGAGGGGTTTGACATTTCTACCGTACCATGCTTTATAGGTGACATTTACATGGTAGCTTAGTAGCAACTTCAATTCACGGTAACTTCTCAACTAAAGTTCCATGAAATCAATTTTACAAGCTCGGAACATAGCTCTTAGGATCTGTATAGTCCGCTCTGACTATCCGTCGGTTTGAGGTAAAATGCGGTACTAAACTCCACTTTGTTCCCATTATCTTCTGTAGATCCTCCCAAGACTTCGAAATAAAGCATAAGCCTTTGATCGACACTAAGCTCTCATGCATACCATTCAGTCTGGCAATATTATCCATATATAGCTCAGTTAGCCGCTCCAAAGCATACCGAGGTCGTATAGCAATGGAATGAGCTATCTTGATAAGGCGATCAACAATCACCCAAACTGCGTCAATCGATCAGTGGTATACCAGTGACATAGTTCATTGTAATGCAGTTTCACTTTCAGACTGGCTCCGATAGTTATTGTAGTAAGCCATGTTGGTCTTTGTCTTGTAGCTTTTACTTGCTGATAATTCAGACACTGGAACACGCACTAAGCCACATTTGTTATCTCTTCAGGTCATGATACATATTGGTACTCCAGGTTGTACTGAATACTGGGTACAATGGATTACTACCATTATCCAATTCATAATATCCGAGTCTTTATCTTCAGGTATTCAGAATCTACCTCTGTATCTGAGTACCGTCTCCGCATCCAAATTAACTCAGGGTTGGGTTTTCCTTTCTCTAAGTCTTCTTGTACCGTTCTTATATACAGATATAACAAAATTACTACTTTTTCTTCATCCCTAAGTTCTCGCTCAATTGGATCATCACGAGTTTCTATTATATGCTACTCTTCTTCCAAATCTGAATCTGTTGCTGCGGAACATGAGGCAGCATTTATACTAGGTCCTTCTTCGGACTTCATAATTCCCTTTTTGCTTAAGGCCTTAGCTACTACATTAGCCTTGCTCGGGTGACATTGAATATCACAATCTTAATCCTTCAAGTATTCCTAACCATCTCCTTATCCTCATGTTCAACTCTTTCTAATGAAGAGATAAATAAAACACTTGTAATCGGATCTAATCTAAAATTATTCTCCGTTTAAATAATGTCTCCAAGTCTTGATTGCATGAATCACAATTGTTTACTCCAATCATGAGTCTTCTCATGCTCTTTTAGTTTTCTTAAAGCATATGAAATCGCTTATTTTCCTTACATCAACCCGCATCGTAGATCCAATCCGAAAGCTCCGATGCATAGGGTAAAAGGTTTCCCTGGTGCTGGAACGATCAAGATGGGAGCTGATATCAATCTTGCTTTTAGAGTTTGGAAACATTCTTCACACTTGTCAGTCCAATTAAGCTCATCTCCTTCATGGTTAGCTTGGTAAGAGGTATTGCGATCTTGGAGTGGTCCTCCAACAATCGTCTGTAATAACCAGCTAACCCAAGAAACTTCTGATCTTCGCAATACTCTTTAGGTGTTTCTCACCTTATGATTACCTCTATCTTAATAGGGTCCACTTTAATCCCTTTTATGATGCTACGTGATCTAATAAGATCACTTTGTTTAATCGGGTCTCATATTCCTTGGAATTGGCATAAAGCTTTTCCCTTCTCAGCTGTTGTAAAGCTGTTCTAAAATCCGTTGTATGAGTTGCTTCATTCTTGGAATAAACCAAAATATCATCTATGAAAACTATGATCAGCATGTCCAACATGTCATGAAACACCCAGTTCATCAGCTCCATAAAAGATGTAAGGGCATTGGTTAATCCAAACGTCAAAATCGATAACTCATAATGTCTAACCCCGATTCTAACAACTATCTTCGAGATATTTCTGTCCAAATTCTTCAGCTGATGCTATCTTGATCGAAGATCAATCTTAGAAAATACCTTTGCTCCTTGTAACTATTTAAACAAGTCATCAATCTGAGGTTGTGAATATCGATTCTTCTTCATGAGCTTGTTAAATTCTCGGTAGTTTATACATAATCGGACACTACCATCCTTCTTCTTCCTGACTTGCATTGGCGCTCCCCGTGATGCAATACTTAGCCGATTAGGACCTTAGTCTAATAACTCTTGTAGTTGAATCTCAGTTCCTTCAACTCCATAGAAGCTTCTCTACAAGTGCCTTTGACACGAGTATCGTCCTTGGTAACAAGTCGATGACGAACTCGGTCGCACGATCAGGTGATAACCCGATAAGTCTCCTGGAAACACATCAGGGAATTTATGCATCACATCAATATCTGTCCTCTGTGGTGCTTCTTTGGTAACGTATACCATAGATACCATATATCCAACTCATTTCTCTTCAAAGCATCTCTTCGCCTTTAGCATAGAGCGGATCAGCTTTCACTTCCTAGGCAACATACTTCCAATAATACTAAATTGTATGTCGTTTTTATTCTTGAATGATAACCTCTTCTATGCACATAACAACTTTGTAGAGTGTTGAGACAGCCAGTCTATCCCTAAGATGACGTCAAGGTCTACCATCTCAAGTCTAATTAGGTTGTGTCCATTTTTTTTCTTCCATCCATACGATTTGGACTTTGTTCATAACACTCATCCAATTGAACATCTAGTCCAAAAAGGGCTTGAACTAGCAAAATCTGGTGAAACGGTCTAAGGAGCTTGTCTAGTTCCTTTATCTCTTTTGATTTTTCAAAGACTATCATCAAAATCTCATATTGCACTCATTAGCTTGTATTTCTTTTATCCTTGCCGTTCTACCTTGCTCTCTCTTCCATATACCTCAAAAATATCTTGTGATTGTTACTTCATATCCCAAGTCTATTTATAAGCATTAGGGTATATGCTTATAAATTCATTAATTCGCCTAAACTCTTCTGGTCTTTTCTTAATCATATCACTCAACATTGGGCATAACTCAATTATCAATTTATTAAACTGAGTACTATTAATGCCATGATTTTTGACTTTATCCTTGTATCCACTCTTAGATTTGCTTTTAGGAATCTTCTACCTTGTCAAAATTCATACCGATATAACCATATTTAACTCTACTTGAGTGCTATCTATTTCTTTACTGGCTACTCTTGATTGTTCTCACATTTTCTCATGCACTTTTATAGACATGATTCATTTCCATCCATTTAGCAATCTCAAAACAAATCCTTTATTACTTCATCTGAGGTTCATTGGTCATAGCATTTAATCTGAATCCAATCATCTTTCTTCCAATAATTCTATTACCACTAATCATCTCTATCAACAAAGGTCAGGGAGTGTATGAATCAAAATGTCCATCCAAAAAGTGATTCACTTCCTTCTGTCGATTTAGCATAATGACAATACTTGCTTTATCTAGTGAATCTAGGTTTCAAGGATCAGGAGTAAATCTGTGGTAATCCAACCGGCATCAAAAGATCATTAAATTGCACGGTGGTCCAAATATATGAAAATAGAGGTTCTACAGTTCTTGACCTCATGGTTACAGGTTCTATTGAGTATATATAATGCCATTGGTCAAGGCATTATAGGAATAAATCTGGAGAAGATTTCATACATCAGTATATCAGGTATAAATCTAGAGAAAATTTTCATACATAAATAAATCAGGTATAAATCAGTAGATGTACACTCAACATGATTAAGCATTTAACTATTCTTTCAGTTCGTATCTCTGTTCATGTTGTCGATCATAAGAATGGTGCAGATTGGTATAATCAGGACTAAGACTAAAGAAACAATATCTATAACTCCAATTGACAGGTTAAATCAAGAAGGTGTCCTGTCAAGACATGCGAATTTAAAATCTGGTATGTGCATCCTCTATAATCATAAGAGTAAATCAATAATGCACCGCATCCTATATAATCATATCCAGTTATATGGCCACAATTAGATTTGATCCTCTACTGAAAATGTCCAAGGTATCATCTTCAGAAGACTTTCTTCAATCCTTGTTGGATCATTCTGTCATGATGTAACTATCCCATACTTCGGTGGCTGATAAGGTTAACCACCTTGCTACACTGCTTGTTGTGCACCAAACTTCTGCACTAGGGTGTGCATTACTAGAACTTGTTGTATGGTAGGCACTGTGTTATAGCCAACAGGTGTTGAGGTACAGTGATGCTACCAATTGGTACCGTACTTGGTTTGACCCGGAGGTGTTGATGTAGCATCGGTAACTTGGGTAGCAACTTACATAGTTGGTCTCATCTGTTGTTGCTCTTGTATTTTATTGGGTCAAGTTTATGACAACCATAACCAAGGTACTTAATAGTCCAGGTGGTTGGCTGGAGTGGCCTGGCTATTCATTTCCTCTTATTTGCTCTAATCTGATTACCAACTTAGATGAGTTTTCATTTCCCGTCCTCGACCCTGATAGTAGTGGGGTCAAGTTGCAACCTCTTCTTAATGCTCAGCGGGTAGTGGATCAGCTTGTAATGGATCTCACTCTGAGTCTCCATGTTACCCAGGGGAATAGCTTTATCTTCTTGTAGTTACTCTTATTCTTAAGGTTTGGCCATTATTCTCTTATCTCTGTTTGATTTAGCCTGAGATCTTTCCCTTTATCTCTACAGGGGTTTTGGCATTACTAGTCATTTTTCTTCTCTCTTTGTCATACATTGAGTTTCACATCTTGTGAATACCAACTCGGTATTCTAATTTTCTGCTATACAGAAGCTCCCTTCTTGCTACCGTACTATATCCTTGTATACTTGGATAACTACCCAACTTATAGATAATACCCTAAATTATTTGTTTATTAGGATAATTTTTGGTCTTCTCTTTCTGTGTGAGTGTATACATATGGTTCCACCTTTTATATGTACATTATCGTCTTGTTTAATTTCTGTCTCAACCAACACAGGTGCTTATGGTTTGTTTGTATTAAAGCTTTTAATTCATCCTAACTCAGTTCATGGACTCCAGTGGAAGTATTTAGGTTTAATGGGTAAGGCCTACGAGATGCTCTGATACCAAGTTGTCACACCCCAATTTTGGTCTAACCAGAATGGTGTGATGAACCGTCAATAAACCAACGGTTCAACTAGGATCTCACAATAGGCTATCCCACATATGATAAACCAAAACACATTCCACATTAATCAGAGATAATAAAATAAATAGCGAAAGTCTTACAGATAATGAACTGAGGTCTAATCATGATAAATAATTAATATTTCATTTATTTCCAAGTAACCAAAACATAATTTAATACATATTACAATATCCAAATACGAAATCTAAATACTAAGCGTATCTACAGCTGAAACACTTGCTTAACGAACCATGTTCGTGCTCTACAGCTTGCTCATCATAGCCGCCACATGTTCATATGTTGGCGTGTCGACATAATCTTCAATCATAGTACCTGCAACATCAAACTAAAAAGAATTGCGCGCGCGAGGGTCAGCTCTCTAACTTGAGCTCAGTGAGAAAACAAAACAATGCAACAATACATATGCATGCATTCAATTCATATCTTTGGTCTGGTTTAAAGTTTGCAATGTGCTATAGAAAGGATAGGTGGCCGCCGCACCTCTATACACGAGTGTGTAGAAACGCCCAATGAAAACGGCACTGTCGCCCCACATGCACCCACCATGGACAATATACACCCCATGAAAACGGCATGGCTGTACCGGTTGCCCATACCAACACGTAAGCCCCTGTTGGCGAGGGCTTGCAAACTGGGCTCACAACTAACCAACCCTAATGCCAAACAATGTATCCAAGGCCTCACCCCAAAGATCCCTCAATACATCCATAGAGATAGAGCTAGGGTCCGGTGACCGGGCCGAACCACAATGCCACGTCCCCCCCCCCGATACCCTACGACATATTAGTTCCGCTTAAGGTAATGGCGATCTGACGATGTTAGTAGACAAGACTTGAGTTGAGATAGAGCTAGAGTCTGGTGACCAGGCTGAACCACAATGCCACGTCCTCCCCCTGATGCTCCCCTCGCATCAAGCACACTAACACTTGCTTAGTGGACATGACTTGAATAGACCATGGCACAATATACACCCCATGAAGAACGGTCATGGCTGTACCGGTTGATACCATCCCTACCCGCACCATATACACTAGCCAAACACAAACATTCACATGCCTATTCCTATCATCATCATCATCATCATGTTATAAACAATAAAGTAAATATGCATGAACAAATAATAGAAATATTGGATGACATGTTAAATGCACATACAATCATACACGCATAGAATCAATATGGCATTGGACTCAAGAAATAAAATAGTTTATTCTTAACCAGTTAGTTTAGGTCTTGTTCCCTCACCTTAGCTTGTTAATAGATCCTCTTTCAAGCTTTAGAATCACCTTTATAATGTTATTATATTGCTAGAAGACCTAACAAAGCCGATAAAATTTAATTAGAATTTATTCAGAATTTAAAAACCATTCTGTTAACCGAGGGTCGGAGGTAGGGTCGGAGTCATGATCGACCCTGGGTGCGACCCCTCCCCTAATCTGAACTTCCCGAACACTGAGGGTCGATGCTAGGGTCGGATCTGCCATCGACCCTAGGTGCGACCCTCCATGGTTTGAGTCAAAAATATCAAATTTTGTTCTCTCTTTCATGGTTAGGTCCTATGGCTTACTTCCACAATCCATTCTATACATATTCTATGGTTTAGAACTATACTTTATTCACCTACATGGTTTTAATGATCTCCTCCATGGTTTCCATTGAAACGAAACCATGGATGGATGATTTGGGTTTCTTCTAAGTCATACCCTCTTCATAAACCATTCTAAAGTCTTAAATAAATCATGGGGAATGTATTCATACCTTAGGCTTGCTGAGATTCAGAGTTCCTCTGAATTTCCTCTTCTTCCTTAGCCTTTTCTTCAAGTTTTTCTTCTCTTCTTCTCTTCCTTTTCTTCTCTTTCTCTCAATCCAATTAGGGTTGTAAAAGGAGTGAAAGAGGCTTAGGGACGTCCTATTTATAGGGCAAAACCTCCCAAAATAAGTCCCATTGAGTTTAGGAAAGGTTCCAATTGAAATTAGGAAGGTTTCTCAATTTTCGTTTCGTGCTGTTTTTCCCGAATGCCGAGGGTCGATGGTGAGGGTCGATGGGAGGGTCGGACAACTCATAGACCCTGCGACCCATGGTTGAGGGTCGATGGTGAGGGTCGATGGGAGGGTCGGACCTGCCTGTTAAAACATGCGACCCTACCCTCATTTTGACTATTTTTGGGTAAATTTTCATATTGGGTCTTGGGTTTCTTCACACACTTGGTCCACTTGGCTCGACCATGATATGTAGACGGGTCCCGACACGAAATATAAGGTTAGGCCGGGTTCGTGGCGTGCGGGTCTTACAGTTTAACCAGGATCTCGTATAGGCTATCCCACGTTGTTAAACCAAAACACATTCCACATTTATCAGAGGTAATAAAGTAAATAGCGGAAGGCTTACAGATAATGAACCGAGGTCTAGTCATGATAAATAATTGATATTACATTTATCTCCAAGTAACCAAAATATAATTTAATACATATTACAAATATTCAAATATGAAAATTTAACACTAAGTGTATCCATAGTTGTAACGCTCGCTTAATGAACCATGTTCGTCCTCCACAGCTTGCTCATCATAGCCGCCACATGTTCATATGTTGGCGTGTTGACATAATCTTCAATCGTAATACCTGCAGCATCAGAAACTAAAAAAAATTTCATGCACGAGGGTCAGCTCTCCAACTTGAGCTCATTGAGAAAACAAAACAATGCAACAAACATATGCATGCATTCAATTCATAACTATTGTCAGGTTTATAGTTTGCAATGTGCTATAGAAAGGTTCGGTGGCCGCCTCACCTCTATACACGAGTGTGTGAAGTCGTCCAATGAAAATGGCACTGTCGACCCCACATGCACCCACTATGGCACAATATACCCCAATGAAAATGGCATTGAAGTACCGATTGATACCATACCAACACGTAAGCCCCTGTTGACGAGGGCTTGCAAACTGGGCTCGCAACTAACCAATCCTAATAGCAAACAGTGTATCCAAGGCCTCACCCCAGCATCCCTCAATACGTCCATAGAGATAGAGCTAAGGCCCCCCCGACAGAGTCGAAGACTACACGGTCCGAGACCACCTCCCCTGATGCCCTACGACGTAATAGTTCTACTAAGGTAATGGCGATACGACGATGTTAGTGGACAAGACTTGTATAGATCTATGGCACAATATACCCAATGAAAACGGCATTGAAGTACCGGTTGATACCATCCCTTATCCGCATCAAGTACACCAACATTTGCTTAGTGGACATGACTTGAGTAGAACTATGACACAATATACCCCAATGAAAACGACATTGAAGTACCGGTTGATACCATCCCCTACCCGCACCATGTACACCAGCCAAACACAAACATTCACAGGCCTATTCCTATCATCATCATCATGATGTTATAGACAATGAAATTAAATATGCATGAATAATAATAATAGAAATATTGGATGACATGTTGAATGCACATTACAAGCATACACGTATAGAATTAGTCATGGCATTGGACTCAAAAAATAAAAATAGTTTATTATTAGCCAATTAGTTTAGGTCTAGTTCCCTCACCTTTTCTTGAGTGTAAATCCTCTTTCAAGCTCTAAGAATCACCTTTATATCAATAGAAAAACCTAACAAGTCGATAGATTTTAATTAGAATACATTCCGACAATTTTAGGTTTGCTATTAAGCTAGGGTCGCAGGACGGGTCGCAGGTAGGGTAGCAGTTTTCTGCGACCCCAGGGTGTAGGGTCGATGCTAGGGTCGGATGTTCCATTAACCCTAGGTGCGACCATAGCTTCCCTGGACTTCCCAAAAGCTGGGGGTCGATCCTGTGGTCTGATAGGGTCGATTCCCAATCGACCCTACGTGCGACCACACATGGTTTGAGTCGACCTTTTCATCCTACAGTCCATTCTTTCATGTTTGGGTCCTTTGGCTTACTTTTATAGTCCATTCTATGATTGTTCTATGGCTCAAAACTCTAAGTTACTCACTTTTCATAGTTTTCCATGATTTCCATTGGAATTCATCCATGGATGGATGGTATTAGGGTTTCTCCTAACCTAACTTCATCATAATCTATTCTAAGCTTTCAATTCAGATAGGGATTAAGGTTCATACCTTCTGTAGTCTGAGTTTCAAAGATATCTCTGAACTTCTTCTTCTTCCTTAGCCTTTTCTTCAAGTTTTCCTTCTCTTCTTCTCTTCCTTCTTTTCTCTTTCCCTCACTTTCAATTAGGGTTCTAAAAAGAGTGAAAGAGGCTTAGGGACGTCCTATTTATAGAGGAAAACCTCCCAAAATAAGTCCCATTGAGTTTAAGAAAGGTCCCACTTGAAATTAGGAAAGTTTCCTAATTTTCAGTTCGTGCTGTTTTTTGCTGTTTTCCTAGGGTCGATGCTAAGGCGTCGATGAGGGGGTCGGACAATCCGAGAGCCCTGCGACCCCACGACCAAAAGTCATGGGTTGGACTTCTTTTGAGGTGGGGGTCGACCATGCCTATTTGGGTATGCGACCCTACCCTCATTTTGACTGTTTTTGAGTTAAATTTCATATTGGGTCTTGGGTTTCTTCACACACTTGGTCCACTTGGCTCGACCATGATATGTATACTGGTCACGACACGAAAGGTAAGGTTAGACCGGGTTCATGGTGTGCGGGTCTTACAACTCCACCACCTTTAAAAGAAATTTCGCCCTTGAAATTTGAACGTACGAATCTTACAACTCCCCCCTCCTTAAAATAAATTTTGTCCTCAAAATTTGAATTTACTTCGGAATCAATAGTTGGGAATTCTGTTTCCCCATTGCATCTTCTTCCTCCCATGTAATCTTCTCCACGTCTTGTCTTCGCCAGATTATCTTTATATAATAATTATCTCAATTTTTGAGATGTTGTACCTTCCAACTAATGAACTAGGCTGGTACCACTTCAATAGTTAAATCTTCTATCTAATCCAGTGGATCAGTGGTCAATACCTTTGATATGGATCTCCAACATACTCTTTCAATAGAGATACGCGAAATATGTCATGCGCACTAGACATAGACAGTGGTAACGCTATTTGATATACAAGTTTTCTACGTCTCTCCAAATTTTATGAGGTCCAAAACATATATTGGATACAACTTTCCCTTCTTGTTGAATTATTTTTAATCCATGCATAAGTGATATCTTCAAGAACACTTTATCACCTATGGCGAACTCGAGGTCTTGGTGTCTCTTCTGAGAAACTTGAGCTATCTTGGCCCTTTTACTTGATCTTGTCTGCTACTCGACAGGTTTCTTCAACAGACTCAGGTCTTACCATTCCTTATTCACCAACTTTATTCCAAAACAAAAGAATTTGATATTTCTACCATACCATGCTTTATAGGTGACATCTACATAGTAGCTTGGTAACAATTCAATCCACATATAGCTTAGTTAGCCGCTCCAAAGCATACCGAGGTCGTATAGCAATGGAATGAGCTATCTTCATAAGGCGATCAAAAATCACCCAAACCATGTCACAATCGATCTGGGAGTCAGTGGCAAATCATTGACATAGTTCATTGTACTGCAGTTCCACTTCCAGACTAGCTCCGATAGTGGTTATGGTAAGCCATGTTGGTCTTTGTCTTTCAACCTTTACTTGCTGATAATTCAAACACTGAAACATGCATCTAGCCACAACTACTTCCATTCCCTTCTACCAAAATAATCTCTTCATGTTTTGGTATATATTATACTTCTAGAATGTATCCAATACGGAATAGAATGGGCTTTTAACCTTATCTTATATCTTATGATCAACATTTTTCACTTCAGGTATACATAATCATCCTCTGTATCATAAGACCTTTTTCGCATCCGGAGTAAGTCAGAGTTTGGTCTTCCTTTCTCTAAATCTTCTTACACCGTTCTTATATACAAATCTGAAAAAATTACTACTTTTACTTCATCCATCAATTCAGAGATGATCTTTAATGCCACAAGCGCAGCCGACGAACTATTGCTCCATAAGTTCATCCATAAATTCTCGCTCAATTGGATCATCACGAGTTTCTATTATATGTTACTCTCCTTTCAATCTGAATTTGTTGTTGTGAAACATAAGACAACATCTATACTGGTTCCTTCCTCGGACTTCATAATTCTCTTTTTGCTCATGGCCTTAGCTACTACCTTAGCCTTGCTCGGATGACACTGTATATCACAGTCTTAATCCTGGGGCAATTCTAGCCATTTTCTTATCTTTATGTTCAACTCTTTCTAATGAAGAGATAAATAAAACTCTTGTAATCCGATTTAATTTGAAATTCTTCTCTATATAGGTAATGTCTCCAAGTCTTGATTGCATAACTCATCACCGGTATTCCAAGTCATGAGTAGGGTAACTCTTCTCATGCTCCTTCAGTTTTCTTGAAGCATATACAATCACTTATTTACCTTGCATCAACCCGCATCCTAGATCCAATCCGAAAGTTTCAATGTATAGGGTAAAAGGTTTCCCTAGTACCAGAATGATCATGATGGAAGCTGATATAAACCTTGTTTTTGGAGTTTGGAAACATTCTTCACACTTGTTAGTCCAATTAAACTCCTCTCCTTTCCTGGTTAGCTTGGTAAGAGGTTTTGCGATCTTACGGTGGTCCTCTACAAATCGTCTGTAATAACCAGCTAAACACAATAAACTTTTGATCTTCACAATATTCTTTAGGTGTTTCTCACCATATGATTACTTCTATCTTAATAGAGTCCACTTTTATCCCTTTTTATGATGCTATGTGATCTAAGAAGATCACTTCGTTTATTTAGGTCTCATATTTCTTGGACTTGGCATAAAGCTTTTTCCTTTTCAGCTGTTGTGAAGCTGTTCTAAAATCCATTGTATGAGTTGCTTCATTCTTAGAATAAACCAAAATATCATCTATGAAAACTATGACCGACGTGTCCAACATGTCATGAAACACCCAGTTCATTAGCTCCATAAAAGATGTAGGGGCATTGATTAATCCCAACGTCATAATCGAGAACTCAAAATGTCCAATCCCGATTCCAAAAGCTATCATCGAGATATCATTGTCCAAATTTTTCAGCTGATGATATCTTGACTGAAGATAAATCTTAGAAATTACCTTTGCTCCTTGCAACTATTTAAACAAGTCATCGATCTGAGGTAGTAATTATCGATTCTTGATCATGAGCTTGTTTAGTTCCTGGTAGTCTATACATAATCTGACACTAGCGTCCTTCTTCTTCACGAATTACATTGGCGCTCCCCGTGATGCAATACTTAGTCTATTAGGACCTTAGTCTAATAACTCTTGTAGTTGAGTCTCAATCCCTTCAACTACATAGGAACTACTCTATAGGTGCCTTTGACACAAGTATTGTCCTTGGGTAACAAGTCGATGACGAACTCGGTCGTATGATCAGATGGTAACCTAGGTAAGTCTCCTAGAAACACGGCAAGAAATTTATACATCACATCAATATCTTCCATCTGTGGTGCTTCTTTGGTAACGTATACCACATATACCATATATCCAACTTCTTTCTCTTCAAAGCATCTCTTCGCCTTTAGCATGGAGAGGATCAGCTTTCACTTCTTAGGCAACATACTTCCAATAAAACTAATTTATATGTCGTCTTTACTCTTGAATGATAACCACTTCTATGCACATAACACTTGTAGAGTGTTGAGACAACCAGTGTCACACCCCAATTCTGCACCAACCAGAATGGTGTGATGAACCATCAATAAACCAACGGTTTAACCAGGATCTCGAATAGGCTATCCCACATATGATAAACCAAAACACATTCCACATTAATCAGAGGTAATAAAGTAAATAGCGAAAGTCTTACAGATAATGAACTGAGGTCTAATCATGATAAATAATTTATATTTCATTTATTTCCAAATAACCAAAACATAAATTAATACATATTACAATATCCAAATACAAAGTCTAAACACTAAACATATCCACAGTTGAAATGCTCTCTTAACGAACCATGTTCGTTCTCCACAGCTTGCTCATTCATAGCCTCCACCCGTTCATATGTTGGCGTGTAGACATAATCTTCAATCATAGTACCTGCAACATCAGAAACTAAAAGAATTACGCGTGTGAGGGTCAGCTCTCCAACTTGAGCTCAGTGAGAAAACAAAAGAGTGCAACAAACTTATGCAAGCATTCATTCATATCTTTGGTCTGATATATAAGTTTGCAATGCGCTATAGAAAGGATTGGTGGCCAAAGGTTACATTTATTGACGCCTCACCACTATACACGAGTGTGTGAAGCCGCCCAAAGGTAACGTTTATTCTCGTCCACATGCACCCACCATGGACAATGTACACTCAAAGGTTACGTTTATTGTTGTACCGGTTGCCCATACCAATACATAAGCCCCTCTTGACGAGGGCTCGCAAATTGGACTCGCAACTAACCAATCCTAATGTGAAACAGTGTATCCAAGGCCTCACCCCATCATCCCTCAATACGTGCATAGAGATAGGGCTAAGGCCCCCCGGTAGAGTCTGAGACTACACGGTCCGAGGGTCCGAGACCACCTCCCCACATAAACTACGACGTAATAGTTCTGCTAAGGTAATGGCGATACGACGATGTCAGTGGACAAGACTTGAGTTAGAGATAGAGCTAGAGTGCTGAGGCCCGACCTATGACACCCCCCTGATACTCGCTCGCATCAAGCACACTAACCACACACATACATTCACATGCCTATTCCTATCATCATCATCATCATCATGTTATAAACAATAAATTTAAATATGCATGAACAATAATAATAGAAATATTGGATGACATGTTGAATGCACATACAAGCATACACGCATAGAATCAGTCATGGCATCGGACTCAAGAAATAAAAACAGTTTATTATTAACCAATTAGTTTAGGTCTTGTTCCCTCACCTTTGCTTGATTGTAGATTCTCTTTCAAGCTTTAAGAATCAACTTAATATCACTATTATATCACTAGAAGTCCTAATCAAGTCAATATAATTTAATTAGATTTAATTCTAATTTTTAAAAGCCTATTGTTAACTGGGGGTTGCAGGACGGGTCGCAGGTAGGGTAATAGTTTTCTGCGACCCCCAGGAGTAGGGTAAATGCCAGGGTCGGATGTTCCATCGACCCTGGGTGCGACCACCCCTTTCCTGGGCTTCTCGAATGCTAGGGGTCGATGCTAGGGTCGGATGTTCCATCGACCCTAGGTGCGACCCCCCGTGGTTTGAGTCAAGAATTTTATCCTACAATCCATTCTTTCATGTTTGAGTCCTATGACTTACTTCCACAATCCATTCTATGCTTGTTCTATGGCTTAAAACTCTAGGTTTCTTCCTTACTTTGCCTACCATGATTTCCTCCATGAATTTCATTGAAATCCTCACATGGATGGATGATTTGGGTATCTCCTAAGTCATACCCTCTTCATGAACCATTCTAAGGTCTTAAATAAATCATGGAGAATATATTCATACCTTAGGTTTGCTGAGATTCAGAGTTTCCTCTGAATTTCCTCCTCCTTGGTCTTCTTCTTCAATTCTCATTCTCTTCTCTTTCTCTTCCTTTTCTTCTCTTTCTCTCAATCCAATTAGGGTTGTAAAAGGAGTGAAAGAAGCTTAGGGACGCCCTATTTATAGACTAAAACCTCCCAAAATAAGTCCCATTGAGTTTAGGAAAGGTTCCAATTAAAATTAAGAAGTTTTCTAATTTTCGGTTCTGTCGGCAACTGGGGGTCGATGGGGGGGTCAGATAATTCGAGACCCCTGCAACCCCCAGACCAAAAAGTCATGGGTCGGACAGGGGGTCGACCCTGCCTGTTTAGGCTTGTGACCCTACCCTCATTTTGACTGTTTTTGAGTAAAATTTCATATTGGGTCTTGGGTTTCTTCATACACTTGGTCCACTTGGCTCGACCATGATATGTAGACCGATCATGACACGAAATGTAAGGTTAGGCCGGGTTCGTAGCGTGCGGGTATTACAACTCCACCACCCTTAAAAGAAATTTCGTCCTCGAAATTTGAAAGTACGGATCTTATAAACTCCCCTATCCTTAAAATAAATTTTGTCCTCAAAATTTGAATTTAGGTGGGAATTCTATTTCTGCATTGCATCTTCTTCCTCCCATGCAATCTCCTCCGTGTATCATCTTTGCCAGGTTATCTTCATATACTAATTATCCTAGCTTTGGAGATGTTGTACCTTCCAACCAGTGAACTAGGCTGGTACCACTTCAATAGTTGAATCTCCTATCTAAACCAGTGGATCCGTGGTCATTATCTCTGATATGGATCTCCAATGTACTTCTTCAATAGAGACACGTGAAATGCATCATGCGCACTAGACATGGACAGCGGTAACGCTAATTGATATGCAACTTGTCTCTCCAAAGTCTATAAGATCCAACACCTATATAGAATATAACTTTCCCTTCTTGTTTAATCGTTTCAAACTCTGCATAAGTGATATCTTCAAGAATACTTTGTCACATATGGCAAACTCAAGGTCTTGGTGTCTTTTCTGACATCTTGAGCTATCCTACCCCTTTTCTTTGATCTTGTCTGCCAATCGATAGTTTTCTTCAATAGACTCAGGTCTTAAAACTCTTCATTCACTAACTCCATTCCAAAACAAAGGAATTTGACATTTCTACCTTACCATGCTTTATAGGTGACATTTACATAGTAGCTTGGTAGCAACTTCAATTCATGATTAACTTCTCAACTCAAGCTCCTTGAAATCAATTTCATATACTCGGGCATATCTCTTAGGATCTGTATAGTCCGCCTCCACTGTCCGTCGGTTTGAGGTAAAGTGCGGTACTAAACTTCAACTTTGTCCCCATTATTTTCTGTAGATCCTCCCAAAACTTCGAGATAAGGCATAAGCCTCTGACCGACACTACGCTCTCATGCATACCATTAAATCTGGCAATATTATCCACATATAGCTTATTTAGCCGCTCCAAAGCATACCAAGGTCGTATAGCAATGGAATGAGCTATCTTCATAAGGCGGTCAACAATCCCCCAAACTGCATCAACCACTCTGGGAGTCAGTGGTAAATCAGTGACATAGTTCATTGTAGTGCAGTTTCACTTCCAGACTGGCTTTGATAGTTATTGTTGTAGCCATGTTGGTCTTTGTCTTTCAGCCTTTACTTACTGATAATTCAATTACTGAAACATGCATCTAAACCACATTTGTTATCATTCCTCTTTACTAGTACCATCTCTTCAGGTCATGATACATATTGGTACTCCAGGATGTCCTGAATATTGAGTACAATGGATTCTTATCATTATCCTCTTCATAATATCCGAGTCTTTATCTTCATGTATTCAGAATCTACCTCTGTATCTGAGTACCGTCTCCCATCCAAAGTAACTCAGGGTTGGATTTTCCTTTTTCTAAATCTGCTTACACCGTTCTTATTTACGGATCTCACAAAATCGCTACTTTTACTTCATCCATCAATTTAGAAATGATCATTAATGCCACAAGCACAGCCAAATTATTGCTCCGTAAGTTCATTCATAAATTCTTCCTCTATTGGATCATCATGAGTTTCTATTGTATGTTACTCTACTTCCAAATCTGAATCTGTTGCTGCGGAACATAAGACAATATCTATACTGGTTCCTTCCTCGGACTTCGTAATTTCCTTTTTGTTTAATGCCATAGCTACTACATTAGCCTTCCCTGGATGATACTGGATATCACAGTCTTAATCCTTGAGCAATTCCAGCCATTTTCTTATCCTCATGTTCAACTCTTTCTGATGAGGAGGTACATAAAACTCTTATGTTCCCATTCAGTCTAAAATTCTCCTCCGTTTATATAATGTCTCCAAGTCTTGATTGCATAATTTATTACCGTTAATTCCAAGTCATGAGTAGGATAACTCATCTCATGCTCCTTTAGTTTTGTAAAAGCATATGCAATCACTTATTTACCATGCATCAACCCGCATCCTAGATCCAATCCAAAAGCCTCGATGTATAGGGTAAAAGGTTTCCCTAGTATCCGAATGATCAAGGTGAGAGGTGATATCAACCCTTCTTCACACTTGTCAGTCCAATTAAACTCCTCTCCCTTCTTGGTTAGCTTGGTAAGAGGTTTTTGCGATCTTAGAATGGTCCTCTACAAATTGTCTGTAATAACCAGCTAAACCCAAGGAATTTCTGATCTTCACAATGTTCTTAGGCGTTTCTCACCATACAATTACTTTTATCTTAATAGGGTCCACTTTAGTCCCTTTTTACGATGCTATGTGATCTAAGCAGGTCACTTTGTTTAATCGGGTCTCATATTTCTTGGACTTGGCATAAAGCTTTTCCCTTTTCAGCTGTTGTGAAGCTATTCTAAAATCCATTGTATGAGTTGCTTCATTCTTAGAATAAACCAAAATATCATCTATGAAAACTATGACCGACGTGTCCAATATGTCATGAAACACCCAGTTCATCCGTTCCATAAAAGATGTAAGGGAATTGGTTAATCCAAACATCATAATCGAGATCTCATAATTGGCCAATCCCGATTCTAAAAGCTATCTTCGAGATATCGCTATCCAAATTCTTCAGCTGATGATATCTTGATTGAAGATCAACCTTAGAAAATACCTTTGCTCTTTGCAACTGTTTAAACAAGTGATCGATCTAAGGTAGTAGATATCGATTATTGACTGTGAGCTTGTTTAGTTCCCGATAGTCTATACATAATCTGACACTACCGTCCTTCTTCTTTACGAGTTGCATTGACGCTTCCCGTGATGCAATACTTAGCTGATTAGAACCCTTGTCTAATAACTCTTGTAGTTGAGTCTCAGTTCCTTCAACTCCATAGGAGCTACCCTATAGGTGCCTTTGACACAAGTATCGTCCTTGGTAACAAGTCGATGACGAACTCGGTCGCATGATCAGATGGTAACCCAGGTAAGTCTCCTGGAAACACATCAAGAACTTTATGTATCACATCAATATCTTTCATCTGTGGTGCTTCTTTGGTAACGCATACCACAGATACCTTATATCCAACTTCTTTCTCTTCAAAGCATCTCTTCGCCTTTAGCATAGAGAGGATCAACTTTCACTTCCTAGGCAACATACTTCCAATAATACTAAATTATATGTCGTCTTTATTCTAGAATGATAACCTCTTCTATGCACATAATAACTTTGTAGAGTGTTGAGACAACCAATCTATCCCCAAGATGACGTTAAAGTCTGCCATCTCAAGTCTAATTAGGTTGCGTCCAAATTTCATCCATCCATTAATATGATTCAATCATTGTTCATAACACTCATCTAAAACAACATTTAGTCCCAAAAGGGCTTAAACTAGAGAAATCTGGTGTAATGGTCTTAAGGGCTTGTCTAGTTCCTTCATCTCTTAGTTTTTCAAAGACTATCGTCAAAATTTTATATCTTAAAAAACTCATTAGCTTATATTTCCTTTATCCTTGCTGCTCTACCCTGATCTCTCTTTCATATACCTCAAAAATATCTTATGATTGTTACTTCATATCCCAAGTCTATCTATAAGCATTAGGGTATATGCTTATAATTTCATTAATCAGCCAAACTCTTTTGGTCTTTACTTAATCATATCACTCAACATTGGGCATAACTCAATTACTGAGTAGTATTAATGCCATGATTTTTGACTTTATCCTTGTATCTATTCTTAGATTTGCCTTTAAGAATCTCCTATTTTGTCAAAATCCATACCGATATAGCCATCTCTAACTCTACTTGAGTGCCATCTGTTACTTTACTGGTTACTCTTGATAGTTCTCACTTTTTGTTCATGCACCCTTTTATAGACATGATTCATATCCATCCATTTAGAAATCTCAAAATAGATCCTCTATTATTTCATCTGAGGTTCATTGGCTATGGCATTTAATCTGAATCCAATCATCTTTCTTCCAATAATTCCATTATCACTAAACATCTTTTCAATGGATGGAGAAATGTAAGAATCAAAATGTTTATCCAAAACAATTCATTTCCTTCTTTCAATTTAGTATGACGACAAACACTTATTTTATCTAATGAACCTAAGTTTAAAGAATCAGGAGTAAATCTGCAGTAATCTAACCGGCATCCAAAGGTCGTTAGGTTGCACGGTGGTCCAAATACATGGAATAGAGGTTTTACAGTTCTTAACCTCATGGTTACAGGTTCTATCGAATATATAATGCCATTGGTCAAGGCATTACAAGAATAAATCTGGAGAGTTTTGGTACATCAATAAATCAGGTATAAATCAAAAAGATGTACGCTCAACAAGACTAAACTTTTAATTGTTCATTCAGTTCATATCTCTATTCATGTTGTCGATCATGAGAGTGGCTTAGTTTGGTATAATCAGGACTAATACTAAAGAAATAATATCTATAACTCCAATTGACAGGTTAAATCAAGAAGGTATCCTGTCAAGGCACGAGAAATTAAAATCTGGTATGTGCATCCTCTATAATCATAAGAGTAAATCAATAATGCACCGCATCCTATATAAACCTATCTAGATATATGGCCATAATAGATTTGATCCTTTGCTGAAAATGTCTGAGGCATCATCTTCAGAAGACATTCTTCAATCCTTGTTGGATCATTCTATCATGATGCAACTATCCCATACATCGGTGGCTGATAAGGTTAACCACCTTGATACACTGCTTGTTGTACACCAAACTTCTGCACTGGGGTATGCATTACTGGGACTTGCTGTGTGGTAGGCACTGTGTTATAGCTAACAGGTGTTGGGGTACAGTGATGCTACCAATTGGTACCGTACTTGGTTTGACCCAGAGGTGTTGATGTAGCATCAGCAACTTGGGTAGTGATTTACATAGCAACTTGCATAGTCGGTCTCATCTGTTGTTGCTCTTGTATTATATTGGGTCAAGTTTATGACAACCATAACCAAGGTACTTAATAGTCTAGGTCGTTGGCTAGAGTGGTCTGGTTGTTGACCTCATTTGATTCGCTCTAATCTGATTATCATTATCTAGCATCTGCTCAGATGAGTTTTCATTACCCATTCTCGACCCTGATAGTGGTGGGTCAAGTTGCAACCTCTTCTTAATGCTCAGCGGGTAATGGATCAGCTTGTGGTGGATCTCACCCTGAGTCTCCATGACACCCAGGAGTATAGCTTTATCTTCTTGTAGTTACTCTTATTCTTAATGTATGTCCATTATTCTCTTATCTCTGTTGGATTTAACCCGAGATCTTTCCCTTTACCATTGCAAGGACTTAGGTATTACTAGCCATTTTCCTTCTTTCCCAAATACATTGAGTTTTACATCTTGTGAGTATCAACTCGGTATTCCAATGTTTCGGCTACTGTACTATATCCTTTGTATACTTAGATAACTGCTCAACCTATAGATCATACCCTATATTATTCGTTTATTAGGATAAATTTTGGTCTTCTATTTTTGTTTGAGTATATATATATGGTTCCACCTTTAATATGTACATTATTGTCTTGTTTAAGTTCTGTCTCAACCAACACAGGTGCTTATGGTGTGTTTGTATTAAAGCTTTTAATTTATCCTAACTCAGTTCATGGACTCTAGTAGAAGTATTTAGGTTTCATGGGAAAGCCTGACAGAGCTCTGATACCAAGTTGTCACACCCCAATTCTGCACCAACCAGAATGGTGTGATGAACCATCAATAAACCAACGGTTCAACCAGGATCTCGAATAGGCTATCCCACATATGATAAACCAAAATACATTCCACATTAATCAGAGGTAATAAAGTAAATAGCGAAAGTCTTACAGATAATGAACTGAGGTCTAATCA